>CP139507.1:463036749-463477660 GCA_021014915.2 Artemisia tridentata subsp. tridentata | reverse complement strand
GTAGTCTTTCATACCTAACGAACACTATTCCCTGTGGAGAACGATCAATCCCCAGTACTTACCACTACACTATACTACATCGGTCAGGTACACTGCTGGTGGGGTTGTAAGCCTCTTGAGATCCCTCGAGAGGTAAACCTGTTGTAAGGTTGCAAAACCACGCATCAGGGAGAAGGAAGTGTGAACAGGTAACTTTTACATTTTACTGTGTGTTACGGTTTACATATTTGTCATCATCAAAAAGGGGGAGATTGTTAGTGCAAATATTACGATATTTAAACTAAACGATTTCTTCGGTTTTAATATGACAAACATGTAACTTGTAATACATAATGTAAAATGTGCAAGTTACTTGTAAACACAAATCATCAATGCATACTTACATCAACACCTCCCGATGTCTCAAGTATGCTTCAACGAAGTCGTAGATTTCCATCCCGACATAAATCACTCAAGGTATGGACAAACAAATCTACTACTTGACAAATGATCAAAGGATTTTATTTTTCTAAACTTCACATTTTTAATGTGACAAAACATTTTTTCAAAAAATATATTTCACAAATTATTTTTGAATTAAAAAGAAAAGTTTTATTTTGAAAAATATGTTTGAAAATCCCAACAGTCAAATTTCCCCCCAAAACAGCTCCTAACTTCTCCAAATAAACCTTCCCCACTAAAGACAAACGAAGGAGCGTCTACGGCACCATTAAATAGGTACGGCTCCACTAAATTTAGTGGAGCCGTCGGGTATTTAGTGGAGCCGTGGGTCTGTAACGGGCAGATTTTCCCTTGCCTATAAATAGTGGACCATTCCACACTTCCAACTTGATTTTTCCAGTCCTTTTTCTCTGGTCTTATCCCTCTTCACTTAGATAACTTTCTTTGATCATTTGGAGAGTCTTAGGTTGTTTAAGAGTGATCCAATCATCCACTCAAGTGATCCTCTTCATTCCTCTTGATTAGCAAGAGAAGAACACAAAGTATCCTAGATACAAAGTGTTGTCATCCCTCTTGATTAGCAAGAGAAGAACACAAAGTATCCTACATACAAAGTGTTGTCATCCTCTTGATTAGCAAGAGAAGAACACAAAGTATCCAAGTAGATACAAAGTGTTGTCATCCTTGTTGATTAGCAAGAGAAGAACACAAAGTATCCAAGTAGATACAAAGTGTTGGAGTTGTTAGGTCTTGTAACATTTGTTACACTCTTGATTGTATCATAGAATACATCAAGATTACTTTTCTTTTGTGAGAGAGTGAGTCAAGATCATTGTGATCTTAAGAGATAGTGAAGATCTCTTGAAGCCATTAGGCTTGTGTGATTGATCATGTGGATCAAGGGTAGATCGGTAGATCGTGGTAGATTGGTGCTAGCTAAGATTAGCACTCGACATCTAGCTTAGTTTCGGAAATAGGATAAGCAACGTGTATGGTGTAGATCGGGTAGATCGTGGTAGATTGGTGCTAGCTAAGATTAGCACTCGACATCTAGCTTAGTGTCGGAAATAGGATAAGCGACGTGTATGGTGTAGATCGGGTAGATCGTGGTAGATTGGTGCTAGCTAAGATTAGCACTCGACATCTAGCTTAGTGTCGAAAAACAAGTTAAGCGACGTGTACGGTTTTCTCCGCCTAAAGGGAGTTTGTTGATTAGGTGAAGTAACTCTCGAGTTGGGTACTCGGGGAGTGGAGTAGGGCGAACGGGAGCTTCGTGACCAAACCACTATAAATCACCGTGTCCGGTTTGCGCCTTCTAACTTATCTCTTTACTTTCATTTCATTAGTTATCGCTTTATATTTATACTTGCATTGCATATGTGTTTGTGTGGCTTGTTGCTCATGTAGTGATTGATCATGTATGTTCCATGGTTTGATTGTGCATTGATGAACTCAAATAAGTACATTTTATTACTATCATTTATCCTATTAATTTGACTTGTTTTATTATTATTATGTATGAGGATTGATACTTAATCGTTTACTTTTGTAATTCTCAGTTGAAAACAAGCATTTGGTTAAACTTGGCGATTTTGGACTGAAAATGGAGCAAAACATGCAAGAAGTTAAGAGTCTACTGAAATGTACTAGATCAAGACTAATCTGCTCCAGATGCGCCGCATCTTGCTTATAACATACGGCGCATCACTATCAAGATCTCACCAGATACGATCCAAGATTCAAGAGGACATGCGCCGCATCTATAAATGGGTTACGCCGCATCTTCTGGCGGTGTACGAATATTCCTGAATATTATAATCTTGGACCCCACGCGAAGTTAAGTAAATGCGCCGCATCTACTTACTAGATGCGCCGCATCTTACCCTCAGACAGAAACTATAAATACCCCAAGACCAGACGAATTAGAGGCATATATATAATAACCGAAGACCGAAGTACAGAAACCAAAGACGAATTCAGTCGAATAGCAGCACAAGACACACTCAAATCAAAGATACAAGAGCTGTAAGAAGGTGCTGCATGTGTTTAATTCATTAAGTAGTTTTGTTTTATTGTGTTAGTAAACTTTAATTCATCAAGATTGGTGGCTTGTGTAACGTGACAACGAAAAGGTTGCACTCCCTTAAAACTGCTTTCTCATCAATTAAAGTTTATATGTTGATGTCATTGGTGACTTTTATTAGTGCATTGATAACCTCTGTGGCTAGCTGAGCGTTGATCGGGTCACCATGCCTTGCCCTCGCTGTTTATTAGATCGCCTATGCATTCTATGGTCTGTAGAAAAAGTAGGAGAAAGATAAATAGGATAGTCATAAGTAATCATTAAGGGTTTACTCGCCGATAAGATTAGACCCAACGAGAAAGGACTTAATCTCGGTGCGTTGCATCGAACTATACACTTCATATAACACTAGCAATAAAACAAGTGACAAACTACTTATCATAAGGACAACCCTCTTATTGTCTCGAGTATTTATCTGTGTACGTGTGTGCTATTCGCTGATTCGTGCCTATTGGTTTAGTTTATTATTTAATTGCAACCAAATCGTGCCAGTCTCTCAGGCTGAAAACCCCTTGCGTTAGATTAGATTGTATAGCTAACTTAATATATTAAAATACTGATTAGAATAACTAGATAATACGTTCCACTCTTAGTGATCGACACTCTACTTACATTATATTCATACTGACCGGGTACACTGCTCGTTAAGTGTGTGTGTTATTGATAAGTCGGCTAAATATAAATTTAAAACTTGAGTAGGCATTAAAACTGCTAAACCGCAACGACACATCGCACGCATCAAGTTTTTGGCGCCGCTGCCGGGGAGTGAATTGTTATTATCTGTTAATTTGATTAGTATTTTAATTAGGTTTTAATTTTTTTATCTAACTGCTAATTTTGTTGTGTATTAGATTAATTTGCATTCATTGTAATATTTTGCGTATTTTCTGTTTTTGTGTGTTATTTGTTTGCTTTTATTTGTTTTATTTTCGTGTGTTTTTATTTGTTTTTATTTTTCGTATTTTCTGTATACTGCTATCGTTGTACTGAGCTAAATCGAACGATACGGCGCATCTGATCTTTCAGATACGGCGTATTGCGTTCATTTTTATAAAATACAACGCGTTTAATTAATTCGATACGACGCATCTTTTCCCCAAGATACGGCGTATCTGTTTTTAATAAGATTTTTTTTTCTAAGCGATAAAGTAATACGACGCATCTTTTCCCCAAGATACGGCGTATCTGTTTTTGATAAAAAAAATTTCTAAACGATAATGCCATACGACGCATCTGCTTCAGCAGATACGGCGTATCTATTATTTTAATTAAAAACAGTTTTCGAATTATTAAACAGATACGGCGTACCGATTTTTATCGATTACGGCGCATCTTCTGAATCAAAAATCTTATATTTTGAAACGTAACGAAGATACGGCGCATTAACTTTTGTTAATACGACGCATTTAATTTTTAATAAATATCGATTTTTGATAATTAAACAGATACGGCGCATTCTAATTTCTAAGCGGCGTATCTATTTTCTGAATAAAAGTCTGATTAAATTTTAACGATTATAAGATACGGCGTATCCAACTTTTTGGATACGGCGCATCGTCTGCAGATATCAGTAACTTTAATTTTTCGTATTCCGTTTTCGTTGTTAATTTTCTGATATATATTACTTTCTCGAGCATACCCTACTGATATTTTTGTGTTGATTTCAGGAAGTGCATGACCAGGAGTTCTACGAAGAACTTGATTCAACCTTTCGAAGATCCTGAACGAGTCTTTCATTCGCTTAAAAGGCTTTTTAACACAAAAAGCTTTGATACTTCAAGTTCATTCGAGCTTGATTATTTTTCTGAAGAGAAAGAGGAAGAAGAAACAGAAACAATGAGCGAAAACACAACTATGGAGGAATACATGAACAAAACCCGTGCTGATTACACTTCAGGAGTTGCTAGACCAAAGTTTGATGACAAGTCAAAGTTTGAATTGAAGGGTCAGTTTCTCAAGGAGCTAAGAGAGAATGCTTTCAGTGGATCGGAACATGAGGATGCTAATGAGCATGTTGAAAAGGTCCTCGAGATTGCGGATTTGTTTACTTCAGAAGGAGTGACTGACGATCAAATCATGCTTAGAATCTTTCCACTCTCACTAAAAGGAGCTGCTAACAAGTGGCTAAGGAATGAACCTGCAAGTTCAATTACTACATGGGAAGATTTGAAGAGCAAATTCCTGAAGAGATATTGTCCACCTGCTAAGACTGCTAAAAAGATGGAGGCTATCAACAGTTTCAAGCAAGAGCCTGATGAAACTCTTTATCAAGCTTGGGAACGATTTAAAGATTTATTGGTAAAATGTCCTCAACACTATCTAACCGCTATGCAGGAGATAATATTGTTTTATCAAGGATTGGACGTGCCTACTAGACAAATCTTGGACGCTAAGGGAGCTGTGCCTCAAATGAGTGCAGCCAATGCTAGGAAAGCGATCCAAGAAGCTGCTGATCATTCTCAAAAATGGCACGATGGGACCTCTACTAGATCTAAGAGCAGCACTAATTTTGACGGGATTGCTGCTATTCAAGCTCAATTGGATAAAATTAGTAGAGAGATGAAGAAGCGTGATGAAAGAGTGTATGCTGCCCAAGTTGGATGTGAAAAGTGCGAAGGACCTCACTACACTAAAGATTGCCCAAATAAGAATGAAAGTGAGACGTTTGAAGAAGCATATTACACCCAATTTGGACAACCATTCCGACCTTCAGGAAGATTTAGGGAAGCCACCCGGGATTCTATCAAAAGAACAACTTTAATCCCGCTTATCAAGAAAGGAGGCAGACTTTAGATGACACTCTAAAGCAAATTATGGCCGATGCTGCTAAAAGACATGAAGAGAATACTGCTATGATCAAAGAAATCCGAGCTTCAACGGACACTACTACAAGAAATCAAGGAGCTTCGATCAAAGCATTGGAACAACAAATTGGTCAAATGAGCAAAGTTCTTCAAGAAAGGGGATATGGAAGTTTACCTAGCTCAACCGAAACCAACCCAAGAGATCATGTCAAGGCCATAAGCACCACTGAAGAAGTCACTCCTTACTTGCCTAGAAGATCGATGAATGGTAATGATGGTGCAAGACCCGAATTTTTCTTTAATTCTTCAATCAGTTTAAGGAGACTACTCAAAGAAAAGACAAAGATTGAATAAGAGATTAAGGCTACAATGAAAGAAGGGAGCTCTGCAACCGATTTAAATGCCTTGCCTCATAAAGAAAAAGACCCAGGAAGTTTTACTCTACCTTGTTCAATTAATAATATATCTTTCAATAATGTGTTAGCTGACTTAGGAGCTAGTGTTAGTGTTATGCCTCTTAAGACATTCACTACCTAGGACTAGGAAAATTAGCACCACTAAGTTACTTATTGAATTGGCTGATTAAAACGGTTTAAAACGACCTGAAGGGATTGCTAATAATGTGCTAGTTAAGATTGAGAAGTTTATTTTCCCTGTAGACTTTGTTATTTTAGATATGCCCGAGGATGTTAAGATTCCTTTAATCCTTGGTCGACCTTTCTTGTCTACTGCCCATGCTAAGATTGATGTGTTTTAAAAGAAAAATCTCATTAAGGGTAGGAAATAATAAACTAGTCTATAAGTGCCAAGATCCTGTTAAAAGCATAATTAGAGGAGTCTATGCGCTAGGATTAAGAGAGCGTATGGACCTCGATCTTGAAGCTAGGCTCATGGGAGAAAAATTAATTCAAAACAACTCAACTAATCCTAATCATGAAAACTTTGAGGAATTTATTGACCTTAATGTACCTACCGAACTTAGACGCGATGTTGTCAATGATTCTGATGATGAGTGGTATGATTGTGTAGTAATTAACAAACGTAGGAGAATAGTTGAGAAAAAGAGTTTGAATAATGATGTGTTTATTGAAACTACCACCCACCTTGCTTATTTATGCTTATATGATAATAAGAATTTCCCGTCTATCATTTTGTCATCTCTGCCTGAAAGGGACAGAACTTTGTTTATACAGATATTAAAGAAGAACGGCGTGGAAATTAAGGACAAGCAAGGAATGTTCAATATTACTGAATTGGGAATGAGGGAGCGCGATGTTTCCGACTCCTTCAATGATCGATATTAAAGAGCTGAACGTGAGTCTAACTTGAAGACTCTGGAATAAAGACAAGTGCTGACCGGGAGACAACCCGGATTTATCGTTTTATTATTCTGTTTTTGTGTCGAGTCAGTCAGGCCGCCGAGGATACGGCGCATCTCAATCCTGAGATGCGACGCATCTCCTGCAAATGGTCATATCTTTATTTTTCTACATTTTTTATTTTTTATTTTATTTTCGACTTTAAAACTTTTTATCAGTTTATTTTAATGCGGCGCATCCCTGGTTAAGGATGCGGCGCATCTTTTATTCTGATCCGTATTTATTCCAGGCTCGATACGGCGTATCTTCTTCCATAAGATACGGCGCATCGACTGACCTGATGATTTTCATTTTTATTTTTATATTTTATTTTTATCTAACTACTAATGTATTATGCAAAGTTGAACCTTTCTTATCTTAGGTGTGTTTTGAAGCCTTGGTGGTATTATAGATTCCTGCATTTCCTGTGGATACATCGAATATGAAGCTTAAACGTTCTAATCCACAAGAAAGATGATTTTTGCTCTAATACTAATGGAGGATCATACCGAGCAAACCTCAGGGGAGTTTTTCTGTTCTAATTCTTTTATTTTTCTGGTTTTTAACCTTTAATACAAACAACGAGGACGTTGTTTAACTTAAGTGGGGGGATTGGAGAATTAGAACACTTAACACTTACTTGTCCTAAACTTTTCAAAATATGCTTAAAATGTGCTTAATATATCAAAATTTAAAAAATTTTAGCATGTTTTTGTTTAAAGTCTAAGTTGCATAGCTGCACACATGACGTTATTTTCAAAAATTGTGATTTTTCAAAATTCACAAATCTATGAGTGTGCCGGTGACTTGTAAACTTTAGAACTTGGCTTGTATACTATTCGAGACCACCATAATAAGTATTATTTATATAATTGGAATGACTTGTCTAAATTGGTAAAATTCTAGGATTACACCCAAATAGCCTATTATGTGTTATTAACTAACTACACTGGTTAGTTAACCCCCGTATAAACCCTTTTGTTACTCTCATTTTTAGAGTAAGATACCCCTAGAAAAACACTCAGAGCCATTCCTTTCGTTTCTTACACCTTTGTTAAAATGTTTCGTTACACCCTTACACCTTAGCCTACCCTGTAGATTAGAATCCGTGGTTGGTTAATTGCTATAGGCAAAGTGTGTTTCCTTACATTACCTGTGTTCGCGTGCGTAATTCATTATCTATGGTTAGGTCGGGAAATTGCACAATGCAATTGGAGTGAAAGTAAATATTGTATATTTTTGAGTTTATTTTTCGTGTGTTTACTACTTTCACTATTACCGTTATTTCTGAAGTTATGAAAAATATGGAAAAATTATCCAGAATTATCATTATAGTGATGTGGTGAAATTTTACACATCTATGTTTATGTTTAAAAAAAAAAAAAAAAAAAAAAAAAAAAAAAAATCGAAAAAATAGAAAAGAAAAAGAAAAAGAAAAAGTTGGATGTTTGATTTAAACCAACGATGTAAAGTTTTGTATTAAGTGGTCGATATCACCACTATTTGTTGTATTATATCTATGGATTGAATGGGAGTTGGCAGTTTGGGAACGTCAACTAAGGTTTATTCTTTGATTAAGATCTTGTTGAGTATAATTCGTGTCTACCTAAAGCGTGTGTTTCAAGTGTTAAAGCGTGAGTTATTCAATGATATGAGTCTTATTCATGGGATGGTTGGGATAGTGATTAACCACACTTAGGATTTTAATTTATTTGTTTTGTTTATTTTTTATTTTTTCACCAATTTATATCCCAAATATTATCCATACCCTGTATTATTCTTTATCCAACCAAACCTTTGATTTATTGAGATTAGGGATTTGAGCAATCTTAAGTATCGTAGTCGTGGATTCGGCTATGTATTTATGATTTTGTCGCCCTTTTTGATATATTATTATTGGTGAAGTTTGGACCTATCTTTAGCCTATTCGAGTTAAGGATTTGAGCAATTGCAAGTATCGTGTTCGTGGATTCGATCATGTATTTTTGATTTTGTCGCCTTTTCGGGAATTTGAGATCGATAGATATTAAGAATGATTAACCTTAAGCCTATAAACCCTTTTTACCGCTTTAGACTTGATATTCCTTGGCTTTAGTGGTGGAGATGTGTATACTTGCCAAGCTTATGATAGAATATTCGTCACGACTGGACAGTTAAACGATTAGATTTGCTTTTATCAGATTATTTTATTTTACTTCTAATTCGTTAAGTGTTTAGTTGTGTGATTATGACAAAAAAAATGAATACATGCTTAAATATAAAAATAAATCCTAATATCTTTTAGGATACATTTTCATAAGATTAATTCTAAGGTTTACTTGGGGACAAGTAAAGTTCAAGTGGGGGGATATTTGATGAACTCAAATAAGTACATTTTATTACTATCATTTATCTATTAATTTGACTTGTTTTATTATATTATGTATGAGGATTGATACTTAATCGTTTACTTTTGTAATTCTCAGTTGAAAACAAGCATTTGGTTAAACTTGGCGATTTTGGACTGAAAATGGAGCAAAACATGCAAGAAGTTAAGAGTCTACTGAAATGTACTAGATCAAGACTAATCTGCTCCAGATGCGCCGCATCTTGCTTATAACATACGGCGCATCACTATCAAGATCTCACCAGATACGATCCAAGATTCAAGAGGACATGCGCCGCATCTATAAATGGGTTACGCCGCATCTTCTGGCGGTGTACGAATATTCCTGAATATTATAATCTTGGACCCCACGCGAAGTTAAGTAAATGCGCCGCATCTACTTACTAGATGCGCCGCATCTTACCCTCAGACAGAAACTATAAATACCCCAAGACCAGACGAATTAGAGGCATATATATAATAACCGAAGACCGAAGTACAGAAACCAAGGACGAATTCAGTCGAATAGCAGCACAAGACACACTCAAATCAAAGATACAAGAGCTGTAAGAAGGTGTTGCATGTGTTTAATTCATTAAGTAGTTTTGTTTTATTGTGTTAGTAAACTTTAATTCATCAAGATTGGTGGCTTGTATAATGTGACAACGGAAAGATTGAACTCCCTTAAAACTGCTTTCTCATTAATTAAAGTTTATATGTTGATGTCTTTGGTGACTTTTATTAGTGCATTGATAACCTCTATGTCTAGCTGAGCGTTGATCGGGTCGCCATGCCTCTGCCCTCGCCTATTTATTAGATCGCCTATGCATTCTATCGTCTGTAGAAAAGTAGGAAGAAAGATAAATAGGATAGTGTTGGTCCCTTTACACGATTAGAATTAACTAGAAAGTTAATCTATTGGTGTTAATGACTAATACAATGTTTAAGGATTATTCTAACAGTTATAAAACGTGAATGTAAAAAACAACAATATTTTTCAACGTTTAAATTCTTATTAGAAATAATTCCAAGAATCTATACCCAAGTGTTTTGCGGAACAAACACTTGGGATTGAATAGACAAGGGTATGGGGTGTCTCCTATCGAAACTCAAGTTTTGCTTGAGTGGTAACAATATACCCACTGAGCTATCTCAGTGAGTTGTATACTCTTTGTAGGAGAGAAGTTCCTTTGTAAAAGTTCAAGACTTTAATTATACAAAGCACACCTTAACTTCTCTCACAGTTGCTCTATTTATACACAAGTATTCTAAGTATAAGTGATTAAATATAATACAAGTTGTTGAGGTTGCGTGTCTGACAATTACAAATAGTAATTGTTATTTCCAAGAACCAATAGGAAAGGGCTAAATAAGTCTTTGGGAGTTGTTGGCTGACACTCCATGACTTTTAGCCGCAATAGGGAAGGTTGAGTCTGACAAGAGAAGAGTGTTGGGTTTACACTCTTATCTTCTCAGATCTTTTCCCTATTGTTCCCGCCTTTTCTTCAGGCGTTGGTTCCTCAGTCATTCAATCACTTTGTTGGTTGAGGAGACTGGGATTCAGTGAGCTCTTATCCAATACTCACTGAATCCATCATCTTCTTCTTTGGCTTAAGTCCTACTCAGGGAGTACCGCCTTCCTGAGTAGTGAATCCTTCTACTTGAATTCGCCTTAAGCATCCTGAAGATGACTCACTGAGAGGCTATTCTCTCAGTGACTTGAATTATTCTCGGTTTAAGTTAACACTTAGTTAATTTGTGTCCAAATCATGTTCGAAGCATTCTTGGGTTTTACATGACCCAACAATCTCCCCCTATTTGGATATAAATTATTCCTAAGTGTTTTGATCAGATATGAGTGAGCTAACGAATTCTGCCTATACTGAATGTACTAGAATGTAAATAAGGACACTGAAATAATAAAAACATCATCTTATTAATATCATTTACAAGTCCTAACAAAACTAAGTACAAAAAAAGATAGTGTTGGGTATTCAGGCAGGTCATCAGTTCAACTTGATTCCAAGGGCTTCAAGCTTGGGCTTCTTCGACTGCAGCTCATGTTGGTCAGGATGTTCATTGATTTTTCTTTTCAGGTCATGACAAAACCTCACATTCTCAGGACTCTTGAGTGGAGAGGCCATCATTAGAAAGCCTAGCATAGCTTTGATCCCTGATAGATCTATATCACTCCACCTCTGGAAGGCTTTGTCACCAAACTCATCAATGAAGAACAACCCTCTTTCAGGCTGTTCAATGACCATATTGTTTCTGAAAGGAACACCTTCAGGGAGAGCCCTATTGCAGTCAAGACCAGGAATCTTGATCTCAGGTTCAGCTTCTATCTTCTTTCTTTTCCTTGAAGAAGACTGAGAGGAAGCAGGTTGTGCAGATTCAGGGAGAAGAGATTGAATGCCAAGTTCCTGAGGTGCTGCTGCCAATCTTTCATACCTCAGACTCAATGACTTCATCAGATTAGGGACCACAACATTTGATTTCTTTGCTATTAATGGACCCAACTCGTCCAATTCAGTAATCCCAAAGTCAGCGAATCTGAAAGGTGAATGAACGTCAAAGTTTCTCTTGTCAGCACCTCTGTAGACAGTGACAACGGCAGGATTGGTGTTTCTTTGAATATGAACATCAGTGATTGGTTCTGGCTTCATCCTTTCAGTCATATACCACTGATATTTCTTAATCCTATTCTGCCTGATCTCTTCAGCCCTTTTGGCTCTTTCCTCCCTTTTCTGCCTGAGAGTGGTCATTTCCTCAGACTGAGCTTTCACAAAGGTCATACCACCTTCTCTTCCTGAGAGATCCTTAGCCTCAAGACCAATTTTCTCAGCCTCTTCATGAACAACCTTGATTAAGGCAGACTTGCTTGCCTTCTCCTCTTCCTTCAACTTCTTCTTTGCCTCCTCTTCCTGAAGATAAGTACTGAGTTCATCAGCTGAGAAGTGGTAAAGAACTCCATCAATTTCATATGGGATCCTGAGTGGTGATTCAGGATCCTTTGCAACCGTGATAGGTGCTGGTTGAGGCTCAGGCTCAGTGAGAATGCCTTTGCCTTTATCTTGATGGGAGGAAGAGGCTTCAGGAATGTCTTCCTCAGTGTGAGAAGGAGGTTGTTGGCTTTGGCTGGAGACTCCAGTGTCTTTCTCCCCCTCAACTGTTGCTTGAGCCATGGTGATAGCAAGAGTTGGAGTCACTGGAGCAGTAGGACCTTTGAAGGCCTGATAGATCTCAGTCATCATTGATTTGATGTCCGAGGTGTCTTTTTGAAGACTTGAGATCTGATCTGCCAGAGAAGCCTGAGAAGCCTCGATGCCTGACATCCTTGACCCAAGAGACCATGCCAAGGATGTTGAAGATTGTGCCCAAGTACTAAGATGTTTTTTCCTGATGACCCATGGAAGTCCTGAGTGAGTCCAAGGAGGTAGTAAGACCCTGAAGTTTAGAATCCTTCAGTAAGCTGAAGAGATCATGGATTTCAGCTGACTGCTTCTGATAAGTCTCAGCAGCTTGAAGGATCTTTTCAGTGAGTATGGGGTCATCTTTAACAGCTGACTGAATAGTACCAAGGCTTTTGGTGATGCCTTCAAGAGAAAGATTGAACTTCTGGAAATGAAGATCAATAGCTGTCAGGGAATGTTTGGTGTTTGATTGGATTTCGATCACATCTTCATGAAAACTTTCAACATCTGCCTTCAGGTTGGCATAGTGAACAGCTGCTTCAGTGTGTTGATCAAACATCTCATCAGTGAGACCAGTGAAAAGAGCATTGTTGGTCTTCAGTAGGAATTTGACCAACTTTCTTTCAGTGAGGGGAAGAGAGTTATCATACTTCTGGAGAATGTCAGTAGATGAATCAGAAGATTGAGAGCCTGACTCTTCACTTTGGCTTGGAGAGGGCTGATGTGATGGTTCAGGTTGTTCAGGTTGTACATCAGTTTCCATATCCTCTCCTGCCTCAAAAATTTCTTCTTCACTCTCTTCCCTGAGCTCTTCATCAGACTCCATAAAGGCCTGATAGTCCCCCATGGACTCAATACCCAAAAAATCAACCGGCTCCTCTTTATAAAAAGATTTGCCTTCGGTTTGGTCAGGTCCTGACCCCTTTGTCATAATAACTGAGTGGGTTGTCTCAGCCTGACTAGCCATAATAACTGGGGTAACACCAGCCTGGCTTTTGGGGGCAGTTCCTGAAAGACTGGATCCGCCTGAGGGGTTGATGGGTTCCATATCAGCGGGTTGTTTCTTTCCCTCTGAGTCTTTGTCCCCCTTAGCACCTTCAACTACTGATGGGTGCTTTTCAGTAGTATCACTAGGTACTGATTGTGAGAGTTTGTGGACCCCCTTCCCATCAGGATTGTTCTGTCCTTCAGGGGATTTAGGATCCTTTTCTCCCTGAGATCCTGAGGGTGATTGCTCAGGAACGTTAGCGGGATGTGAGTGTTTGTGGGTCCCCTTCTCAGTAAGGTAGTGCTGCCTTACCGAGGATTTAGAACCCTTTCCTCCCTTGGGAACTGATTGTTTTTTGACAGCTCCTTCATCGGGATGTGAGGGGGTGTGGGTCCTCTTCCCAGTAGGGTGGTGCTGCCCTACCGAGGGTTCAGGACCCTTTCCTCCTTGGGCACTGATTGTGATTTATCAGTACCTTCATCGGGATGTGAGGGGGGAATGCTTCCTGATCCCTCTGACTTGTTTATGTCAGTTGGACCATGTGGAATGGGAGTGCCCGAGGTCACTGAGGATGATTGCTCAGTGACTTCCGTTGGCCTTTGTTTTGAGGTCAAGAGGGTCTCAGAAATGGGTGTCTCAGAGGTCTCGGCCTTTTTCAACCTCTTTTTGAGGTTGAGTTGGTTTTGAGGATCAGTCTCAGTGGCGAGTGGCTTGGGTCTAACCACCTGGCTGGACGGACCCTTCTTAGTCTTCTTCACCTTTTTGGTCGGTGAAGGAACTGGAGAGATAGTGTCATTACCCTGAATGACTGATTGCATGTATTCAGTCAGGGCAATATGTGTAACCTCACTGATGCTACTAGTGAAGTTTGACTTGTGCAGTACCTCAGGCTTCGTACCTTCTGCATCAGTCCTCACATAGTCAGAACCGAGTAGGTCCTGAAGCACACAGGAAACAAATCTAGGATAGGACATGTGCCTTTCCCTATGTTTTCCTGAGAGCTTAGCAACGAGGTCTCGGAAGATTATTCCTCCGATGTCTATTTTTGTACCCTCAAGGAGACTGAACAACATCAATTGTTGTGATGAGTTCAACTGTTCCGTAGAGGATTTGTTTCCACCCAGGACCTGAATGACAAATGTCATCAGTATCCTCCAAATAGGGTGGAACCATGTTTTGACTACTGGATCCTTTTCCAGTAAGCCTCCCACAGACATTCCTGGACGTCTGGGGTCATGGGGTGCAAGAAAGATCAGTTCATTCTTTATGTCCTGATCAGTAGGGTTGGGAGAAAAGGCTTCAGCAAAGTCAAGGCCTGTGGCTTTGATGAATGCTGAGTAGTCAAAGGAGAGGGTTCTACTCTCATTCATCATCGTGAAGGTGATGATTGACTCTTTGGTGTCTTTGGGGCTGGTTGCCACAGCCGTACACCATAATTCCCTCAAATAGTCATGATAGATGACTGAGGGGGTATGGGTGAAAGCCTTTGCAAGAAAACAATTACGAAGATATTTCATAACGTCCTTGTAGGCTGGGTAGATTTGTGGATATGAGAAATTTCCCACCACATTATTTTTGGTTAGGTCTACACCCTCCATTGTGAAATCCACGTTGGGGGCATATTTCACAGCTTTAGAAGAAGCCATTTATGGGTAAGTCTGGGTTTGACTAAGGTTAAAGGGGTTCTAAAGCTTAAGAATGCACACACAATTTGTTTTTGAGAATAAAAAATGGCAGAGTTTTGCTTAAAATTCTATAAAAACGTGTGTATGTATTCGTCTGGTTGGGGTATTTATAGGAAAGAGGAGATGGGGGTGTTTTGGTCATTTGAGCAAATCGTTATTTATTCAAAAAAAATTATTTGGAAATTGATTTGAATAATAAGTTTTGGGATCCGCATTTAATGCCAACACTCCACTTTCCTGGTTTAGCGCAACAGTCGAGGTGAACAGTTGAGCAGTTCTGCAAAAGTGCAACTTGCAGAGATGAGTCATCACATATTTGAAATGTGATTGGAGAGGCATTTAATGCCAAGTGGGAATGTGGTGGCCCATAGGTGGAAGCCAGAAAGGCTAAGAAGAACAAATATTCTTGAATTAAATATGTGTTCAGTTACCAACCTCGGACATTTACTAACTAGATACTTAGAGCATTTAAGTTAGTATTTAATGTCCTTTTCAGGGTCCTGAATGACTTTTCATTCAGTGATTGGTTTTCAGGGACTTGGGTTTAGTCACTGATGATTCAGGAATGAGGATTGATTCCTGAGACAAGGATTCAGGAACTTGGGTTTAGTTCCTGAGGATGATGATTCAGTGAGATGTTTTCACTGATATACATATTGAGTCAGGGACCTGAGATGTTAAGAATTTACACTTTTGTTGGAAGAGAAAAAAATTAGTCAGTGGACTGATTCTCTATATCCAACATTCCTAATTCAGCTTTCAGTCTTGTGAAGGTTGGTTCATCCAAAGGTTTGGTGAAGATATCAGCTAACTGATATTCAGTAGGAATGAAGTGTAATTCAATGTCACCATTTATGACATGGTCCCTGATGAAGTGATATCTGATATCAATATGTTTTGTTCTCTGATGAAGAACAGGGTTGTTAGAGATTGCAATTGCACTTGTGTTGTCACAAAAGATGGGTACCATCTTGTACTGAATTCCATAGTCACTGAGTTGACTTTTCATCCAGAGTACATTTGCACAGCAACTAGCTGCAGCAACATATTCAGCCTCAGCTGAGGATAGGGCAACTGATTGTTGCTTCTTAGCACTCCAACAGACTAATTTCCCACCTAGAATTTGGCAGGAGCCTGATGTGCTTTTTCTATCCATGTTGCATCCAGCATAGTCAGAGTCTGAGTATCCTTTGAGATCAAGTCCTGAGCACTTTGGATAGTATAATCCAAGGTTAGGAGTGCCCTTCAGGTACCTGAATATCCTTTTCACAGCAGTGACATGAGATTCTCTTGGGTTAGATTGATATCTGGCACATAGACATACTGAGAATTGGATATCAGGCCTTGATGCAAGTAGATACATCAGTGATCCTATCATTCCTCTAAAGAGAGTTTGATTGACTGGTTTACCAGTTAGGTCAGGACCAAGGTTGTTTGGGGGAGCCATGGGAGTTTTGACTGAGGCACAGTCACTGAGATCATACTTTTTCAGTAGATTCTTTACATACTTCTCTTGACTGATAGTGGTTCCTCTATCAGTCTGCTTGATCTGAAGACCAAGAAAGTATGTCAGTTCCCCCATCATGCTCATTTCAAACTTCTTTGCCATTAGTTTTTCAAATTGTTTGCAAAGTTTGAAACTTGTTGAGCCAAAGATGATGTCATCAACATACACTTGTACTAGTATGACATCATTATTTGTCTTATAGATAAACAATGTGTTGTCTATCTTGCCTCTGACAAATTTTTTTTGGATTAAGAAGGCTGAGAGAGTCTCATACCATGCCCTGGGAGCTTGCTTCAGTCCATAAAGGGCTTTGTTAAGCTTATAGACATGATCAGGAGACTCATGGCTTTCAAATCCAGGAGGTTGCTCAACATAAACTTCTTCTTTCAGTGATCCATTTAAGAATGCACTTTTGACATCCATTTGGTACACCTTGAAGTTCATGTATGTAGCAAAAGCAAGGAAGATCCTGATGGCTTCCATCCTTGCTACTGGTGCAAATGTTTCTTCATAGTCAATGCCTTCTTGTTGATTATAGCCTTTGGCTACAAGTCTGGCTTTGTTTTTAATGACTATGCCATTTTCATCAGTTTTGTTTTTGAATACCCATTTCATGCCAATGACTGAGACATTCTCAGGACATTTGACCAAGGTCATTACCTTGTTTCTGTCAAATTGTTCTAGTTCATCATGCATGGCCTGAACCCAACTTGGATGTTTAAGTGCTTCTTTAACACTTTTGGGTTCAATTGTGGAAATGAAGTCCACAAATAGGCATTCGTTGGATGAGGCTGCTCTCAGTTCAGCAGCCATGCTTCTTGTAAGCATGCCTTCAGAAGGCTCCCCAATGATATTGACAAGTTCTATATCCTGAGATCTGGTCCAACTATCCTGAGGTCTTGGGAGTGGGTTAGAACTTGTAGAAGCCTGATGGGTATGATCAGGATTAGACACAAGATTTCCATTTTCTTGTGTGTCTAAGTGGGTTGTGTCATCACTGAGATTGTTTGGGTCCTGAGTATTTTGTTCAGACTGAAGGATATCATCAGTTCTTGTATGTGCTTCAACAAACTCAGTGATGGTTGGGTTTGGTAGGTTGTGAGGGATAATGTAGTAGGAGAGGTTAGCATCATCTTGATACTGGGTAGAAGAATTGTTTTCAGACAGATATTCATCAGGAGGATATCTAGAAGAATTATCAATTCCTATTTCTTCTACTGAGGCAGTTGAGAACCTGATTGTATCAGTGCTCTCATCAAAGGTAACATGAAATGTTTCCTCAGTCTGCTGTCTCCTTGTGTTGAACACTTTGAAGGCTTTTGAGACAAGTGAGTATCCTAGGAAGTATCCATCATCAGCTTTTGCATCAAATTTTCCTAGGTGATCCTTGTGATTATGAATAAACACAGGACACCCAAAGACATGAAAGTAGCTGATGTCAGGGATTCTTCCTTTGAATAACTCATATGGGGTTTTCCCATGTCTCTTGACAATTATGGATCTGTTTTGTGTATAACAGGCAGTTTTGACTGCTTCAGTCCAAAAATGGTTGGAAAGGACTGATCCACATAGCATTGTCCTGGCAGCTTCAATGAGTGTTCTGTTTTTCCTTTCAGCAACACCATTTTGTTCAGGTGTGTATGGAGAGGAAAAGTTTTGGGAAATACCTTTTTCATCACAGAAACATTCAAGTTCATTATTTTTGAACTCAGTCCCATTGTCAGTTCTAATTTGTTTGACCTTAATGTCATTTTGATTTTCAATGTTCCTGACAAAGGACATGATTGTTTCAGCTGCCTGACTCTTTTTGATCAGGAAGAATACCCAGGTGTATCTTGAGTATTCATCCACTATGACCAGAGTATACTTCTCATGGTTAATAGACCTTGGACTGACAGGTCCAAATAGATCCATATGAAGAAGATGTAGGCAGTTCCTGATGGAAAAGTTGGTTTTGGTTTTAAAGGATGCTCTGTGATGTTTACCTTTTTCACAAGCTGAGCATGGTTTATCCTTAGAAAACACAAGTGATGGTAAGCCAAGGACTTTGTTTTGTTTTACAAGATTGTTAATGTTCTTAAAGTTCAGGTGGGTTAGTCTCTTATGCCAAAGCCAGTTGAGTGCATCAGTGGCCTTAGCAAAGAGACATGTTCCATCCTGAGTTAGACTTGACATGTCTAATACATAAACATCTTGTCTCCTTGGTGCAATGAGGACAATTTCCTTATTTGCATTGAAGATGGTTCCTTGCTTATCATCAAACTGAACTATGTACTTAGCATCACATAGTTGACTGACACTGATCAGATTATACTTAAGACCATTTACATATGCTATCCTAGTAAAGACAATACCATTGCAGTTAACTGAACCATAACCTTCAGTGAGACATGATGAATTGTCAGCAAATATCACTTTGGGTCCTGGTTCTTCCACATATTTGTGCAGACACTCCTTAACACCAGTCATGCTCCTTGAACATCCACTATCTAGATGCCAAACAGGATTCCTAGCATGTTTCTGCACAAATAGTAAACTAGGTCAGTTCTTTCTAGGACTCCATTTCATGGAGGGTTTGGTATTGTAGGTCCTTATGAAAGTATTAATTGATTCATGGTCAGTGGTTGAGTGGACTGAGCTACCACATGTTTTGCATTTGGTAGTAGGGTTAGCCTCAGTAGTCTGAGAGGATTGCTTCATTCTTCTTTTTGACTGAATGACCTTGTCTTTTCCTGAGGATTTCTGAGTGGAGCTTCCACTAGATTCACCATGTTTGTCATATTGACAATCGTCAGGATGGTGGTCATTAAATCCACACAAAGGGCAGGGAGGAAAAGGCTTGGCCTTTTGCTTCTGTTTCTGCTTAGAATCAGAAGGATAGTTCAGGCACTAAGCCTTGAGTCCTGAAAAGTTTGACATGACTGAGCATTGTTTATGATCAGAGGTCCTGTGATCTTCCTTTTTGCAAATCATGCAATAAAGGACTCTATAGCAATCATCAGTGAGATGATTTGTATAGTTGCATAGCTCACATCTTTTCAGTGGTTTGGTGGGCTTGGGTTTGGTCTTTGAGGAAGTTGGTTTTTGTTCCTTCTTGGATTGAGAAGATTTCTCAGAAGAGTCAATCTTTTCTCCTAGCTTCCTGACCATTTCAGCCAACTGATCAATTTTTGAGTCAGGGCTTTGGGTAGTTTCTTCAGAAGGGACTGAAGTTGATGAGTCATCAGTATTTACTGAGACATCAAGGTTTGCTCTTTTCAGGATGGTTGTTCCCCTTCCTGATCTCTCCTTAGGAGAGTGTGGTGAGAAGACCATAGGTGGGAGGCCTAGGTTAGGTTTAGCACCCTGAAGGGTATTCAGTGGAGGAAGTGGAGGGTATGATTCTGATTCAGACTCATCCAAGGACTCAGTGAGTGGTTCAGTGAGTTCAAGCTTACTGAGTTTTTCAGTGAGTCCTAGCATATTTTTCAAGGCCTGACTTTCAGGAAGCAAGATCTTTCCAGTCTCAAAGTTTGGTAACTTACTGACTGGGTTGTCCCTGACAATCCAGTCATTTGACTTGGGAAGCATTTCTTGCTCAAAAGATATGCCAGCTGGAACAAAGTTTAATTCATTTTGACACACAATTGGATCAACCATAAGAGGGTCAATGCCAATGGTTTTCTGAGAGATTAATCCCATAGTGTCAAAAACCTTAGGGTTCTTCTTGGTCCAGCTTTGAATGATAGCCTTTTCTTTGTTAAGTTCAGTTTGAAGGACTTGGTTTTGTTTCAAAATCTCAGTGTTCTGAATTTGTAGAGTTATTGTTTCTAGTTTGGCTTGCTTAAGTACAAGCAGTTCATCTCTACATTTATTCAATTCTGACACAATAATGTTATATTTTGAAAGCAAGTTAAGCCTTTGTTCTTCAACAAACTTTAAATCAACACAAATGTAATTCATGTAAGACTTCCAATCAGAATCATCATCCATAGAAAGTAAAGTATTAACCTTTTTCATGGTGATGTTGACCCACTCTCCATTTCTAGCATGGCCTTTTCCTACAGCCACCTGATCCTCTTCAGAAAGTGCCATCAGTGCACTAACTCTTATTTCCTCATCCGAAGAAACCTCTTCATCATCCCAATCATATGCTTCAGCTAATAAAACCTTGTTCTTTGTCTGAATAGGTTTAGATGTTTGAGCAGCCTGAGACAATATGGGGTTAGTTTCAAGAAGTGCAAGTTTAGCTTTGACATTCCTATATTTTGTTTCAAAATCCTTTTGACCCTTGTTTTGGTATTGTTGGGTGGACTGAAATATTTTAGGTTGAAACTTGCTAGTTCCTGAAAATTTGTAAGAGGGTTCTGAGAAAGTTTTAGAATAACAGTCCTTAGCAAAATGACCCTTTTTACCACATTTAAAGCATTCAGTGGTTTCATTTGCTTTTGATTTTGTAAAGTTGGACTGATTTCTTTTGATGAAACGTTTTGAACTAGCAAGGAGTGCCCTCTCTTGGAATTCCAAGTTTAGGTCATTCAGGTATTCCTCATCAGTCCTTTCATCAATTTCTTCTTCAGAAACCTCTTGAGTATCCTGCACAACACCATTAGAATAAAAAGCAGTTGATATGGGTGTTGAGGTTAAGGCCTTTTTGGACTCATGTGTTTTTGAGTCAGGGTATCTCCTTGAGATCAAGTTGTCTTCATAAACAAACTTCCCATAAATTTCAGGGAGCTCGAGGGTCTGAATGTGGTTAGCATTCCTCAGGCCTTGTGAGAAGTTGAGCCACTTCTCAGGGAGACTGTTGACAAAGCCAACATTTGTCTCATGTTTGGTCAGTACAACACCATCATTTGATAATTCATTTATCAAAGTTTTGTATCTGGTGTAGGTCTGTGAGAGACTTTCAGAGTCCTTTGCCCTGAAAGTATTATACTCAAGTTTAAGGTCTATGACCCTATTTTCCTTGGTATCTGAGGGACCCTCAAAGCTGTTTACCAAGTCATCCCAAGTTTGCTTGGCTGTTAGACAGTTGATGACTGATTCCATTATATCGTCAGGAAGACATGATATAAGGATGCTTTTCAGGCGTTGGTCTTGATTGACCACCCTCCTCTCATCTATGGTCCATTGGGCTTCAGGCTTGTTTAGCCCTGTGCCAGTCTTAGGGACAAATGGGCCATCCCTGATACAAGTGATGTAGTAGGGTTCCATACCAGTAAGATAGCAAATCATACGCTTCTTCCATTTGCTAAATTTCCCAGTTTCAAGTCTGGGTGCAACAGCTGAGTAGCTGCCACCCTTTTTGTCGACTAGCTGGGGTACATTGATATCAGCCATAGTAGGATCTTGGTTTTAAAAACCTAGAGCACTCTTGGTTAGTTTAAAAGATTTTATAAACCAGAGGCTCTGATACCACTTGTTGGTCCCTTTACACGATTAGAATTAACTAGAAAGTTAATCTATTGGTGTTAATGACTAATACAATGTTTAAGGATTATTCTAACAGTTATAAAACGTGAATGTAAAAAACAACAATATTTTTCAACGTTTAAATTCTTATTAGAAATAATTCCAAGAATCTATACCCAAGTGTTTTGCGGAACAAACACTTGGGATTGAATAGACAAGGGTATGGGGTGTCTCCTATCGAAACTCAAGTTTTGCTTGAGTGGTAACAATATACCCACTGAGCTATCTCAGTGAGTTGTATACTCTTTGTAGGAGAGAAGTTCCTTTGTAAAAGTTCAAGACTTTAATTATACAAAGCACACCTTAACTTCTCTCACAGTTGCTCTATTTATACACAAGTATTCTAAGTATAAGTGATTAAATATAATACAAGTTGTTGAGGTTGCGTGTCTGACAATTACAAATAGTAATTGTTATTTCCAAGAACCAATAGGAAAGGGCTAAATAAGTCTTTGGGAGTTGTTGGCTGACACTCCATGACTTTTAGCCACAATAGGGAAGGTTGAGTCTGACAAGAGAAGAGTGTTGGGTTTACACTCTTATCTTCTCAGATCTTTTCCCTATTGTTCCCGCCTTTTCTTCAGGCGTTGGTTCCTCAGTCATTCAATCACTTTGTTGGTTGAGGAGACTGGGGTTCAGTGAGCTCTTATCCAATACTCACTGACACCATCATCTTCTTCTTTGGCTTAAGTCCTACTCAGTGAGTACCGCCTTCCTGAGTATTGAATCCTTCTACTTGAATTCGCCTTAAGCATCCTGAAGATGACTCACTGAGAGGCTGTTCTCTCAGTGACTTGAATTGTTCTCGGTTTAAGTTAACACTTAGTTAATTTGTGTCCAAATCATGTTCGAAGCATTCTTGGGTTTTACATGACCCAACAGATAGTCATAAGTAATCATTAAGGGTTTACTCGCCGATAAGATTAGAACCAACGAGAAAGGACTTAATCTCGGTGCGTTGCATCGAACTATACACTTCATATAAAACTAGCAATAAAACAAGTGACAAACTACTTATCATCAGGACAGACCTCTTATTGTCTCGAGTATTTATCTGTGTACGTGTGTGCTATTCGCTGATTCGTGCCTATTGGTTTAGTTTATTATTTAATTGCAACCAAATCGTGCCAGTCTCTCAGGCTGAACCCCCTTGCGTTAGAATAGGTTGTATAGCTAACTTAATATATTAAAATACTGATTAGAATAACTAGATAATACGTTCCACTCTTAGTGATCGACACTCTACTTACCATTATATTCATACTGACCGGGTACACTGCTCGTTAAGTGTGTGTGTTATTGATAAGTCGGCTAAATATAAATTTAAAACTTGAGTAGGCATTAAAACTGCTAAACCGCAACGACACATCGCACGCATCATGCATATGTTGTAGTTTACTATAGTCATCTCTAGATGCTATATACTCATTGTTGACACTCTTCATATTACGTCACACTTGATCGGGTGTTTGATACAAAAGTTTTAAGTTTTTAAATGGAAACGTATTCACCCCCCTCTACGGTTTCCACACACTCTTCCTTATCTTCAAAGATATCATGAACTTTTAAATCACATTTATTCTTATATGGAAGGCTATAATGAAAAGTGGGTGGATGGGGTGGGATTGGCATATAGTTAAGATTAGTGAGGTGCAATTGGTGTTCTGGATCTAAATTTACGATAGGGGTATGCAAAGCGTGGTCGAAAATTATTATGTGCACATGTGACGGCGTCCCCAAAACAAGAGATTTGAAAACGCCGAGGTCGTCGTCGTTAAGTAGGGTCGTTTTGGTTGCACCGGTGTTGTAAGATAAACATATTGCGTTTACATCATTAACATTCAACTTTTTCCATACATACTTCACAAGATGGCAAAAATTGATGGCATTTGGAAGTAAAATGGAAATCACAATCTTTTCATACCGTATAAACACCTTGAACTTATCTGTTGTACAAGAATTCATTTTTCTGTAAGCAATTTTTTTTTTTTTTTTGGCTTGTGTTGTTTGTGTTGTATATGGTGAAGAGTTATATAAGCAAATCTAGTTGCCCAAAGTACAACTGACTACAAGTATACACAAGATTTCGTTGCCCAAAATGAAAACCCAATAGTAGGTGCCCATATTCAAGTACAAGTAACTTTCTCATTAGTTTCATCTATGTTACTATCCACACATACAAAATAACTTTCCATTTGTTTCATCTACACATTATTGATTAATACAAAATATTTCATGCATCCATTAAACATACACTAATAATTGTTGCATATAAAATACATAATCCTATCATACATAGATATGAAACATTACTACTATCAAATTAAACACAATAAAGTCACCATAGCATATGTTGGAATCTAACAATAAAACCTTCAACAAAGTTTCTTTATCTTTTACAGGAATTCCCTTTTTTCGAATGTCCGAAACTGTGCTTCCTTGCAGTTAATTCGCGTTTCATCTTCAAGGTGAGTTCCCTTTCTTGAACGTTAGTGAAGAATGCTGCACTTTCCACGGCACACAGACTCTTATCGAATTTCAAGTCATTAATAATAGCTTGCCTCTTCTCCATACTATCATTCAGATCTTTAACAACATCAAACAGTTTTCTTGCTATTTGAAAATCTCTTTCGGTCTCCTCTTGGATTACAATTAGCCACATGTCTGACATACGGTGAGAGTTTGCTGTCTTTGCTAGTTCTTCTAAAGTTGGCTGGTCCAATTTTTATTTTAGGAGTGGTTGATGGATAATAATGATGACATTTTTTGTTGGTGAAGCGTGCCTTAAATACTGAAAATATATATAACCATTACGGTTGTTAATTTCATTGAACAGTTGTGTCGATTTACTAGGGGTGTAACTATGGACGGTTTCTTGGTTGGTTTGTTGTTGTAAACGGCATCAAAAAAATAAAAATAAATAATAACTAAATAAATAAATAAATACATAAAAATTAAAGGAAACTGAAATGTTAATACACTTATGGTAATCATATCCACACCAGATAGTAGCAAGCATAATGCAAATACATCAGTTCCACACCAGATAGAAGTTCCATACAATTCAAGACTCATAAACGCATAATGCAACAACTAAACTACTTGAAACAGGACAACATGACCCACAACCAAAATTAAATATGGCTGCCATTAGCATCTTCATGATCTTTGACTTCTCAGCGGCACGGCGGACACTTGCCTTGCGCCTTTCAATCAAAAAATCAATTTCATCCAAATCATCCCGCTCCGCTAACATAAGAGATTTCAAAGGTTCATCCACCGCACGATGGTAACCAAAATGTTCAAGTTCCAGTATGATCGCATGCCTGTGCTGAACACGGATCTGTATTTCCTGGATCATCTTCCCATAATCTTTATCATCACCTATGTTAGCCTCTCTCTCTAGCAAACAGAGCATGGAGCACCTTATTCACTTGCCTCGCACCAGTCTGGTGTGCGAGTTGCTTGTAAATTGGTAACTTACACTCCATGGATTTACAAACAATAATATTGTTGAAGAAGTATAAGGGATTGTTAATATTGTACAAATGGATGAGTAAAGTAAATACTTTATAAAGTACAACCCTAAAGTAGGTTTGCAAATTCTAAATGTAACTAATAGAGTGACTCACAAAACTAGGTTGCCCAAAAACGATAACTAGTTGCGCAAATTACCCAACCAGGTTGCCCAAAGTACAAAAAATAAATGGTGTAGTCATTCGTTCAGAAGAATATATGGTTCTCAAAGTACAAACAATAAATGGTGCTAGTACAAACACAAGGTTGCCTAAAGTACACTAATAGTTGCCCAAAACCGAAATCGTGTTGCCCTGTATGTCATAACGAATTCTTGCTGCAACAACAAATGGAAGTTGCATAAAGGACAAATAATAAGTGGTTATCGTAGCATGTAATTGTGAGCTTTTTCAATGGCAAGGTTTACTAAAAGCTTTTTCCTATTTCAAAATGTCTTTGAAAGACTTTTATACCAATGCAATTGTGAGCTATTTCAAAAGCTTTTCAAAAAATGACTTCTCATGAATTGTCAATTGGTCTTCCAAAATAGCTTTTCTAAAACGCTTTTACCATTGGAGAGGATTTCTAATAAAAGTTTTTTGAGATGTACAAGTTAATAGAAAGTACTAGGTGTAATTGCAAAAAGCTATTGGTGGTGCCCTTTTACCATTGTATATGTTCAATTCATACAAAGGGGAAAAAAATACATTTGAAAAAACAAATACTTTTTACAAATGGTATTATTATTATTATTATTATTATTATTATTATTATTATTATTATTATTATTATTATTATTATTATTATTATTATTATTATTATTATTATTATTATTATTATAACATCACTTTATCATAAACAAATATGATTTACAAGAAGTTAGTAGGGAGCCGAGATACTAATTGGGCTCCCACTCCTCTAGCTATAGAAAAGCTAATCCTACTAAAAATATGAGCAGCAACACATGCTCCAATGTCTTGAGTCATCGAAAACTTTCGAATACGCTTCAATAAAGTCACAGCATCCTTTTCAAGTTCCCCAAAAGAAGAGAAAGAGAAGGGGAGGAACCCATATCCCATACCTGCACACTTAGCCTCATACTTGACGCGTTTACATTGTGCAGCCTCAATCACCACATGACCCGGCATGAAATCAACCATACCAGTTTGCGTCAAGGGCGATGATTATTATTATTATTATTATTATTATTATTATTATTATTATTATTATTATTATTATTATTATTATTATTATTATTATTATTATTATTATTATTATTATTATTATTATTATTATTATTATTAAAGTTGTTCTTATAATGATGATTATGTTTTTATGATGGTAACGTTATGCATTGTGTAAAACGCAAAGTGTGAGGAGTGGTTTTTTTTTTTTTTTTTTTTTTTTTTTTTTTTTTTTTTTTTTTTTTCTGGCATATTTGACAACAGTATCTTAAATACTGATAGGATAATTATGTATAGGAATACATAAAGACATGACTGCATTCAATTGCACTAATTATAATTACATTTTAGTATTCTCAAAACCAAATTATTTTACTTATTTATACCCTTGCATTAGTATAGTTTAGGGTATCTCTTTATTTTAACCATAATTCTAAATCTCCCAAACTTAACTCTTTCAACAATGGTAGCAAAACCTAATATCAATGAACTAAAAGAAGCTTGTGGGTCAGACAACTTAGCAGATGCATTCAAGTTTTTGTTCTCTCAAGACATCACAGAAGAGGAGGGATTTCTCATCAGGATGGGGAGGAAAGCTCCCAACTGAGGGCGAAGATCGAATAAACGTGATCAAACCATGGATGAAACTGATTCCTTTGGGCCTTTTCATGAGATTGCCACAAACGGGAGTGATTGCCGGCTTGAAACTCAGTTGAGGGATCATCGGAAGCTTGACTTGATTGCTCAGCTCCTGCTTTTGACTCGTGAAGGAATTGCAGAAAAGGAAGGTCATGTGGAGAGGATGAATGCTGCTAAAGAATCCGAAGATGATTAAGATGTGTTGATGGTTATTTTTGTGTTTTGATGTTATCAGGTGTTTGGTTTATGTAATTTGTGTTCTAACTTTGTTATGATGTGGAAATGTATGAATTAATTATGAATGGAAATATATAGCTAATCAATGATCAGCCTGTTTATGTTTAATCAATCTTTTAGTATGTTTATAATTATGAATATTTATACCTGGTTTATTGTTGTTGCTCATTTTTTCTATTGTAAGTTTTGTTAGAAATGTGAGATGAACATGAGGTTTATAAATTTAACTTATTTTTAATATACATAATTTGAATATGTGTTCATTTTCTATGTACTTTAAGGGTATCTAATTGTGTCTGGGTTTATGTTATTATTAGGATTTAAATAGTTATTAGCTACGCAATGCAAAGAGGATGAACTTTACTGAAAAGATACACCATTCTTAGACTAGCATTAACATCAACAATCTTATCACGAATATCATTTGTAAAAGCCTTCTCATCAGCAATATGTTGTTGAAAGAAAATCTTCATCGCCTTCGGTATCTCTGTCTCACCACTTAAAGCAAAGATCTCGTCCAAAACGGGAGTGGGGTGTGACACTCAAACTGCAATTTGATGATGCCATTGATGAATTGAGTGTTTAAATGAAAGTGAAGTGGTGTTTTTTATAAGTTTAGAGGTGAAGATGATAGGGATGTGTTGATTTTTGATAGAATTTATGTGTGTGGGATGTGTTGATTTGTTTTATAAATGTACTGGACATGTATAGGGAAAAAGTCAAGTGGTAACTTGAAAGGCTTTGAATTAATACTAGTTTCCCAAAGGACTAAAAGTTAATGCGCACAGTACTTTTTTAGTTGCCCAAAACGTCCATATAAGTTGCCCACAATAGTTGTTGCATAAATTTGTTGGTCTGTTGTTATTTTGGTACGTCGGTTGCAAACGATGACAAACATAACAAGCAGTAAAGAAATAGAACCACTAACAACATAACATAATACAAATAGTAATTATTGTTATGAAATCATAAACCACAACGGTTACAAACCACAATGATTACTAGATAATAGTCAATTATTTTAAGATTACATGTTATTGAACGCCTTCCATTGATGACAGTAACCAGGTTCCACAGGCTCATCACACGAGACTTCCTACCCATAGTGAAAACTTGTCAAACCACAACGCTGGATCCATAACTTCATACCTTGTCAAAGGATAGGTAAACCTGTTCACAAATGGGAAAAAATTTGTGTTAATGTTTGAACATGTGTAAGTGTACTAGACAATATTTGTGAATGTCATTCTATAATACAAATGAAATTATCATGGTGCATGTATGGTTTAACACATTACTGAAAAGGGTTCAAAGGCGAATCAATAGAATGATAACTTAAAATGTAAACGTACTGTACAATGCACGGTCTGGGAGATTTATCAGAAGAAGATATTCTTTGTACGGAGCGATGTAGGATTAACCAGCATTTCCTTCAATTCCCAAACTAACAAATTGTCCAACCTGATGATCGTACACAAAAATTGAGTTACCAAAATGTGGCCGACATTGGCTTCGACTATTGGAGCTTGGTTACTTGTAAAGCCAATCAGCTTATTCACCATAGGGGTAGGGATGCAGAATAGATTTGAAAATCGTGTTATGGATGCACCATCCACCTCTAAAATCCATCAGCAAAGCAGTGGGACCTCAGAAGTCATGATCATTTCAGAAATCACAACAGAGTTTCCAAGCTCGTAAACAGAAAAAGGAACAGGCATTACGACTTTCAAAAGAGATGGTATCTCTGTGACGTGAAATTGGCGGGTAATCATATCAAAAGAAATCAAAGTTTAATCCTTGTACGGAACCCCCTTTGCACTAACTAACCTTTCAGTACCAACCCAATAGATAAAACGACCTACAACTGCCTGACTTTTTCTTTTCATTCTTATTGACTGACGTGGAAACTGAAAATCTTGGAGACGTGTCCAGGTCATAGTGTTCAATGAAAAGACTGACACATACCGAAAACCAGTTTGGAAAACAGGATAGGATACCTTCACAATAGTCGGGTCTAGAATGTCTGGACGGACACCAAAACCGAAACAAATCTTTGAACATTCTATTTGGTTAGTGTAAAAAGGGATGAATATGCCAACAGACTTTCTTATGGATGGGTTTCAAATAACAGCCATCATATTAGTATCATACATAAAGTACGTAAGGCCGATAGAATTGTCGAAAGGCATCATAACTGCAAGGTGTAGATGTGAATCAAATGGGGTAATGGTTAAATTTTCAGCTACAGATGTCATAAAACCTTTATAACCCTGATCAAATGTTAGATTAAAAAGACACTCATCAGTGGGACGAGCACCGTATAAAGTGATGAAGGTTTGTGAATCTATGTTTGCCTTCCATATCTTTGAAACACTACGTATCTGGAGTATAGTCTTAATAGGTAGCCTATTCATGATATCTATTTGAACATCCAAAGGTATGTTGACAGACATATTTTAAAGATTTTGGAGGAAATGGCTGGGCTATAGATAGGATGTATAAAGTTGTTGTGTATGAAAAGGCAATGGAAAATATGACACATATATATAGGAGTCTCATTGATTATGATTACACCTATCAAGTGGCATTAAAATAAAATAAAGTAGATGTACTTGTGTGTACTGTAGCGCAACCTACCTTCCAAAATTGGGCAACGTTTAAAAAAATGTGCAATTTTTAAAAAATGGGAAACTTAAAGAAATCGTTTAATAACACACACCGTCTTGAATTCGTTTTAACCAGGGGCCTCTTACATAGGACAAGTACACAAATAGCAAACAGTGAGACAACACGTAGCATATATACTACTCAAAATCAGTTAGCGTATCTAAGACACAACCAGATAACCAAATAGTTATATTGGTATTAAACTTGTTACTCACTAAAAGTGTCCAACAAATACAAGATCTAATACAAGCTTTATATTAGCCTGAATACGTTTACTGTCTTTGTGATTTTATCTGGTTGGTTCATGAGACTTAAGAATGGTGCAGATTTATGGAAAAACTAACAACTTTATGAGAATATAATAAACCAAACCATATACCACTGTTTGTCCTTGTGTATTGTGGCTTTTTAGAAAAACAATAAGCTCTTAATAGATGACACATTTGTTCAGGAATATTGTGTCAGACAGGGTTCTTTATATACAAATATGAATCCTAATTGCGATTTGACTACATTTGTGGATAAGGTTTATCTACTAAACCGGATACATAATGTGTACTATTTGCATGTGACTCACCATGTTGTGTGGTTTATGCTATTTAAGAGTGGACAACTAGTTGTTTATTTTTACCTACTCTAATTTTACTACCCACTCATATCACTAAAGGGAGCATATTTGCAGCACTTTCTTCAAAATATGTCGAATGGTAAAAGAGTTAGGTTAGAGCATGATGCTGCTGATAGGGAATGGTCAAACAAGGTACTAAGAGAGGTCATATTTCCTGAGATTTATGAGAGATATGGACCTAATGCTGAACCAAATAAGCAATTGCCAACTAAAGTTCTAGAAGACCTAAGACGATAAGTTTACAGTGAGGAACAAGAAGAAGGTGTAAAACCACACGACAATGTTAATTCCAAGCTACCACAATGCAAGAAAGTTAGAATCAAGTCGGCATCTAATGATGAACCGAATCAATAAGGAAGTGTTTATGAGGGGCCGTAATTGTCTAGGACCATTTTCAAGTCAAGGTTGTGGCATTTGTAGGCTAAATTTTTTTGTTCCTGTCGTGTGTTATGCTAAAGTGCTTGTGTTGTAAAACCTGGTTATTTGTATAATATTGTACTTAAGTAACGTTTCAATTTTTATTAACTCAACTATGATGGGTTACTTAATTAATTGTTTGGTAAACACAGTTTTCAATCACTACATAGGCATGCGAATGCAAACTTTGTAATTAAAAGTGTATAGATTTATAAATCAAGTATAGCACCTTCAAATACCGTTAAACCTTGTTTATTGGCTCCTTGTGCTTCCAGAAGTATTCAATCATCCGTTCACGATATGCTAAAGCTGTTTGAAGAGGGTCATCTACTTCCAGTGGTTGGTTACGGCACAATCTGTACAAAATAATACAAACCCATACACCGCAATCACCATATAGTTCTGCTTGTTTTGGGACTGCAGGACACTGGTATGTTATTTTATAGTCCTTAGCTGATATGCCCTTGCTCGCCAATATCCCTTGTTGGTCCAGATACATCGTAAGCTATTTTGGCAAAATTCTCTTCATATTTCTCCACCACCGTTTGCCATTGCCATGGACACACCCAAGAGTGTCATAAAAGGAAACAACTCCAGTACGCAGTTGAACCACAATGAGACACCAGTGTTTGTCAGGTTCATTCACGGGAAAATACACCTAATATAGACAAACAAATGTACAAATTACTATGTATACAATTACAATTGTATATTAAAAAAGATTGTGGTAAACTAACCCTTTCGACATCTCGCCAAGCCACAGGGTAGTATGTGCCATTTGAATAATGATCATACATTTCACCATCCAAGATGTGTCGTAAGAAAAGAGACCCTGCCAAAGTCCAATCTGCATTGCTTGGTCTAAAAGACCACATCAAGTCAAACCATATATCAAAATGTTGTGTACAAAAAACACAAATTATAAAACTTATAGTGGTTACTCAATCAATAGTATATACAAATGTATTTGACCAGATAGTGATGATGGTTCCTTACATAGTCATACAACCAACCACCTTTACAGTCATCATGACAGGCCAACGCTAGCAAAAAATTCCTACCGGCAACAATGGTACGACCGCCCCACGGAAACTTAAAGTCTGTTGGTTGTTTTTGCTTTAAATAACTACGAAGCGAATCAGGCAAAGTAACCTTGTCCTTTTTGCATTTGGGGTGTCGAGACAGATCCTAAAATAAACAAATCAATGATTAACATTAAACGAATCATAATATTGTTAATTTAAGAATAAAAAACAGACTACCTCTACAAAAGGATCTATGTTGGCCGAATAGAATTCAGTAATTGACTGTGTTTTTGGGTTTCCAGAGACGTCCTGAAAAGATACATAACATATATTAGCAGAGGCCAACCAGATATTGATTTCAGTATGAATGTAATACGGTGCTTTACATCTAAAATGACAATAGGCTCAATCGACTCCTTTCTGCAACAAGCTGTTCTTGTCAGTCCTGCCTTGATCTAATAGAGTGTAAAAAGTTTTTAGTCAAGTTTTTCATTTTCGCCGCCTTCTTTTTATTTTGGATTTTCTTCATTTTGCGATCGGAAAAAACAGAGTCCAAGCAAGGTTTGTCATTAGGACCGACCACATTTGCATATCCTTGGTTGCTGACTATTTGTTGCGATGGTGTTGTTTGATCTTTCTGCATATCATAGGTTGTGATTAGCACCGACCACAAGACATAGAAAGAAACACTTATTAACCTTTTTAAAATTAAAATAAACCATGTACCTCAACATCTGTCTGCAATGGTGTTGTTTGTTCTTTCTACATGCAACTAACATTCTTTACCGGATACTTGTTCCATCACCTTTTCATTCTCCACACTCTTCCCATTTTCATTATCAAATGATATTTCTTCTAATGAAACCCTAGTCGCATCCGCATCGTTGTTTATTAAATTCATGAAATCATCATACAACGGGTCATCCTGGTACAATAAAGATGTATAAATAAATGGGCAAATGAGGAAGCTTGTATGTTGCGAAAGTATTTATTAAAGATAACATACATCATCGTGGACGAGGGATGTTGTTTGTTTAATGTCCTTCTCATGAAATGCTCCAACTTGAGTAACAGGTTGATGTTCATTAAGAGCAGGGAAGTCAGGGGTAACCCCTACTTGACATGCTTTTAAAAGAACGTCCATCGAACCCAGTTGAGATTCATTGTAGCCTTTCTTCCCAACTTCCTTGTCAATTTCCATGGGATGGGCTGCATCACTGGTCGTAACACCATTATCAGCTTCACAAGCTAATGACGTGGGTTGTAGTTGACAAAATAATACAACATTTAATGAATTAAATTAAGGATTAAAGTATGCTGACCAAATGATATAAGGGTAAACATTAACGCGGAATTGAGATACTTATAAACGTATCCAAAACAGAAAGTAAAAAACAAACCTTGGAAAAAACAGGATTGTCAACTTCCATTGGATGTCATCATCAACATCATGATCAGCATGATCATCATCAACATCTCGGACCGTAACATCATTATCAACATCAACATCATGATCAGCTTCACAAGGTGATGACGGGGTCTGTAGTTGACAAAATGATATAAGTGTAAACGTTAACGAGGAATTGACCTTCGTATAAAGTTAGGGGAAAAAAACATAAAAGGTAAATACAAACCATGTAAATATCAGGGTTGACATCAGACTCGACTGGAATAACACCGCCATTAGAATTATCATTCAAAACTGTCTATATCTCTAAAACGCTTGTTTTCACCTCCTGAAATAGCTCGAGAATGTCTTGTTTTGGGACAGACGCAATGTGCTTCGCTATCAACGCAAGATTAGTTTGCAAATGAAATAACTCGCCGAAAATAGCAGTTGTTGAAACATTCATTTCCTTTTGGGCTTCACTTGATTGGACACGATTTACGTTTTCAACATCATTTTTATCTAAAATTTGTAAACGTGGTGCTTGATGTTGATCGTCTGCGCTATCAGCTTGTTGGTGATCCTCTGCACTATCAACTTGTTGGTGATCCTCTGCACTATCAGCTTGTTGTCCATCATCCTTTTCGCCATCACTTGACAGGTCTGGATCAGCCAAACCCTTGATAAAAGGGATGCTAGCAATACACCACGGTTGTCTCAATTTGTGTTTTGTTGCATAAAGTGCCATAATGGGAATTGACTCCTAAAAAACCAAATACTAAATAACTTGGTATGTGAACAAATTTAAATAAATGTCCAATAAATTTGCCTTCAAAGATAGTGTGGTGCTTACCGGTCCAAAGAGTATTTTATGGTCTGATTTTCAAAACTTTTCACATTTAGACCAAGCAAGACCTCGTGGAATGACCTTCGTGTCTTTCGCCCACCAATTGCTGCTTTTAGGATAACTCTCCAAAATCCATATCTGTAATATGTGGTTGTTTAAAATTTGATGTGTATGTATGCAGGATAAATTGGAAAACATATTATGTTTGTTTCCAATGTATAAAATGTGGAAAAAGTTGTTCAAAGTGCAGGTTATAACCGTGTTCAAAACTATATATAAACTATATATCTAATAGAAAACACCTAAATTAATACATTTACAAAAGAAAACTATGGGTATATGGCGAAGGTATATATTACTGGTATAATAAAGTAATGTATACAAAACAAAAACAAATATTTTGTACACCAGATACATATATATATCAATTAGTCAGAATTCAGAATAAATACAACAATACTAAATAGTCTAATGAATACATATCCTTTAGAAATATTGTGACACAGAGCAGAGAAACAGTTTAGTCCATAGTGGTGGACTTTAGTACAGACTAGTAAGTATGGCATACCTTGAAAGCCCAAGCAAAACCGTATAGATTGTATGTCGCACTAAACTTTGGGGTTTTTTTTTCAACTTGGCCAAATGATCTTTTCTATGTCTGTCAACAACATTCATAGTCCTTTGATAAAATTTATGCCACATGTATTCACCCCAAGGAAAAACATTCCAAGCATCAAAGTTCTCCACCAAAGACAGTATATGCTTAGGGATACAATTCCTTTCTTCAATACCCATAAACACCAACATAGCAACTATCAAAAGACACAACCTAACAGCATCATCATCAGAAACAGCTAAAAACCTATTTTCATCTTTAACTAGTTCCACACAATCAGTAGCATATACAGAATTTATACCATCTGTCTTTTTTTTAGGAAATACACGGTCACGAAATGCACTTGTTTTATTTTGACTTTTACAAACTTTACCAAATCAAAACCCTGTTATTAAACAAAATTCTTTCCGCCCGAACTCTAACCAATCATCCCCAATTTTGAATTGCAATGGTGGGGAATTGGACGATATGTTAGAAACTTTTACCTGATGTTGTAAAACAAAATGCATCAAATGGCAGTCATTATCGCAAAACCGAATATCCAACCACGGACCAAAGACTGTGTTTCTAAACAACCTTTCCCGCTTTTCATTCTTTGACAAAATGTCTTTGATATCTGTAAGCAACTTCACTGTAGATCGAACAGCGATTTTACAACTGTACAACTGAATTGGCATATCGAATTACACAATTACATAAAAATTTTGGTAACAAGGTATTAAGGAATTATGATTTGGTAGTTGTGTGATGCTTTGCCTGTAGAGAAGAAGATGTGTGTGTATTAATGTGTATTCTTGAGTGAATCGCATGTAACGTGTAGCCTTATAATCATACCTATATCAATAAAAAGTTCCTTATTTTAATGCATGTAAAATGACCAAAATATCCAGTTGCTCATGTATTGGTTGCCCAAAAATCAAAAGTTGCCCAAAAAAATAATACCTTCCATGTACATCGTACCAACAGTTGATGATGTACTTTGGTCGGACACGTGGCATCCCGTAGTTGGCTATATTTGAGTTTCCAAGTTGCCCTAGTCTAATATCATAATTTTCTGAGATCGGTTCAGATAAGCAAACACATTGGGCAACTTGGGCATATTAGTAATTATCCCTTGAATTATTAAAACACAAATAACGACTAACAAATGTTAGTAGTTAACGACAATTGACTTACTACCGTTAAGTGTTAAAGAAAAGGACTACAGTGTACATTGGAGTCAAGAAGGATCCGGAAACCCCTTGTGGGTTATGTGGCCGGTCGACAACCCACTCCAACTTGTCCTCCAAGTTTCACTTAGTATAAATACAAGGCTTAGGGGTTCATTCTTTGTATCTTTTGTGCACAATCTATAACCCTAAACTTGTTTTCTTTGCTTTCTTACTTTGGCCGATCGATACAACCCTCACAAAAGGGTCGATCGGTTTGTTTTCATAAAACAAACCTTTTTGTTTTCTTGATCTAGCAATCAAGTTAATTCGGTTATAGTACGTGTGTACAAGAACGTGGTATTAACGCACTATAGTTAATATCTTGGATTGAATTATAAAACAGTAAGGGGTAATTCGTTAATCCACTTATAAACCCTAATTAGGGTTCTTGATCTTGATTGAAGAATACTTGAAGTTGATTCTTGTTTAGCTATAATCAAAGGTACGTTTACTTTATTATTCGGTTAACTAATTATGTGTTATTGATCCTTAGCTTCCGCATGTTCTCTTTGATGTTATGTGTTTAATCTATGAAGTAGCCATGTTATTAAAATCCAACAGTGGCATCACGAGCCGTTTTAACATGTAATTAATTACCGAAACACATAAAAAATGAATCTTGGATTGTGTTTGTATGTTAGTCGATTTTTAGGGTTTAAAAAAAATCAAAACATTAATTTTTTTTTGGGGGGGGGGAGGGGGGGCGATGCCCTAATTTTATAAAAAATTTGTTTTGTTGTTTTGAAACCCTAATTGTAACATGCTTATGTGTTTAGTTGCGTATCTTGTAACTTGTGTTAATCCATGATGAAACATGCATGTTTTTCATGGATTATGATTGATTAATTGTTAAGTTGTTTTATCAAATGTAATTTTTGATAGATCTAAAAATTGTGTTAGACCTCAATTAAATATTATTGAATCTATTATGTGCAATATGGTATATATTTGCTATGACTAACGCAATCGATACGTCGATGCATGTGGCTCACTTACCTTTGTAAGTGATAGTCTTAGTTAAATATATGCATAATTAAACATAGAATGATTATTAATAGGTTTTATCAAATAAAGTTTGCATGTGGCTATTCGTTTACATAAATTAATTGTTAAGTTATGTGCGTTATTTAGTTGTTTATTTTAATTATTACTTGTTTTTGGTAGGGCTGGCAATTTTGACACGAACACGAAAACACGACTTGTTAACAGGTTTCGTGTTTGGGCTTAACAGGTTTCGTGTCGTGTTCGTGTTTTGAAATTTTGACACGAAAAATTATTGTGTCGTGTTCGTGTCTGCCCCTTATCGTGTCGTGTTCGTGTCTGCCCCTTATCGTGTCGTGTCTTAACAGGTCGTGTCTTAACAAGTCGTGTCTGACACACTCATGTGCAATTTTGACACGAACACGAAAACACGACTTGTTAACAGGTTCGTGTTTGGGCTTAACAGGTTTCGTGTCGTTAACAGGTCGACCTGTTTGGGCTTAACAGGTTTCGTGTCGTGTTCGTGTTTTGAAAATTTGACACGAAAAATTATCGTTTCGTGTTCGTGTCTGCCCCTTATCGTGTCGTGTCTTATCGTTTCGTGTCTTAACAGGTTCGTGTTTACACGATTTGCCAGCCTTAGTTTTTGGTTTTATGAGTTAATTTCATAAATGGTCCCCGTGGTCTGTCGGGTTTAACGGGTTTAGTCCCTAAACTTTTTTCTAACGGATCCAGTCCCTGTGGTTGCCACCCATAACGGGTTTGGTCCCTGAGACTAACTGTCGTTAGTTTTTTCCGTTAGCTAACGACTGTTTGTAAAAAATTTTGCACCATTAGTCCTTTATACTAACGACCGTTTATATTTAACTCAATTTTTTTTCTTCTTAAAAAAAATGGTTTTCTTATATTTTTTCTTTCTAAATATCTTTAAAATTTATACACATTTTTATATATATTTTTATACACGTTTTCATACACACATTTTTATATACACATTTTTTATACATACGTTTTTATATACATGTTTTTATATACGCTTTTATACACATGTTCTTATACACGTGTTTTTTATACACATTTATACACATATTTTTACACACATTTATACACATTTTTATACAATTTTTATACACACATTTATACACATATTTTTATACACGTTTTTATACACATGTTTTTTATACACATGTTTTTATACACATACTTTTATACACACATTTTTATAAACACATTTATACGCACATTTTATACACATTTTTATACACGTTTTTATACAAACATATGTGTATAAACGTGTGTATAAAACCGTGTATCAAAATATGTGTATAAATTTGTTTATAAATGTGTATATAAAAAAGTGTGTATAAATGTGCGTATAAATGTGTGTATAAAAATGTGTGTATAAAAGCATGTGTATAAAAGCATGTGTATAAAAACAAGTGTTTAAAAAACGTGTATAAAAACGTGTATAAAAATATGTGTATAAAAATTTGTATAAAAATGTGTATAAAAACATGTGTATAAAAAACATGTGTATAAAAACGTGTATAAAAATATGTGTATAAATGTGTGTATAAAAATGTGTGTATAAAAAATGTGTGTATAAAAATGTGTGTATGAAAATGTGTATGAAAATGTGTATAAAAATAGTGTATAAATTTTAAAGATATTTAGAAGAAAAAAATTATAAGAAAACCATTTTTTTTTTTATTTTTTAAATTTTTTAGGGAATTTATTTATTTATTTATTTATTTATTTATTTTTTTGAGTTAAGTATAAATGGTCGTTAGTATAAAGGACTAACGATGCAAATTTTTGTTGAAAACGGTCGTTAGCTAATGGAAAAAACTAACGACAATTAGTCTCAGGGACCAAACCCGTTATGGGTCGCAACCACAGGGACTATATCCATTAAAAAAAAGTTTAAGGACTAAACCCGTTAAACCCGGCAGACCACAGTGACCATTTATGAAATTAACTCTTGTTTTATTGAATGACACATTGTAAGCAAAAAAAAAGTAATTTTTGAATAGAAAATATATGGACTAAATAATGGTGAAACTTGATGTGATAAATTATGAATCTTGCAAAGTCTTATGTGCCGATAGTGGTTCGCTTCGTACGGTAATTTGCTCCTAGGCGAGACTAGCAAGGTTATAATTTATAACATGTTTTTAAGACTTAAAGTCATAAACTTTTAATTGAGTGATGAGTTTTTGTACCAATAGTAAGAAAGGCTCACCCAGTTTTGACAAACTATAAGAGGGGTTTAAGGAGGATTGACATTAAATTGTCAAACCAAAAGAGACGCATTTTTAATTGGCACTTGTGCTGACGTTTGTCTCTCCGCTCCTTTGTGCGTCAAATTGGAGCTACCAAGTACGACTATTTTTATGTACAAAATATCTTAAGGGTGAATTGACCTCAATTCCACGTACCACTTTATCCGAATAACTTGGGTCTTTTGACTCATGCAGTAGTAGGATATAGTGGGCGATAATTGTAGGTAATTCTTTGATTAGTGAACCCAATACCTCAATTAAAACTTTGTTGATTTAATCTTAGCTTAAATTGGTAAATAAAAAGGTTTTGAAAAACTTATGATACGAAGATGTGTGCATGCTTCTTCGTACATATTTTGATTGACACATCAAAATTAGTACCCTAAAAATTTAAGTTCATGCCATCTAATTATAAGAAACACTTGAAGTTGTAATTTAGCTTAAGTGAGACCTTGACTAGATTACAATGACAAGGTAAATTTCCATGATTACGTGAGACCGTACATGGAGAATTTGCAGTTTCTAAATTAGACAACTTAATTGAGTTGTTAGTGAGACCTAGAAACTCAAGGCATAAGATGGGATGAAACATGCTTACATTGCAAATAGATTTTTGCCAAATGTAAATCCCATAATGATCTAGGAATTGCAATATGAAATTGTCAATTATTGTTCGACAATTACCTTTTTGAATACTATCATTACTAGCAGATCAACTGATGTAATGGTACTATGTCAATTAGGATCCTAGCTTTAAGAAAATTCTATGGTTTATATGAATATTAACCAATGGGTATTTAATTTTTCTTAAAGATTTATTAATGAAAATACTAAAATTGAATTTTGTAAATTCTTTTAAATGTATTAATGCAACATTAAACCGTAAACATGGGTTATTCTTTTATTGGTAAATTGATCTACACCTATAGGGGTTTTTGGCTAGAGTCGAATTTACTAAAAGAACAAACCTAGTCTCCTTTCCATGAGAGAAGAGTGAGACTCAATCCTATTCCTTTTCATGAATAAGAAATGTATAATAGGAACATTATAATTGTCTAAATTCTAATATACCTCATTGCAAGCTTTAATAGTTAAGAGAATTGCACATTTTTATTTTCCATAGAGATTTCATCACCCTCATTCGGCGATTAAATACTTTTGTAACAAATATGACATTTGGTTAACTGGATAATTATGAGTTATTAAATTAGAAGCTACACTGCTTATCAAAAAAGGTAGTAAAGGCAAACTAGGATATTTTATCTAGTTGTTGTTCCTTTAACCCTTTAGAGGTACTACATACCATTGTGGGATGATAGACCTATTAAAGGAAGAAATTGCATGCCCAAATTTCAAGTTAATTGTACTGATGGATAGTCCATTATCTACATAGTAGAATACACTCTTGGAGTGCCTAAGTAATTGTTACGTATGAGCCTTCAAAGATGTAGGAAAGTTAAAAGCAGGATATTTGTTTTCACTGGTTATGAAACACTTACAATGTTGTCAAATCCAGTGGGAGCATTGAATCTTATTACTGAATAAGGGATTATTGTAATGTTCTCTAATTCAGTGGGAGCTACAAGCTTTATTGTCTTGGTAGTAACCCAGATTATCTTTTGAATGTCTCAAGATAATTATTTTCCAATTGTAGACACTTAATGTTTTTTTAAAGGTTAGTCATGTACGTTCCCTTACTAGACAGTGAAGTTCTACATTTACTTGCTATACTAATATCTATGACACAAATCATATTGATCACATAAACAAACGTGTGTCGTGTTGTTTATCTGCTACATGATGTTGTTCCATGCACAAGTGGGAGAAATCTTATAATTGTGTGCAAGAAACAACACATAGAGATATGATTTAAAGGATTGTCTTGACCGCAAGGTAAGAAACTAACGTTCTAAATATGACTAATACACATCTAATTCAAGAAACACTCGGTGTTTAAATTTAGCTTAAGTGAGACCTTGACTAGATTGCAATGACAAGGAGAATTTCCATGATTACGTGAGACTGTACATGGAGAATTTACAGTTTCTAAATTAGACACCTATTAGAACATGTGTCAATATTAACAAGACTACTTCAAATTTGAATATTATGTATTCTTGGAATGTCATAAATAAATGAAGTAATAAATTAACTTGAAATTAGTATTGAAACCAAATTGTGGTGTTCATGATTACTTTAGTTATACTTGTTTATACTTTATTGTAAAGTTATAAATATGAAGTCTTTTAGCTGTTACAAGACTTATTATAAAGTAAGACGTTAAACTGTTATGTCTTCATTATTAAGACATATACAAGAAGTCATTGAGTTGATCAATGATTTATAACGTATAGTGGGATTATCACAGTTTATGTCTTCTTGTTGAGACATGGACATGAAATGACTTAGTTAAAAAGTACTTGTGTTATAAAGCATGCAATTGGCTTGAAAAATATATTTCACTGTAACACCCGGTAATTTTCCAAACCATTTTTACTAGCCAAAATAATTATTTTTACATCACCTTAGTAGTTGAACTTTTTCTGAATTTATTTGAGCGTGAGAAACGTGAGATATCATGAGAAATGTAAACCTTAGTCCCTTATTACGTCAGCACAACCTAGAAAATGTGAAACGAATCGAATTTTCCAAATAAATTGATTTTTGAAAAGTTATGCATATTTATACTCGTTTTTATCAGAAAATTTATTTCGGAAACAATGGCACAAGTTTCACAATTTCTCAAGTCCGTTTAATACCTCGAATGGGCCCCACAAGGAATAAAGTAAAAGTATTACTACATTGGCAGAATATACCCCTGCCCAATATTTTCACCCGCGCCCCCAAAGTTTTCCTTTTGCAAAGGTTTAGTCCCTCAGCAAGTATAAAAGACCAAAAATTTTATTATATTCATTTCTATAACACACACACACATAATAATTCTCTCCCCTCTCACCCTCCTTCTCCAGCCGAACTCCAGCAACCACCGCCCGTCCGGCAACCTCCATCGCCGAAAATATTTTCCAGCGAACTCCAATCTTTACCCAAACAATAGATCAGCCTTCCCTGGCCTGATCTAGAGAGTCTCACCGCCATCCGAGGAGTATAACACTGCCACACACCACCACCGCCACCACTGTTCTCCGCCGATCATTCACTGAAGCCTCCCCACCACTTCCCCTCTCGTATAAGGTATGTCACGTGCCATAATTTTTATTATTTTTAACTATAAATGAAACCCTAGTTTCGTACTTCGCTTTTATTTAATAAAACGTTCTAAAACCTTTTGATCTAATTTAAAAACGTTGGGATCTAATCTATTAACGCCGTAAAAACCATGGCTCAGTCCGAGTCAGGTAACTCACTGTGTCAACTCGTGTTGACTCGGAGTAATTCGTATATATTTGTATATATTTTATTTCTTTTATTATTTACGCATCATTTTTTTTCCTTTCTGATTTATTTGAACTGTTGTAGCGTTGTAACCGAGTTGTACCGAGTTGGTCCTGGTGGGTGAAGCCGAGGAGCGTAGTGCTCGTAGGACGCTTTTACCGTGACTCATTGAGTCACGGCAACTGGGATTCGACCTAGAAATTAGGTTTCAGACATTTTTTTATTTTATCATTTTATTTATTTATATTTTTATTATTTCCGATCCGATTTGGTTGTTTCAGTTTCTATTCATTTGATCCCATTCGATATGGTTGTATCGTTATTACTTTATTTTTCTTTCCTTCAATTTGGTTGTAACAATTTATTTGTGGTTGTGTTTGGATTGGTATTGGATTTGATTTGGCAGTAGCATGGTTGTGGTAGATTAGGATTGTTTAGGTTTAGTGGTGGATTGGATTTTGGGATTGTATTTTGGCTGTGTTGGTTTTACATTTGGATCCTTGGTTATTGGCTGTGCCAACTGTGTTTATGGACTGGTTGTGTTGATATGGCTAAGACCAAGAGCCATTGGCTCATATTATGATTCGAGCCGTGACTCCATTGAGTCACGGCCAAGCCTTGTGGTTTATGGTTGAAATTTACTAGTCCAAGAGTCCGTAGACTCGGTTGGTTCAAGCCATGACTCAAAAGAGTCACAGCATAACCCATATGAACTTGTGGTGCATATTTACACTTGGTTCAAAACATATTTTGGTTTGTGTTTGTGTTGGATTCGAATATTGAGTTATGTGTTGTGTTGTGTAGCATTGAATTTGGGAATTGGATTTTGTTGAGTTGTATAATATTGTGAGCCTTTGGCTCGGATTGGCAAAGCCGTAACTTAAATGAGTCACGGCATAGCCACAATAAAACTAGGCACACAAACATATATTAAAAATTGATTCAAAATGGCAATTGTAGAATTTGTAATAACATTGGGATTGGTTTGGCTTATAGCCAAAAACCAAAGCCTTTTGCTCAAAGACACTCGATCCGTGACTCAACGAGTCACGGAAATTGTCTAATGGTTTATAAACCCACATATAGAATTAACCAATAATAACTTGGACCCGAAGGCCCAATGTAAGCCCAACATGTGTGAGTTGAGTATTGGGCTGAAGCCCAATACCTTTGATTCTTATATTCTTTTATTGTTTTATTTATGTATTATCTCTTTGTCGTTTTGCGATATTTTGTTTTGATTAATTATTTTTGTAGAACATAATCAATATAGACGATTAGTCTAATAACTAATATATACTCTTATAATATCGACCGATTAGATATATTAAACTTATAAACTTAGTAATAAAACTTTTAACCGAAAGTCATAATGATGAACTCAAATAAGTACATTTTATTACTATCATTTATCCTATTAATTTGACTTGTTTTATTATATTATGTATGAGGATTGATACTTAATCGTTTACTTTTATAATTCTCAGGTAAAAACAAGCATTTGGTGAAACTTGGCGATTTTGGACTAATTATGGAGCAAAACATGCAAGAAGTTAAGAGTCTACCGAAATGTACAAGATCAAGACTATTCTGCTCCAGATGCGCCGCATCTTGCTTATTACATACGGCGCATCACTATCAATATTTCACCAGATACGATCCAAGATACAAGAGGACATGCGCCGCATCTATAAATGGAGTTACGCCGCATCTTCTGGCGGTGTACGAATATTCCTGAATATTATAATCTTGGACCCCACGCGAAGTTAAGTCAATGCGCCGCATCTACTTACTAGATGCGCCGCATCTTACCCTCAGACAGAAACTATAAATACCCCAAGACCAGACGAATTCGAGAGGCATAACATTAGATACGAAGTACGAAGTACAGAAACCTAGGACGAATTCAGTCGAATAGGCAGCACAAGACACACCCGAACGAAGATACAAGAGCTGTAAGAAGGTGCTGCATGTGTTTAATTCATTAAGTAGTTTTGTTTTATTGTGTTAGTAAACTTTAATTCATCAAGATTGGTGGCTTGTGTAATGTGACAACGGAAAGATTGCACTCCCTTAAAACTGCTTTCTCATTAATTAAAGTTTATATGTTGATGTCTTTGGTGACTTTTATTAGTGCATTGATAACCTCTGTGTCTAGCTGAGCGTTGATCGGGTCGCCATGCCTCTGCCCTCGCCTATTTATTAGATCGCCTATGCATTCTATCGTCTGTAGAAAAGTAGGAAGAAAGATAAATAGGATAGTCATAAGTAATCATTAAGGGTTTACTCGCCGATAAGATTAGAACCAACGAGAAAGGACTTAATCTCGGTGCGTTGCATCGAACTATACACTTCATATAAAACTAGCAATAAAACAAGTGACAAACTACTTATCTATCAGGACAGTCTTCTTATTGTCTCAAGTATCTATCTGTGTACGTGTGTGCTATTCGCTGATTCGTGCCTATTGGTTTAGTTTATTATTTAATTGCAACCAAATCGTGCCAGTCTCTCAGGCTGAACCCCCTTGCGTTAGATTAGGTTGTATAGCTAACTTAATATATTAAAATACTGATTAGAATAACGAGATAATACGTTCCACTCTTAGTGATCGACACTCTACTTACCATTATATTCATACTGACCGGGTACACTGCTCGTTAAGTGTGTGTGTTATTGATAAGTCGGCTAAATATAAATTTAAAACTTGAGTAGGCATTAATACTGCTAAACCGCAACGACACATCGCACGCATCAAGTATTTGGCGCCGTTGCCGGGGAGTGAATTGTTATTATCTGTTAATTTGATTAGTATTTTAATTAGGTTTTTAATTTTTTTTATCTAACCGCTAATTGTGTTGTGTATTAGATTAATTTGCATTCATTGTACTATTTTGCATATTTTTTGTTTTTGTGTGATTTGTTTGCTTTTATTTGTGTTTATTTTCGTGGGTTTTTATTTGTTTTTTTTTATTTTTCGTATTTTTTGTGTTCTGCTATCGTTGTACTGAGCTAAATCAAACGATACGGCGCATCTGATTTCTCAGATACGGCGTATTGCGTTTAATTTTTATTAAATACAACGCGTTTAAATAATTCGATACGACGCATCTTTTCCCCAAGATACGGCGTATCTGTTTTTGATAAAAAATTTTCTAAACGTTAACGCGATACGACGCATCTGCTTTAGTAGATACGGCGTATCTAGTATTTAAATTAAAAACAGTTTTCGAATTATTAAACAGATACGGCGTATCGATTTTTATCGATACGGCGCATCCTCTGAATCAAAAATCTTATATTTTGAAACGTAACGAAGATACGGCGCATTAACTTTTGTTAATACGACGCATTTAATTTTAATAAATATCGATTTTTGATTATTAAAATTGATACGGCGCATTCTTAATTTCTAAGCGGCGTATCTATTCTATGAATAAAGTCTGATTTAATTTTAACGATTATAAGATACGGCGTATCCAACTTTTTGGATACGGCGCATCGTCTGCAGATATCAGTAACTTTAATTTTTCGTATTCCGTTTTCGTTGTTAATTTTCTGATATATTACTTCCTAGAGCATACCCTACTGATATTTTTGTGTTGATTTCAGGAAGTGCATGACCAGGAGTTCTACGAAGAACTTGATTCAACCTTTCGAAGATCCTGAACGAGTCTTTCATTCGCTTAAAAGGCTTTTCAACACAAAAAGCTTTGATACTTCAAGTTCATTCGAGCTTGATTATTTTTCTGAAGAGAAAGAGGAAGAAGAAATAGAAACAATGGGCGAAAACACAACTATGGAGGAATACATGAACAAAACCCGTGCTGATCACACTTCAGGAGTTGCTCGACCAAAGTTTGATGATAAGTCAAAGTTTGAATTGAAGGGTCAGTTTCTCAAGGAGCTAAGAGAAAATGCTTTCAGTGGATCGGAACATGAGGATGCTAATGAGCATGTTGAAAAGGTCCTCGAGATTGCGGATTTATTTACTTCAGAAGGAGTCACTGACGATCAACTCATGCTACGAATCTTTCCAATCTCGCTAAAAGGAGCTGCTAACAAGTGGCTAAGGAATGAACCAGCTAGTTCAATCACTACATGGGAAGATTTAAAGATCAAATTCCTGAAGAGATATTGTCCACCTGCTAGGACTGCTAAAAAGATGGAGGCTATCAACAGTTTCAAGCAAGAGCCTGATGAAACTCTTTATCAAGCTTGGGAACGATTTAAAGATTTACTGGTAAAATGTCCTCAACACTATCTAACCCCTATGCAGGAGATAATATTGTTTTATCAAGGATTGGACGTGCCTACTAGACAAATCTTGGACGCTAAGGGAGCTGTGCCTCAAATGAGTGCAGCCAATGCTAGGAAAGCGATCCAAGAAGCTGCTGATCATTCTCAAAAATGGCACGATGGGACCTCTACTAGATCTAAAAGCAGCACTAATTTTGACGGGATTGCTGCTATTCAAGCTCAATTGGATAAAATTTTAGAGAGATGAAGAAGCGTGATGAAAGAGTGTATGCTGCCCAAGTTGGATGTGAAAAGTGCGAAGGACCTCACTACACTAAGGATTGTGTAACAATTCGCAATTTAGGTTAATTTCTATTTCCGAATTTTTACTATTCATTTCTACTATTCATTTTCACTATTCATTTCCGAATTTTTTTTTTTTCATATCGAACTTTTTATTTCATTTTCTTTTGAGATAAATTATTTCCATGACAAAATAAAAGTTTGACGCTCGTCGGGTTATTTTCGCAAAATTTATTAAGGAATTATACGTTTGGTTTAAACATCGTTTAAACATCCTGCGCATAACGAAAACCAACTGCGATAATTTTCCTCGCATCAGATTAATGTTTGGTACATTCACAATTAATTTTGGAATTTTTAAAAATTAAAAATTCTAAGTTAAAATGTCACCAAATAAGCCTCGTGCCGTACAAAACTAGAAATTGCGTTTTAAGCACTTTCACTTATCCGCAACCTTAGCCTTCACCTGCACCACACTTTTTAAGACATTTAGAAGCTTTTATATTATTAGAAAAGTCAACATATTTTCCCCCTCCATTGACCCTAAAATCATTCTTTGATTTTATAAATCATTTCTTGATTTTCAGGCTTCCGGTTTTAGGTCTAAAAGATGTTTAACACCAACCGACACAAGACTGAGCCCAGTCTAGACGTTATAGGCTATTTTAATTCATTATTATCCTATTAGAAAAGTTACATTTTACTTTTCTCAATTTTGCGCAACTTTCGTACGTTTTACGTATTTCGCGTTTTAGACCCGCGTTTTCAGTTTTAACAGGGTTTGAGCAACCCGATGGAACTTATCACTCATTTTATATTTTTATATGGAGTATAATGATAAGTTAAATCATTCCTACAAGTTTCGTATTTTTACGATACTCGGTTTTTCGTTTCGTGACTTAACAACTTACGGTTAACGATTACCGGGACAAAACTGACTCCGTAAAAGCAAGATAATGCATGAAACTTATCAAGCTTCTCATGAAAGCTTCATGAAGCTTGTTAAGGAAGCCTCCAAGGGCACTTGGCTTGATCCTAGCCATTGATTCCTAAGATGTTTACAAGTGTAAAATTATATTTACAAAACTATCCTAAATTTTTCCTATAAATACTAGCCTAAATCCTTCATAAACACTTGCACCACACCTTCTTATATCTTCAAAGTCCTAAAACCAAAGGCACTTCTCTTATATTTCATAAGAAAGTTGATGAGTTCTTGAGAAGAAACTAGGCTTTGATCCTCTTTTCTGCAAGTTTTCAAGTGAAGTCGTTATAATCTTCGAATAGCTTCGGGTTTCCAACAAGACGTCATTATAATCTTCGAATAGCTTCGGATTTCCAAAAAGACGTCGTTATAATCTTATTTTGGTTTCGGGTTCTCAAGGATTCCAAGGGAGGAATTGTTCTAGTTCTTGTTCTTAAATCCTTGATTTCCTTTCTTAAGTGAAAGCCAAAAGTTGTAAGAAACCCTAACACACTTTCTTGCTCAATATCATTTTCATGCTTATTATACTTCATTCATGCTATATATGGTCCTTATATTATGTTCATGATTTAAATACTTATGGACTTTGTTAAGTTTATTTATGGTATTTATAAACTCTTAATGTGTCATATAATCAAGTAAGCAAAATATATTTTCTATCAAATACTACAACACTAGGGAACTTTGTGTGAGGGGCTTCATTTGGGTAAACGGATCGACGAGTTGTGGATTTACGAGTTAAAGTGTCCTGGCTCCTCGAACGTTTACTACATGACCCCTGAATTACGATGGCCCGAACGGTAGTACGAGATATACAAACTAAAAATATTTCATAAACCATCTTATTACAACAACCTACCTGACACACTAAGTACTACATCATGAACATTATATGAAACATATATATGCAGGTATTCGTATTCTTAGACATTACTCCAAACCTGAGTCGCAACGTTCTATTGTAGGTTGCACTTAAAGAATTCCCGACTTATCCATCAAACTCATTAAGGCACTAAAACATCATCCAACTCACGGTGAGTTCTTAGCCCCACTTTCCATTACTTAATTATTTTACAAACTCTTTGGGGGAGATACATGCTCAACTACTTTTAATTTCAATCACGATTATTTGCAACTATATGTTTATTTGAACTGAATGTTTATTGATGCTAGATAACATTATTGTCATACTTAGAGTTTCTATATCACGAACTAATGGACTTGGTATGATCACGAACTAATGGACTTGGTATGATCACGAACTAATGGACTTGGTATGATCACGAACTAATGGACTTGGTATGATCACGATCTAATGGACTTGGTATGATCTCGAACTAATGGACTAGGTACAATTGTGAACCAGTCAGAAACTAGAAAACTTAAGACTTCGGTGCTAATAACCTAGAGTGTATAACTATACAGCTCACACTACGAATATTGTATTCAACAATTTAACTAAACTCTATGAACTCACCAACCTTTGTGTTGACACTTTAGCATGTTTATCTCAGGTCCATAATGAACGAGGCTGGCACGGAGGAGCACGGATATTCAAGAGGGCTATAAATTTTATTATCATTCGAAAACTCATTTGATGTATTTTGTAAACATGGAACCTTTTGGGACCTCATTTTTTTAAACTCTGATATTTATATAATTCGAATGATAAATCTTTTAAAACGACTCCATTAGAGTTCGTTTTCTATTATTATGACTGTTGTGCCGTCGAGTAACACCCAGTTTGAATTCCGCTGCATCAATGAAATTGGGGGTGTTACAGATTGCCCGAATAAGAATGAAAGTGAGACGTTTGAAGAAGCATATTACACCCAATTTGGACAACCATTCCGACCTTCAGGAAGATTTAGGGAAGCTACACCGGGATTCTATCAAAAGAACAACTTCAATCCCGCTTATCAAGAAAGGAGGCAGACTTTAGATGACACTCTAAAGCAAATTATGGCCGATGCTGCTAAAAGACATGAGGAAAATACTGCTATGATCAAAGAAATCCGAGCTTCAACGAACACTACTACAAGAAATCAAGGAGCTTCGATCAAAGCATTGGAACAACAAATTGGTCAAATGAGCAAAGTTCTTCAAGAAAGGGGATATGGAAGTTTACCTAGCTCAACCGAAACCAACCCAAGAGATCATGTCAAGGCCATAAGCACCACTGAAGAAGTCACTCCTAACTTACCTAGAAGATCGATGAATGGTAATGATGGTGCAAGACCCGAATTTTTCTTTAATTCTTCAATCAGTTTAAGAAGACTACTAAAAGAAAAGACAAAGATTGAAGAGGAGATCAAGGCTACAATGAAAGAAGGGAGCTCTGCAACCGATTTAAATGTCTTGCCTCATAAAGAAAAAGACCCAGGAAGTTTTACTCTACCTTGTTCAATTAATGATATATCTTTCAATAATGTGTTAGCTGACTTAGGAGCTAGTGTTAGTGTTATGCCTCTTAAGACATTCACTACCCTAGGACTAGGAAAATTAGCACCAACTAAGTTACTTATTGAATTGGCTGATAAAACGGTAAAACGACCTGAAGGGATTGCTAATAATGTGCTAGTTAAGATTGAGAAGTTTATTTTCCCTGTAGACTTTGTTATATTAGATATGCCCGAGGATGTTAAGATTCCTTTAATCCTTGGAAGACCTTTCTTGTCTACTGCCCATGCTAAGATTGATGTGTTTAAAAGAAAAATCTCATTAAGGGTAGGGAATAATAAACTAGTCTATAAATGCCAAGATCCTGTTAAAAGCATAATTAGAGGTGTCTATGTGCTAGGATTAAGAGAACGTATGGACCTCGATCTTGAAGCTAGACTTATGGGAGAAACATTGATTCAAAACAACTCAACTAATCCTAATCATGAGAACTTTGAGGAATTTATTGACCTTAATGTACCTATCGAACTTAGACGCGATGTCGTTAATGATTCTGATGATGAGTGGTATGATTGCATAGTAATTAACAAACGTAGGAGAATAGTTGAGAAAACGAATTTGAATAATGATGTGTTTATTGAACTACCACCCCACCTTGCTTATTTATGCTTATATGATAATAAGAATTTCCCGTCTATCAATTTGTCATCTCTGCCCGAAGGGGACAGAACCTTGTTTATACAGGTATTAAAGAAGAACGGCGTGGAAATTAAGGACAAGCAAGGAGTGTTCAATATTACTGAATTGGTGATGAGGGAGCGCGATGTTTCCGACTCCTTCAATGATCGATATTAAAGAGCTGAACGTGAGTCTAACTTGAAGACTCTGGAATAAAGACAAGTGCTGACCGGGAGACAACCCGGAGAAATTTTTATTATTCTGTTTTTGTGTCGAGTCAGTCAGGCCGCAGAGGATACAGCGCATCTCAGTCCTGAGATGCGACGCATCTCCTGCACTGGTCATATCTTACTTTATTTTTTCTGCATTTTTTTACTTTCGACTTTGAAACTTTTTATCAGTTTATTTTAATGCGGCGCATCCCTGGTTAAGGATGCGGCGCATCTTCTATTCTGATCCGTAATTATTACAGGCTCGATACGGCGTATCTTCTTCCATAAGATACGGCGCATCGACTGACCTGATGATTTTCATTATTATTTTTATGTTTTATTTTTATCTAACTACTAATGTATTATGCAAGTTTGAACCTTTCTTATCTTAGGTGTGTTTTGAAGCCTTGGTGGTATTATAGATTCCTGCATATCCTGTGGATACATCAAATATGAAGATTAAACGTTCTAATCCACAAGGAAGATGATTTTTGCTCTTATACTAATGGAGGATCATACCGAGCAAATCTCAGGGGAGTTTTTCTGTTCTAATTCTTTTATTTTCTAGTTTTTAACCTTTCATACAAACAACGAGGACGTTGTTTAACTTAAGTGGGGGGATTGGAGAATTAGAACACCTAACACTTACTTGTCCTAAACTTTTCAAAAATTATGCTTAAAATATGCTTAATATATCAAAACTTAAAATTTTTAGCATGTTTTTGTTTAAAGTCTAAGTTGCATAGTTGCACACATGACGTTATTTTCAAAAATTGTGATTTTTCAAAATTCACAAATCTATGAGTGTGCCGGTGACTTGTAAACTTTAGAACTTGGCTTGTATACTATTCGAGACCACCATAATGAGTATTATTTATATAATTGGAATGACTTGTCTAACCTGGTAAATTTCTAGGATTACACCCAAAAAGCCTATTATATGTTTTGTGTTATTAGCTAACTACACTGGTTAGTTAACCCCGTATAAACCCTTTTGTTACTCTCACTTTTAGATTAAGATACCCATAGAAAAACACTCAGAACCATTCCTTTCGTTTCTTACACCTTTGCTAAAATGTTTCGTTACACCTTACACCTTAGCCTACCCTATAGATTAAAGTCCGTGGTTTGGTTAATTGCTATAGGCAAAGTGAGTTTCCTTACATTACCTGTGTTCGCGTGCGTAATTCATTATCTATGGTTAGGTCGGGAAATTGCACAATGCAATTGGAGTGAAAGTAAATATTGTATATCTTTGAGTTTATTTTTCGTGTGTTTACTATTTTCACTATTACCGTTATTTCTGAAGTTATGAAAAGTATGGAAAAATTATCCAGAATTATCATTATAGTGATGTGGTGAAATTTTACACATCTATGTTTATGTTTCAAGTTAAAAAAAAAAAAAAAAAAAAAAAAAAAAAAAAAAAAATAGAAAAGAAAAAGAAAAAAGAAAAGTTTGATGTTTGTTTTAACCAACTTATGTAAAGTTTTGTATTAAGTGGTCGATATCACCACTAGTTGTTGTATACTATATCTATGGATTGAATGGGAGTTGGCAGTTATGGGAACACCAACTAAGGTTTATTCTTTGATTGAGATCTTGTTGAGTATAATTCGTGTCTACCTAAAGCATGTGTTTCAAGTGTTAAAGCGTGAGTTATTCAATGATATGAGTCTTATTCATGGGATGGTTGGGATAGTGATTAACCACACTTAGGATTTTAATTTATTTGTTTTGTTTATTTTTATTTTACACCAATTTATATCCCAAAATTTATCCATACCCTTTATTATTCTTTATCCAACCAAACCTTTGATTTATTGAGATTAGGGATTTGAGCAATCTTAAGTATCGTAGTCGTGGATTTGGCTATGTATTTATGATTTTGTCGCCCTTTTTGATATAATATTATTGGTAAAGTTTGGACCTATCTTTAGCCTATTCGAGTTAAGGATTTGAGCAATTGCAAGTATCGTGTTTGTGGATTCGATCATGTATTTGTGATTTTGTCGCCTTTTCTGGAATTTGAGATCGATAGAGATTAAAAAGAATGATTAACCCTTAAACCTCAAAACCCTTTTTACCGCTTTAGACTTGTTATTCCTTGGCTTTAGTGGGGGAGATGTGTAAACTTGCCAAGCTTATGATAGAATATTCGTCGCGACTGGACAGTTAAACGATTAGATCTGCTTTTATCAAATTATTTTATTTTACTTCTAATTCGTTAAGTGTTTGGTTGTGTGATTATGACATGAATGAATACATGCTTAAATATAAAAATAAATCCTAATATCTTTTAGGTAACATTTTCATAAGATTAAATCTAAGGTTTACTTGGGGACAAGTAAAGTTCAAGTGGGGGGATATTTGATGAACTCAAATAAGTACATTTTATTACTATCATTTATCCTATTAATTTGACTTATTTTATTATATTATGTATGAGGATTGATACTTAATCGTTTACTTTTGTAATTCTCAGGTAAAAACAAGCATTTGGTGAAACTTGGCGATTTTGGACTAATTATGGAGCAAAACATGCAAGAAGTTAAGAGTCTACCGAAATGTACAAGATCAAGACTATTCTGCTCCAGATGCGCCGCATCTTGCTTATTACATACGGCGCATCACTATCAATATTTCACTAGATACGATCCAAGATACAAGAGGACATGCGCCGCATCTATAAATGGAGTTACGCCGCATCTTCTGGCGGTGTACGAATATTCCTGAATATTATAATCTTGGACCCCACACGAAGTTAAGTCAATGCGCCGCATCTACTTACTAGATGCGCCGCTTCTTACCCTCAGACAGAAACTATAAATACCCCAAGACCAGACGAATTCGAGAGGCATAACATTAGATACGAAGTACGAAGTACAGAAACCTAGGACGAATTCAGTCGAATAGGCAGCACAAGACACACCCGAACGAAGATACAAGAGCTGTAAGAAGGTGTTGCATGTGTTTAATTCATTAAGTAGTTTTGTTTTATTGTGTTAGTAAACTTTAATTCATCAAGATTGGTGGCTTGTGTAATGTGACAACGGAAAGATTGCACTCCCTTAAAACTGCTTTCTCATTAATTAAAGTTTATATGTTGATGTCTTTGGTGACTTTTATTAGTGCATTGATAACCTCTGTGTCTAGCTGAGCGTTGATCGGGTCGCCATGCCTCTGCCCTCGCCTATTTATTAGATCGCCTATGCATTCTATCGTCTGTAGAAAAGTAGGAAGAAAGATAAATAGGATAGTCATAAGTAATCATTAAGGGTTTACTCGCCGATAAGATTAGAACCAACGAGAAAGGACTTAATCTCGGTGTGTTGCATCGAACTATACACTTCATATAAAACTAGCAATAAAACAAGTGACAAACTACTTATCTATCAGGACAGTCTTCTTATTGTCTCAAGTATCTATCTGTGTACGCGTGTGCTATTCGCTGATTCGTGCCTATTAGTTTAGTTTATTATTTAATTGCAACCAAATCATGCCAGTCTCTCAGGCTGAACCCCCTTGCGTTAGATTAGGTTGTATAGCTAACTTAATATATTAAAATACTGATTAGAATAACGAGATAATACGTTCCACTCTTAGTGATCGACACTCTACTTACCATTATATTCATACTGACCGGGTACACTGCTCGTTAAGTGTGTGTGTTATTGATAAGTCGGCTAAATATAAATTTAAAACTTGAGTAGGCATTAATACTGCTAAACCGCAACGACACATCGCACGCATCACATAACGACTTGGATATGTCTTATAAACGGGCGCATCATGCCCAAATTTCGATAACATCTTTTATAATTTAATAATACACTAATAATTTATAAACCTTGGCGATATTTATATAATTTCTGATTGTCTATCTTTATTATCCTTTTTCTTCCTTTTAATTCCTCTTTTCTCTTTTCGTTATTTTTTCTTCGTACCCGACGTGTTTGCCGACTTTTTATTATTTTAACGTCTAGTATCCACACGCGTCTTAAAGTTTATTTAAACTCAAAACGCCATTGAAATAAAACATTTTCATTTTCAAATACGAGTATTGATTTAGAAATCACTTTAAGGTTGTTGCTGAGGCATATTATCAACATAATTAGGTTGTGCTGAGGATCACTTGCCATACTGTCCCGCTTGATCAGATTGTGATATCTCGTTTCTCTGCGTCTAAGGTGTGATTCATAGCCCCACTTTTACGTTTTTAAATTGTTTATAAACCCGTAGGGGAGATGCATGCTACTTACTATTTTTCTAAGCACAATTGTTTATTGGTATGCTATTCCTGACTGACGCTATAAATATTAAGTAACTTCCTTGCCAAATGCAGGTCCCACGATCATGAAACATTAATCACTTGCGGGTGAGCATGATTATAGTTTATAGGCCTATAGGATTTGACCATCCCACCATGTTGACTAAGGTCGGTCAGCATGTGATGTACTATAATTGAGTTACTAGGTATCTAGCAAAATACCTACTTCGGGGCAACTATTATGATTATGAAATTCCGCAGTTACTTTTGACTTATGCCAGAGTTTCTGGTGCCGGTTAATGCTTTGTGTGTGATGCGTGGTTTTGCGACCTTGCAACAGGTTTTACCTCTCGAGGGATCTCAAGAGGCTTACAACCCCACCAGGCAGTGTACCTGACCGATGTAGTATAGTGTAGTGGTAAGTACGGGGGATTGATCGTTCTCCACAGGGAATAGTGTCGTTAGGATTGAAAAACTACTCTAATAGGTCTAAGGGTGAAGGAAGATTCTTTTTTGTATTTTTATATTTTTTTATGAAAGCAAGTAAAATCTCGGGTTTTGAAGGAGTGGGCAGAATTAGTTGCTAGTCAACTAACCCAAATAACTACTAATGCAAATAAAATAAAATACTGAAAATGAAAAGGTCGTGAAACTTATGTGGAGAGAAATGTGTTTACTTAGATTTCCTTACTCCCTAACTATCTTTTACCGGTTGATTAGTGTGTATTAATTGCGTGGATGACGGGTGTATTCCTTAATACCAATCGTGGGGTGGCGTACGTACTTCCCCAACTCTACAAGCTCCTACTTCACTCCTATGTCGAGCCGGCTAAGAAGCTCCTAACATGGGATCACTAGAATTCGCTCATGCATTAAATACAACCATAAAAACCTAGTACGCATTGGTTCATGTTTCTTAAGACGTTCAAGCAAGTTACCGTATAGGAAGTTAGCCAGTTTTCTTAAGCCTAACATCGATGAACAATCATCCAATACAATTAATAACACACTAATAATCAATAATCAATAGCTAGGTTTCATTAGATCTAAGCAAACACAAGATAAATCTAGCCTAGCATGTTAATCAAAAGACAAGAACAAGATATAATCAAACAACACATAGACATATTGATTGATTAAATGAACACTTATCTTTAATTAAACATGGGAGATCCAAGGGTATGAAAACCATTAAAAATGGCAGAAATTCGTCTTAGGGTTTCTCCTCACAAAGTTGCACACCAAAAGTTGCACACCAATGACAAAAAATTGCAAAACTATATATAGAGTTTAAGGGCTGACGGCGTCACGTTATAGATCTTGACGCCGTCACCTCGCCGTGTCTAGGGTTCCCGGATGGCCTTCTTGACGCCGTCCCTCTTTAATGCTCCAAAATCCTCCCTGGCTTATCAAGGCTTGACGCCGTCAGAAATAAGCTTGACGCCGTCTCGCTTTAACTTAAACCGTGATGGCCTTGATCACTTCAAAGGGTGACGCCGTCAGATTTTCCATTGTAAAATTCTCTGGCTTATCATGTGTATTTTTCATATCCACCTCTTTTGCCAAGCCATGACGCCGTCAAGAGCAATCCTTGACGCCGTCAAAGGTACTTTTTCAGCCGATTTTGATACTTTGTCGTTTTCTTCACTTTTATGCTCCAAAAACGTCCAAAATACTTTCTTTTCCAGATTTCTTCTTCAAAGTACCTAAAATGACAAAAGGAACGATTTAGGGCAATATTTGATCAAATAAATACGATTTAGGGCTTAAATGACCCCCTAAAAGCGGTACACTTTTCGCTTCATCAAATACCCTTACACTTGAGATTTGCTTGTCCTCAAGCAAATGTGCTTTTATTCTAATCAAAATACAAGTTAGGGGTCATTTAACACTAATATAAAAGTAATTACAACAAATAGTCGTTCCACTTTAATCATAATAAGCACGGAGATTACAAACTAGCACCTCACAAGTAGTGTTTAGATACTCACATCTCTCAGGTGTCATAAAAGTATATCTCATAAATGAAAATGAATAATATCTCTCACTACCTGTCATAGCAAATAGATTACCATAGGCTTGGGAAAGGATCAAAAACCTCCTCCACTAGGCGTAAGCACCTAAGATAAACTATCAAAGAGGGCTTTTACATGGGTTATAACGTGAGGTGTAGGGATATGATAAACACGGATTTGTTGGATAAGGGATATTTTACTGGTGGCGAGTTAAAGATCTTGATTAATTACATGTACAATATGGCGTTGCTAAGCCAAGACTAGACTCGACTTAAGCTAAAAACAAAATAACAAAAACATAAAATAAACATAAAATGAAACGGGATGGTAGTCCGTATGTTTTTTCTATTTTTTCTTTTTCTCATTTTTTTGTATTTTTCTTGATTTTTTTTTTTTTTTTTTTTTTTTCATACACTCTTGCCCTACCATCCAAAATAATACATCATAGGGGCGTTGCATTCCCCTTACACTTGAACTTTTACATAACTTTACAAATAACTATTCTAATGACTCGAATTAAGATAATTGAAAAACTTGGAGTACTTTTAAAATATTTAGCACATATGGGGGTAATAATGTTGTTCTTCCCCATTACTCCATTACACTAGTACTTTACCCATGGGTCCTAATCGTCCCAAAACAATATGTACAAGGATATGACTCAACTTAGCAACCATGCAATCAATTAGATAATTAACTTGGGTTTTAAACAAATGTTGTCACAATAATGCACTAAAAATGAGTGCATACAAGGTAGGCTAAGGCGATTTGGGTGTACATTTAAGTGGGGTGTAAACAAATTCTTCCTTTAAGTAAAATGCTTAAAGGTCGAAACGAAAAGATAGGCTCTGAGGGGTGTACTAGGGGTATCGTGTACTAAAAATGAGTACAACGCAAAGGGTGTGGGAGAATTACTTGACCAATGTAGCCAAAGTAATTATAACAAAAACACAGGTGTAAAACAATGGGTTAATCCTAATGCCTCTTATCATGTAGTAAATCTAACTACACGAATGTAGTCTCACTTTTGGCCTCGAAATGGTCCTAACGCAAGTTCTAGAATCTAAGTGCTACCGGTACACACATCATAGCATAAATGCTTTTCCTACCAATTCTAGGGGCGAACCTCACATATTTGGGGGTGGAAAAGTTTTTAGTGGTACGGTTTTGTGTGCTAGTCATATAAGTCCTATCCATGAGACGCTCATTAAGATCAAAGTTTCACTCTTATATGTTGTAAAAAATTTTAAATTTGGCACTAAAATTGCTCTAACAGGTATTTATCTCAGTTTTATTACACATCTACTATTAAACAAACAAAAATCAAGCGTAATAGCATTCTCTAAAGTATCGTATTTTTACCCCCCCTTACACTTAAGATGAACATTGTCCCCAATGTTCAAATAACAAGATGTAAAAGTAAATAAGGTAAAAGAATGAAATCAAATACTCCCCTGATTCGCTCGGTGGATAATGAGGTAACATGGTTAGATCTTCTTCCAAGAGAATGTAGAAGCTCCAAGACTAAAGCATCGCCAAAAGCTTGATTCCACATACATCTCCTTGTCCAAAATAACTTGTTAAACCTGAGAAAACAAACACGAAAACCTGCATAACATCGGCGGGATAAATTCTATATAAGGATATAATGCTTGTGGAATGATAATTTTGCAGATTCCTGTAGATTATAAGTTAGAGATTTAATAAAAACTTTTTATGAAAACAAAACTTTCAAAAAATTCAGAAAATTAAAACCTGACGCCGTCAGAAATGATCTGACAGAATTCTCATGTTAAGTTTCCGGAAAATTTCTGGAAAAACCTATACCTTACTTCCTGGAAATCCTGCAAAACATCATTATGACTCGATACAAGCATTTGACTCAAACAAATACTAATATGTATGTTAATTTATTATTATTACGATTCATGTTCATTTGTTCTAATAAACCGATTTGGATTTCCCTTACACTTAACTTTTGCAAAATACCTTTATATGTAGTTAAGACGAAGTTAAAAACAAGATAAAGCATTTTCACAATTTAGTTTTGAACATGAATCAATAATAATAAAAATTAAACATACATACGGAAGCAAATAAAATCAAACAAACAAATAAATAAACACACAAAGCAAATAAAGCTTGGGTTGCCTCCCAAGAAGCGCTTGTTTTTGTTCGAGTCACGAGCCTGACTCTACCCTTATTTAACAAAAATAGGGGAGGTTTTCCCTACACTTAGGATTAAGTGCGGGTGAAAGTAGCGATACACACCCTTAGGGTGGAAATATGCCACGTGAGGTGAAGGGGGTGAGCGAATGGCTTCCTTCATCCTAAAACTACCCGGATAATATGGGTTGATGGGTGGGTCGGTTCCTCTTTTGTCTCCTAGAAATGTATCTAAGGATGGAAAGTTGTGTAAAGGTTGAGGTTCCGGTTCATCAACACTAGGAAATTCCCTAGAACTAAGAGTAAGGTTATCACTATAAGTATTCAAACCTATATCCTCTAGTGGTGCTTGGTCCAAGGATTCTACCTCCATCGGGATTCCTAAAGTCTCTTCTACTTCTTCCGGGTAAGTCACGGGCGGTGTGTGTGCCTCAAATGATGGTAGGACTTGTGGGGTACTTGGTTTGGTGAAATCTATCTACTCATGCAACTAGGTAGTTCAACACTAACCATCTCAGAATCTTGGTTTGACTCTAAGTCCATGTTCTTAGAAACTAGGTCTTTTTGCTCATACAAATCCACTAATTCGTTCCACTTATGGGTCATGGTTAGGAAGCTTTCCTCAAAATTCATCCAAAGGGTCTGACTAAAAGGAATTGATCCAGATAATGCTCGTCTAATAGAAATCTCACATGCATAGAATTCATTAAACCCATCTAACCTTACCCCTAACTCCTTTTGGAAATCACAAAGATCACACAAAAATTCATAGGAATGATAGGAAACAAATCTATTGGTGAAATATAATTGTTCCTCTATTGTCAATGATCTAAATGGAATTTCATCCATCATAGTGACAAATGAAAATGGTTTTACAAACAAAGGGCACAAAGAAAAAGATAGACTACAAGAAATCCTAGAAAAATAAAATAAAAAATCTCACTAGAAAGGAATCTAGTGAGTAGACCTAATAAAATAAAAATTCAACCTAAACAATAACTATTCCCCGGCAACGGCGCCAAAAACTTGATGCGTGGTTTTGCGACCTTACAACAGGTTTTACCTCTCGAGGGATCTCAAGAGGCTTACAACCCCACCAGGCAGTGTACCTGACCGATGTAGTATAGTGTAGTGGTAAGTACGGGGGATTGATCGTTCTCCACAGGGAATAGTGTCGTTAGGATTGAAAAACTACTCTAATAGGTCTAAGGGTGAAGGAAGATTCTTTTTTGTATTTTTATATTTTTTTATGAAAGCAAGTAAAATCTCTGGTTTTGAAGGAGTGGGCGGAATTAGTTGCTAGTCAACTAACCCAAATAACTACTAATGCAAATAAAATAAAATACTGAAAATGAAAAGGTCGTGAAACTTATGTGGAGAGAAATGTGTTTACTTAGATTTCCTTACTCCCTAACTATCTTTTACCGGTTGATTAGTGTGTATTAATTGCGTGGATGACGGGTGTATTCCTTAATACCAATCGTGGGGTGGCGTACGTACTTCCCCAACTCTACAAGCTCCTACTTCACTCCTATGTCGAGCCGGCTAAGAAGCTCCTAACATGGGATCACTAGAATTCGCTCATGCATTAAATACAACCATAAAAACCTAGTACGCATTGGTTCATGTTTCTTAAGACGTTCAAGCAAGTTACCGTATAGGAAGTTAGCCAGTTTTCTTAAGCCTAGCATCGATGAACAATCATCCAATACAATTAATAACATACTAATAATCAATAATCAATAGCTAGGTTTCATTAGATCTAAGCAAACACAAGATAAATCTAGCCTAGCATGTTAATCAAAAGACAAGAACAAGATATAATCAAACAACACATAGACATATTGATTGATTAAATGAACACTTATCTTTAATTAAACATGGGAGATCCAAGGGTATGAAAACCCTTAAAAATGGCAGAAATTCGTCTTAGGGTTTCTCCTCACAAAGTTGCACACCAATGACAAAAAATTGCAAAACTATATATAGAGTTTAAGGGCTGACGGCGTCACGTTATAGATCTTGACGCCGTCACCTCGCCTTGTCTAGGGTTCCCGGATGGCCTTCTTGACGCCGTCCCTCTTTAATGCTCCAAAATCCTCCCTGGCTTATCAAGACTTGACGCCGTCAGAAATAAGCTTGACGCCGTCTCGCTTTAACTTAAACCGTGATGGCCTTGATCACTTCAAAGGGTGACGCCGTCAGATTTTCCATTGTAAAATTCTCTGGCTTATCATGTGTATTTTTCATATCCACCTCTTTTGCCAAGCCATGATGCCGTCAAGAGCAATCCTTGACGCCGTCAAAGGTACTTTTTCAGCCGATTTTGAGACTTTGTCGTTTTCTTCACTTTTATGCTCCAAAAACGTCCAAAATACTTCCTTTTCCAGATTTCTTCTTCAAAGTACCTAAAATGACAAAAGGAACGATTTAGGGCAATATTTGATCAAATAAATACGATTTAGAGCTTAAATGACCCCCTAAAAGCGGTACACTTTTCGCTTCATCAGTGTGTCATGAGCTTAGCAATCCAGAGAATTATGTGACGCTTACCCGATATTTTCATTTGTTGCTTATATCTTCCAGACTTAAAATCTTGTGCTCTACTATTATTTACTAAACCTATGATTACACTCAACCTTTGTGTTGACTTTTTAGCATGTTTATCTCAGGTAATTGATGTATGAAGTGTGCACGAGGAGTGGTTGAAGGTTGAGGATGGCTATCATTGGGCTATGCTTTTGCCCTTACATTTTTATCATTCGAAATATCTTTTAAACTGTGTCTTTATTTCCGCTGCAAACTATTTTGATTTCTGCTTCAAACTATTTTACTTTCCGCTGCTACTTGTGATTTGGGTCTTTTAGACTCTAAACATTAAATTTTGTATTCGATTGATATATTTTATTAAAAATGTCTCGTTATGAGATCATTTTTTGTGATTGTGACTGTCTTACCCCTCGAGTAGCACCCCAAGCTTAGTCCCGCTGCCGTATTTCGAGTTAGGGGTATTACAGAATGGTATCAGAGCCACTGTTTATTGAGAACGAGATCATACTCGACTATAAACATTTTCGTGTGAGTCAAAACATTTTTCGAAATCGATAGCCATCAGCCTTCCATGCCACTTTGCTTGTAAGTACTTTATTACAGTATGCTTGGATTTTCACTACTATTTCATCTTTATATGAAATTATTTTATGAACATTTGGCTAGAAATTTTTATACTTGTCCCGATACTCCATGTAGAGTATTATGACTACATCAGTCCCTACCGGTCAGTTATCAGTTGCACCCGTTGATCACCCCCTTGCACCACCGAGTCCAAAGATGTACCCACACCCTATTGATGTGCCTCATCAGGATGATGAGGAGATGGATGATGATGATAAGGAGATAGGAGACCGTCAGTAGAGATTAGTGATCATCTTTATTATGGTAGTTTAGTATTGTAGTAGTAATTTACCTTGTACGTACTAAACTGACTAGTTTCAGTTAGTAGATTTCGATAAGAAACTTGTAGTCGTTTTGCATATCTTGCAAGACTGATGACGAGTATCGAATCTAAGATGTATTTTGGTGATGTACTATTATGATGTTGAATGCACACTATGTTATGATGTATCATCGTGTTGTTTATTTTGTTTTATGATTCTGTTACGTCAATCAAGTACTTATAATGTTGTACATTTGTAATGATTGATAGAATTATGCCACCTAAGAAAATGACCCCGGCTGCAATCCAGAAGCTGATTGAGGAGGTGCTAGTAACCAGAATGTTGGGCAAGCAAGAGTGCAGCCTGTCCAGGAGAACCATTTATGCACCTACAAAGAGTTCATGAACTGCAAGCCCACTACCTTCAAAGGAACCGAAGGAGCTGTCAGCTTAATCCAGTGGTTTGAAAAGATAGAATCAGTGTTCCTAAGAAGTAATTGCTCTGAATGCTGCAAAGTAAAGTATGCCACGGGAACCTTGATGGAGCACGCATTATCCTGGTGGAATGCATACACTAAGGATGTTGGGTTGGAGTGAGCTTATAATGTGTCTTGGGAAGATTTCAAAAAGGAAATGGTGAAGAAGTATTGCTCCCGCAGTGATATGAGAAAATTGGATACTTAATTCAATTACTTGGCTGTGAAAGGTGTTGATCTTGCCACCTATGTTCGTCGATTCCAAAAGTTGAAAGTCTTCTGTGCCCATATGTTGCTGGATAATGAGAAGCTGCTTGAGAAGTTTATTGGTAGGTTACCGGCCAGTATCGAAGGGAATGCATCATACAACTCTCAGACTTTGGACGATGACATGTGTATCTCTGAACGACTGATGGATCAGGCAATTAAGAATGGAACTGCTCATAAGGGTAACAACTTTGATCATAAGAGGAATTGGGATGACTACAGGAGGAACAACAACAACAAAAACAACAACCACAACAACCGCAACAACAACAATCACCCTCACCATAACCATCACCACAATAACAACAATAACTAGTACCGCAATAACAATCACCACCACCAGCAGAACCAACGCCAAGAGGCTATCAGAGCTTATGTGGTTGCCCCAGCTCAAGTAGGAGGATATGCTCGGAATCAACCATATTGGGCTAAGTGCAATCAACATCACCATGGACCATGCACTGTGAGATGTTAGAAATGCAACAAGGTTGGGCATGTTGCTAAGAATTGTAAGGGAAAGGCTGTAGCTACAGGGATCAATGCACAGCCGGTTGTAACTTGTTTTAGGTGTGGAGAACGTGGACATTACAAGAGTCATTGCCCGAAAAATGCTGGACAAAGGACCGAAGGCGCTCGTGGCAGAGCATACGTGCTGGGTAATGGAGAGCAATATCAAGACCCGAATGTAGTCATCGGTACGTTTCTACTCAACAACCTTTATGTTAAAGTCTTATTCGATTCTGGTGCCGATATGAGCTTTGTATCTTCTAAGATTTCACCGCTACTTAACCTCACCCCTACCACACTAGACACCAGTTATAGTATTAAACTAGCTAATGGCAACCTGGTTAATACTTGCACCATAATCCGAGACTGTACCCTAAACCTTCTGGATCACCCGTTTAACATCGACCTTATGCCCATTGAACTCGGAAGCTTTGACTTAGTTGTGGGAATGGATTGGTTGTCTAAACATCGAGCCAGCATTATTTTCGGTGAACGGGTTGTTCATATCCCTCTTGATCTCGAAACCTTGGTTATCCACGGAGACCGTAGTGGAACCCGTTTGAGTATCATTTTCTGCATCAAGACTCTGAAGTATATCGAGAAAGGCTATCATGCATTCCTAGCACATGTGTCCAAGAAAGAGTCTGGAGAGAAGCAACTCGAGGACTTCCCGATTGTGTGTGATTTCCCTGGGGTGTTTCCTGAAGATCTACCTGGACTTCCACCGGTTCGACAAGTGGAATTTCTGATTGACTTAGTTCCAGGAGTTGCACCTGTGGCCCGTGCACCGTATTGACTTTCTTCTACCGAAATGCAAGAATTGTCTAAGCAGTTACAGGAGTTGTTGGATAAAGGGTTTATTCGACCTAGTTCGTCACCGTGGCGAGCATCGGTGTTGTTCGTAAAGAAGAAAGATGGGTCATTTAGAATGTGCATTGACTATCGTGAATTGAACAAGCTGACGGTGAAGAATTGCTACCCGTTACCGAGGATTAATGATTTGTTCGACCAGCTGCAAGGATCAGATTACTACTCAAAAATAGATTTGCAGTCAAGTTATCACCAACTTAGAGTCCATGAAGAGGATGTTCCCAAGACGGCGCTCAGGACTCGCTATGGCCACTATGAATTCAGAGTAATGCCATTTGGTTTGACAAACGCACCAGCTGTATTCATGGACCTCATGAACCGAGTGTGTAAACCATACTTGGACAAGTTTGTCATACTTTTCATCGATGACATCTTGATCTACTCCAAGAGTGAAGAAGAGCACAAGGAGCATCTGACGACGATTCTTAAGTTGCTCAAGGAAGAACAATTGTACACAAAATTCTCTAAGTGTGAATTTTGGATTCGCAAGGTACAATTTCTCGGTCATGTGATTGACAACAAAAGGTTGCATGTGGATCCCGCGAAGATTGAAGCTATTGAGAATTGGCCAACACCTTCTAATGCTAGAGAGATCCGACAATTTTTGGGATTGGCCGGGTACTACCGGATATTCATTGAGGGATTCTCCAAGATTGCTAAGCCATTAACTACATTGACACAGAAGAATAAGAAGTATGAATGGGGAAATGATGAAGAAGAATCATTCCAAATCCTGAAGCAAAAACTGTGTAGTGCACCGATTTTGGCGTTGCCAGACGGATTGGAAGATTTTGTGGTGTATTGTGATGCATCGTATCACGGGTTAGGAGCAGTTTTGATGCAGAGAGGGAAAGTCATGGCATATGCTTCCCGACAACTTAAGACCCACGAAGAGAAGTATACCACGCACGATTTGGACTTAGGAGCGGTGGTTTTTGCACTCAAGATATGGAGGCACTACCTATACGGAACGAATTGTGTCGTCTACACCGATCACAAGAGTCTTCAGCATATCTTAGATTAGAAAGAGCTAAATATGAGACAATGATGATGGTTGAAAACTTTAAGTGATTATGACTGTGAAATCAGATACCACCCGGGAAAGGCTAATGTTGTAGCCGATGTCTTGAGCCGCAAGGAATATTGAAACCGGTACGAGTTCGAGCTTTGGTTATGACCATTAATTCGAATCTTCTCGCTTAAATTCTCCATGCTCAAGAAGAAGCAGTGAAACAAGAAGATCTCCAGAGTGAGAGTCTTTATGGAATGATACAGAAGAAGTTTGAGAAGCGTTCAGACGGAACCTTGTGTTTTAAAGGAAGAAGTTGGGTGCCACGTTATGGAGGACTGCGAGACTTGATCATGCATGAGTCTCATAAGTCAAAATATTCCATCCACCCAGGAACCAAAAAAATGTATCATGATCTCAAGGAATTATAATTGTGGCCGAACATGAAGGCTGAAGTTACTGATTATGTTCGAAGTTGTTTGACATGTGCGAAAGTTAAGGCCGAACATCAGAAACCATCTGGTCTTCTACAACAACTGGATTTCATCACCAAACTCCCAAGGACTACAACTGGTTTCGACGCTATCTGGGTCATAGTCGATCGATTGACAAAATCAGCACATTTTCTACCGATCAAGGAGAATTACAGCATGGATAAGTTGACAAGGCTCTACGTGAAGGAAATAGTATCAAGACATGGAGCCCTAATATCGATCATCTCTGACAGAAATAGTAGGTTCACTTCTAATTTTTGACAATCGCTTCAAGATACCTTTGGCACGAACCTCGACATGAGTACTGCCTACCACCCACAAACAGATGGCCAGAGTGAAAGGACGATTCAAACATTGGAGGATATGCTCCGAGCCTGCGTGATTGATTTTGGAAATGGGTGGGATACTCATTTGCCTTTGATCGAGTTTTCGTACAACAATAGTTATCATGCAAGTATTAAGGCTACACCATTTGAGGCATTGTATGGCCAGAAATGTCGATCACCCATTTGTTGGGCTGAGGTAGGAGAAGCTTAGCTCATTGGGCCGGATCTTGTTCGTGAGACTACAGAGAAAATTGTGCAGATTAAAATCCGATTGAAAATCGCGAGACCGTCAGAAGAGTTACGCGGATGTGAGACGCAAACCGCTAGAGTTTCAGGTCGGGGACAAAGTTATGCTGAAAGTCTCACCGTGGAAAGGCTTGATACGGTTTGGCAAATGAGGAAAGCTGAACCCGAGGTACATTGGACCATTCAAGACTCTGAACAGGGTTGATCCTGTAGCCTATAGGCTGGAATTGCCTCCTAAGCTCAGTAGAGTACACCCCACCTTCCACGTGTCTAATTTGAAGAAATGTTTATCCGATGAGACAGTCGTGATGCCACTTGATTAGATTTAAGTTGACGAGCAATTGAACTTTATTGAAGAGCCCGTAGAGATTATGGAGCGTGAGATCAAACGACTAAAGAGGAGCCAAATTCCCCTTGTGAAAGTTCGCTGGAATTCCAAGAGAGGACCTGAATTCACCTGGGAACGCGAGGACCAGTTCAAGCGCAAGTACCCTCACCTCTTCGAAACCGGAACCGATAAGTTAAACTGAAATCCATGACGGATTTCCCAATATGATGTATGTGCTGTAACACCCGGTAATTTTCCAAACCATTTTTACTAGCCAAAATAATTAGTTTTACATCACCTTAGTAGTTGAACTTTTTCTGAATTTATTTGAGCGTGAGAAACGTGAGATATCTTGAGAAATGTGAACCTTAGTCCCTTATTACGTCAGCACAACCTAGAAAACGCGAAACGAATAGAATTTGCCAAATAAATTGATTTTTGGAAAGTTATGCATATTTATACACGTTTTTATCAGAAAAAATATTTTGGAAACAATGGCACAAGTTTCACAACTTTTCAAGTATGTTTGATACCTCGAATGGGCCCTACAAGGAATAAAGTAAAAGTATTACTACATTGGCAGAATATACCCCCGCCTAATATTTTCACCCGCGCCCCCTAAGTTTTCCTTTTGCACAGGTTTAGTCCCTCAGCAAGTATAAAAGACCAAAAATTTTATTATATTCATTTCTATAACACATACACACACATAATAATTCTCTCCCCTCTTACCCTCCTTCTCCGGCCGAACTCCGGCAACCACCACCCGTCCGGCAACCTCCGTCTCCGAAAAAAATTTCGGGCGAACTTCAATCTTTACCCAAACGATAGATCAGCCTTCCCTGGCCTGATCTGGAGAGTCTCACCGCCATCCGAGGAGTATAACACCGCCACGCGCCACCACCGCCACCACTGTCCTCCGTTGATCATTCACTGAAGCTTCCCCACCACTTCCCCTCTCGTATAAGGTATGTCATGTGCCATAACTTTTATTATTTTTAACTATAAACGAAACCCTAGTTTTGTAGTTCGCTTTTATTTAATAAAACGTTCTAAAACCTTTTGATCTAATTTAAAAATGTGTGGATCTAATCTATTAATGCCGTAAAAACCATGACTCAGTCCGAGTCAGGTAACTCACTGAGTCAACTCTTGTTAACTCAGCGTAATTCGTATATTTGTATATATTTTATTTCTTTTATTATTTACGCATCATTTTTTTTTCCTTTCTGATTTATTTGAACTGTTGTAGCATTGGAACCGAGTTGTATCGAGTTGGTCTTGGTGGGTGAAGCCGAGGAGCCTAGTGCTCGTAGGACGCTTTAACCGTGACTTATTGAGTCACGGCAACTGGGATTCGACCTAGAAATTAGGTTTTGGACATTTTTTTTTATTTTATCAGTTTATTTATTTATATTTTTATTATTTCCGATCCTATTTGGTTGTTTCAGTTTTTTATTCATTTGATTCCATTCGATATGGTTGTATCGTTATTACTTTATTTTTCTTTCCTTCGATTTGGTTGTGACAATTTATTTGTGGTTGTGTTTTGATTGGTATTGGATTTGATTTTGCAGTAGCATGGTTGTGGTAGATTAGGATTGTTTAGGTTTAGTTGTGGATTGGATTTTGGGATTATATTTTGGCTGTGTTGGTTTTGCATTTGGATCCTTGGTTGTTGGCTATGCCAACTGTGTTTGTGGACGGGTTGTGTTGCTATGGCTATGACCAAGAGCCATTGGCTCGTATTATGGTTCGAGCCGTGACTCCATTGAGTCACGGCCAAGCCTTGTGGTTTATGGTTGAATTGTTACTAGTCCAAGAGTCCGTAGACTCGGTTGGTTCAATCCGTGAATCAAAAGAGTCATGGCATAACCCATTTGAACTTGTGGTGCATATTTACACTTGGTTCAAAATAGATTTTTGTTTGTGTTGTGTAGCATTGAATTTGGGAATTGGATTTCGTTGTGTTGTATAATATTGTGAGCCTTTGGCTCGGATTGGCAAAGCTGTTACTCAAATGAGTCACGGCATAGCCACAATAAAACTAGGTACACAAATTGATAACGCTCAAATTGTGCATGTTTTTAGTAGAGTTATTCGTACTTTTATATGTGGTATTTGGTTATATTTATATGCTTTTGTTACTTAATTGTATCAAAGTATGTTTGCAAAGTATATGTAGCCAAAAACAGGAAAAAGGAAGAAAAAAGATGAAAGAATGAGGAAGAAGGAAATATTTATGAAGGTACGAAGATTCTTGTGTCAAGTTCCACAACAAATAGGCATTTCAAAGAATGAAGGTCCAAATAATCAAGTTGACAAGTTCCAAGACGAAGAAAAGATCAAGTTTGGATGAAAAACCAAGAACCAAAAGAAAGAAACAAGCCAAACGCAAAAAGTCCAAAAATGAGCCAAACAGCATCACTCCATCCGTTAGGATGCAGCCCGCAACTGATTCAGATGGAGGCCACGGTTGAAGACCAACCAATCGGTTGGAGCCAATACCGATCTGTTGGATGCTGTCTGATTTTCCAATCTTCATCAATAAGTTATGTGACTTCATACCAACAATTCCACAGCCTTCCATTGACTCTTCTAGCCTATTCCACTCTACTCGGAGGCCAAGGGAAGCATTAATGAACCAAGAACCTTGGGAGTAGTATAAATAGGACCATTTGTGAAGTGTAAAAAATATCATTCAACTACCACTCATCAAAATACTCTCCTAAGAAACCTAAATTCGGCCTGAGAAGTCCAGGAAGCTTTGGAGGGTCAAGAAGTCAACATTTGGAAGTCAAAACATCAAGAAGTCAACACCAATACTTTGGGTATCATTACCTTATCATTTTTAATCTTATTTCAATCATTGTAAGACTTTTAATCATGGTTTCTAATGTTCAAAGTTTAGAGTTTATGTTTATGTTTGCTATGAGTGGCTAGTGCCTTTGTGCACTTGCTTAGATGATGTGTATTGCTTAATGATTTGATAACATGTTTTAATTCAATTTCAAGTTGATTTTAAGATCCAATTGTGGTTAAGTTTCATAGTGACATTTGTTGATCAAGTTTGACTAGTTAGTAATAATAAAGGTCGAAAGAGTTAGTTATAATCATTTGTCTATGAATGATTGTTTTTACCCATTATTCTTGATTAAACAAAGGAACTTAATTGTGATTGTAATGAGAATACTTTTTGTCTATCAAGTTGGATTGATTGTAAACTACATTAAGGGTCGAAAGATTAGTAGTTGCCAATCAGTTGTGACCTATTTGTCTATGAATCGGTTACCTTTTGTATTGACCATTTCCTAAGCGTATTTGATAAACAAGAAACTATTTTCGTGTTTAAGTTTGTACACCAAAACTTATGAACCCTGAATTGATCTGGAATTGATTGGTTAAACATAATGCTTGTTTTTATGAACTAAAATCTTGAAGAAGGTTTAACTTGTAGAAACAATAGATTAGTTCACCAACTAATTATCACAACCAACATGTTAACAAAAGTTATCACAATCATGCTTATCAAGAGTAGTATACTAGTCTAAGCAAGTGTAGTTTTAATCATCTGAATTATTATTTTATCATTATTGCTTGTTTTTGTGACTTACTTTTAGTAGCTTTTAAACTTACACATAGATTCACTACACAAATCCCTGCGAACGATCCTGACTTACCATCATAATCTTGCTACAACGGACGAGTATACTTGCTCGTATGTGTTGTTTCTAGATTCGGTAATTCAAATTTATAAATTTAAAACTTGAACACGAAGTGACACATCAAGTTTTTGGCGCCGCTGCCGGGGATTTTGATCATGTTTCTGTAAGTTTTAGAAGTCCATTTCTCACCAAGTTCGTTTTCCAAAAAAAAAGTTTTTCGAGCTGACCATCCGATCGGTATTTCATCCATCCGATCGGTTGCCCATTTTTCAATTTACCGAGACAACCATCCGATCGGTTTTTCACAAAACCAATTTTACCGAGATCACCATCCGATCGGTATTTCACCCATCCGATCGGATCCCAATTTATGATTTTTCAAATTGTTTTCCTTCTTTGCTCGTGTGTTTAGACATTGTCTCGATTCTCTTGGGAATTTAATGAACACTCGTTCAACTGGAGTAGAACCAATTTCACCTCTTTTCGATCCCGAAAGTTTAATTCGAACAAGACCACGAAGAAGAAGAACACCCTTTGTTCCATTAGCCAATCGTGTACCAAGAATACGAAACCCACCATTTGAAAACCTTTTCGAAGCCGAAGTCATTTATAATCCTTTTACTGATCAACCTTTTCCCATGGCTGACGATGAACCAATGTGGGCCACAAACCGAGCCGTAGCACCCACTCCTGGATCTGCTATTGTTCCGGTTAACCTTGGAAACAATTTCACCGTGAAAGGTCATCACCTTTCTATGATCAAAGGCCATCAATTCGATGGCCGTTCAAGGGCCGATCCTCACAAACACATTGCCGAATTCATTAAAATTTGTGGCATGTTCCGATATGGTGATACCAATGCTGATGCCATCAAACTCAAACTTTTTCCATCATCACTTGCTGGAGATGCAAAAGTGTGGTATAACGAATTAACCCCAGGAACTATCAATACTTGGGAGGAGATGAGGCAAGCATTTGTAAGCCGATTCTTTCCACCTGCCATGTTTAACAGACTCATGGGAGAAATTCGTGCTTTCACACAAAATCCTAACGAATCACTTGTCGAAGCTTGGCTTCGTATGAAAGATTTGCTTCGTAGTTGTCATGGACATGGTTTATGTTAGTGCAAGCAGTCTCGTTGGGGAGATTGTTAGTACAAGCAATCTCGTTTGTTTTGATTGATGACAAACATGTAACTTGTTACATAACGTAAAATGTACAAGTTACTTGTAATCTTATTTTGTCTCAACATACATTCAAAACCTCTTGAGTCCTCGTATGATACAACACAGGTTCGTACATGTTTGTTATGTGGCATTATGATCAAACCCTTAACAAACCATTTAGAATGTTTAAAATACGGTTAGGTCATTAAGTATTTTAAAAGGTTAACCATTCTACTTAGAACCTCATTTTACACTTTGCATATACAAGTACTTTTACTTGTACATCATGTTTCCTAAGATTAATAGGATAAGTACACTTTAGGTGTCAAAATAACATGATATATATTGGTAAACATATATTAGTTAAGCTAGGACATACATATATACATTTACATTATTTACATATTAATTCTTAAAATGGAAATATGTTCATGACATCATGGCATACATCATTTAGAGATCTTTAGATATCTTAGAAGATTTTGAAGATCATATGAATATATTACTTAGATCTTCACTCAATAAATCTTAGGAAAGATCTTGGATAGATTTTATGTAAGATTTGATTTTGGAAAGATCTTGGATAGATTTCATGAAGATTTGATTTAGGTGATATTTTGGAAAGATCTTCAAGCTACTAAGTTGACTTTGAAAGATCTTGACATGACTTGGCTTGATATGGAAAGATATGGAAAGATTCATGAAATCCTTAGCTGTCAAGCACTGACGGATCCAAACCCATACAAGGGCGGATCCAATTTTTGGGATCCGCCGGATCCGCCAACTGTTTAAACAGTTTCCCTATAAATAGAAGCCCATTGTTTGCCCATAGTTTCAAGTAACTACAACACACATTCCCTTTACCCTTAGCATACACTTAGATCAGTAGCAAACAATGTAGATTCATACATTAATCACCCTTTACATAATGATCATAATGTTACAAACTTTCATCATGTTGTAAGCATACAGTGTTAATGATCCTGTGAAGCAAGCTCAAGATCATGAGTCATTATCCATAACATACTTCCTGATCCACCAAGAAGGTTAGAAGATCTTGAAGTCATTATCCACCATAGCATTCCAACATATGAAGATTCAAGGACACTTGACATCCTTAATGATTGAAGACTTCTCATTCAAGAAGTTCATGTAGATCTCACTTGCATACATGAAGATCCATCACAACAAGTTTAGGGAGCTTGTGATCTTCATCCATTGAAGGCTTCCTTTCAATGGAAGTTCATTTAGAATAGTCATTCGTATCCATGATACACTTATGTCATGGATCATCATTGATCATTGTAATCATCATTGTAAACACCAAACTAGATTAGGTGGTTTATGTGTTTGTGCCATAAAACACAAGGTTTCTATGTTGGGCCATAAAACATAGCGGGAGTGGTTGTACCCTTGTTAAAGAACCAACGGGAGTGGTTGTACCCTTGTAAAGAACTCGACATCTAGCTTAGTGTCGGAAATTGTATAGGCGACGTCAGGTTGGTTCTACCTTGAACTAGAACCCGGTATTTAGCTTTGTACCAGAAAAAGTGTAAGCGACGATTGTAAGGTTTTCTCCGCCGAGAAGGGAGCTTGTTGATCTAGTGAAGTAACTCTCGAGTTGGGTACTCGGGGAGTGGAGTAGGGCGGAGAGGAGCTCCGTGACCAAACCACTATAAATCATCGTGTTCGGTTTGCACTTTCTTTTACTTATCTCTTTACTTTTATATTTGCATTATGTGATTGATTGTGGTGTGACTTGTAGATAATACTTGTGTGACAACATGTTTTAACTTATGCAAGTTAGAAACATCTTTCATATTAGAACAAGCTTAAACGGACATTTGATACAACAAGTTTTAAGATTTTAAAACAGTAACGTATTCACCCCCCCCCCCTCTACGTTTTCACAGTTTAGGATGAGGAACCATCATCCAAATCTTCTACCATGGACTTGATGAAACATCTCAAGGAATTCTTGATGCTGGGGGAATTTTTCTCTATAAGACTCCGAATCAGGCATATCAGTAGCTTGAAGACTGATGAACTCAAATAAGTACATTTTATTACTATCATTTATCCTATTAATTTGACTTGTTTTACTATAGTATGTATGAGGATTGATACTTAATCGTTTACTTTTGTAATTCTCAGGTAAAAACAAGCATTTGGTGAAACTTAGCGATTTTGGACTAATTATGGAGCAAAACATGCAAGAAGTTAAGAGTCTACTGAAATGAAGAAGATCAAGACTAATCTGCTCCAGATGCGCCGCTTCTCACTCATTACATATGGCGCATCTATATCAAGATATCACCAGTTACGATCCAAGATACAAGAGGACATGCGCCGCATCTAATCATGGAGTTACGCCGCATCTTCTGGCAGTGTACGAATATTCCTAAATATTATAATCTTGGACCCCACGCGAAGTTAAGTCAATGCGCCGCATCTACTTAATAGATGCGCCGCATCTTCCCTCAGACAGAAACTATAAATACCCCAAGACCAGACGAATTTCGAGAGGAATATATTAAATTCGAAGACCGAAGCAGCAGAACCCTAGGACGAATTCAGTCAAGGAGGCAGCACAAGACACACCAAACAAAGATACAAGAGCTGTAAGAAGGTGCTGCATGTGTTTAATTCATTAAGTAGTTTTGTTTTATTGTGTTAGCAAACTTTAATTCATCAGGATTGGTGGCTTGTGTAATGTGACAACGAAAGATTGCACTCCCTTTAATACTTGCTTTCCCATCAATTAAAGTTTATATGTTGATGTCTTTGGTTACTACTTATTAGTGCATTGATAACCTCTGTGTTTATTAGTGGCTTGCGGGCATTTGACTGCGGAAAATAATGTGACTCCCACGGTTATTACTAAATTGATCAATTAGGAATAACTTTTAGACATAAGTAATCATTAAGGGTTTACTCGCCGATAAGAATAGGACCAACGAGAAAGGGTTAACTACATACACTTCATATAAAGCTATCAATAAAACAAGTGACAATCTACTTAATCATAAGGACAGCCCTCTTATTGTCTCGAGTATTTATCTGTGTACGTGTGTGCTACTTGCTGATTTGTGCCTATTGGTTTATTTTATTATTTAATTGCAAACAAATCGTGCCAGTCTCTCAGGCTGAAACCCCCTTGCGTTAGGATATTAAAATACTGATTAGAATAACGAGATAATACGTTCCACTCTTAGTGATCGACACTCTACTTACCATTATATTCATACTGACCGGGTACACTGCTCGTTAAGTGTGTGTGTGTTATTGATAAGTCGGCTAAATATAAATTTAAAACTTGAGTAGGCATTAAAACTGCTAAACCGCAACGACACATCACGCGCATCAAGTTTTTGGCGCCGCTGCCGGGGAGTGAATTGTTATTATCTGTTAATTTGATTAGTATTTTAATTAGGTTTTTCTTTTTATTAGATTAATTGCATCATTGTATTATTTTGCATATTTGTTGTTTTGTGTGTTATTTGTTTGCCTTTATTTTTGTTTTTGTGTTTAATTTTGTTTGTGTGTTTTTATTTGTTTTTATTTTTCATATTTTTTCTGTTCTGCTATCGTTGTACTGTGCTAAATCAAACGATACGGCGCATCTGATCTCTCAGATACGGCGTATTGCGTTTAATTTTTTTTTTTAAATACAACGCGTTTAATTAATTCGATACGACGCATCTTTTCCCCAAGATACGGCGTATCTGTTTTTATTAAGAAATTTTTTTTCTAAGCGATAAAGTAATACGACGCATCTGCTTTAGCAGATACGGCGTATCTGTTTTTGATAAAAAAAAATTTCTAAACGTTAACGCCATACGACGCATCTGCTTTAGCAGATACGGCGTATCTATTATTTTAATTAAAAACAGTTTTCGAATTATTAAACAGATACGGTGCATCGATCTCTGTCGATACGGCGTATCGTCTGAATCAAAAATCTCGTATTTTTAAACGTAACGAAAGTACGGCGCATTAACTTTCGTTAATACGACGTATTTAATTTTAAATAAATATCGATTTTTGATTAATTAATTCGATACGGCGCATTCATAAATTCTAAGCGGCGTATCTATTTTCTGGATAAAGTCTGATTAAATTTTAACGATTATAAGATACGGCGTATCCAACTTTTTGGATACGGCGCATCGTGTGCAGACATCAGAAATTTGTATTCTTATATCCGTTTCTATATTCGTTAATTTCTCTTCTAGCGAACAAATCCTACTGATGATTTTACCTATGATGACAGGTTTTGCTATGGAAGACATCTCAGTGAACGGATATCTTGCTAAGGAACTCTTGCTTTCGAATTCATTCGATGTGAAGGTTTTTGATGATGTCAACTTCAATGTGCTCATGATTGATACGGATTTATTCTTTTGGGAGACTCCTCTTGAAGCTGCTTTTAAGGAATTCATGCGTTTGTGCAACATTGACGAAGGGGTGTTCTCTTATGATGTATTTGTGAGGTACACTGGAGATGAATTGTCGCTCTTATGGCCTATCATTGAATCCAAAGGATTGAACTGGACTACTATCGAAGAAGATGATGGGAAATTCTATCTTGCATACACGGATTCAAGCAACGAAAGCTGTGGTGGAGGCAATACCCAAAACTCTTACATGCCATATTCCGAGCAGTACTGGGGATTAAATGAGAAATATCTGGACAATGATGGAATTTATGCTTTGGCGGAGTTACTATTTCATGGCAGGTTGGTACGATTGATTGATCTCTCCCTCAATGATTGGCTAGAACTTAAATATGGTAGTCCGGAATTCGCCCCTGCAAATGAAGTCAAGCAGATTATGACTTCATGGTTGACACGGAGTTTTAAGAAGCAATTTAACGAGTTCATGGAGATAAGAAGGAATATGATTGGGAAGGCTTGCTTTGACATCAACCACGATCCTAACGATGTTGATTTTTCAGAGTGGTTGGCTAGTAAGTTTAATAACCATAAGAGTATGGATCGAGCTACTAAGGATGCATTATGGGTATATTGGATGAGAGGAGAAGATGAAGAAGTAGAAAGCGATTATGGGTCGTCACTTCATGATTCAACAATCAATGAAGGCATTGAAGAGTTATTCAGAATAGACATTGATGTGTTCGATTATGAGACACCCTTGTGCAAGCAGTTCAAAGAATTTAACTATCTTCTTCGAGTCGACGATGATGTGCTAACTGGAGATCTACCAGGATTTAAGACTTATGATGATTTCAAAAACACCTGGTGCTACGAATGGAATGACCAAGTACCATGGGTTTGGGATAAACCATGGGATGTTGAGCACATTAATCATACCTGTACACCCTTTGTTTTCAAGGATGGGAGTAGTGTTTGGCCGACCTGTGATTATAAGAGTGACGGAACCTGTAATGGGGGAAGTATAATTGGAATGAAACGGGTTGGAAACGATGTAAACTTTGAAGATTATGAATGGTACGATAATGTTGAAGACTGCCCACAAAAATCGGAGGCTTTACAAGAAAAGGGCAGAATTGAACGCTTGAAAGGACTTAAGGGGACATCGGATACTACTTTCTGGGAATGGGTGCATAAACAGTTTGATGATTTCACGAAGCTTAGTCGACGGTTACAATATGATTTGGAAAGAGAATGGGAGGCGATTCAAGATGATAATAATAATGAGTCGTTGATTGAGGAATTAGATGACTATTTGATTAAGGATCCTTATTTTAAGTTTGTTGACAAGGACGAAGAAGAATTCACCAAAAGAAAGTGTCAACTACTTGGGATCCCTTACAATAAGCCACCCGCAATGATTACTGAGAAATTTAAAATCATCAAATACTCTTTGGGACCCGATGAGGAATATGTTGCAGTAAAGACCAAGAGTTATATTAGATTAAGTCGAACGGAAGAAAACGTTGCGGAGCTATACGGGAACATCTGTCGAATGAAGGAAGAAGGATGGACCGTGACAAGGACTTATTGAAGAGCTGAACGTGAGTCTAACTTGAAGACTCTGGAATAAAGACAAGTGCTTACCGGGAGACAACCCGGAGAATCTTTATTATTCTGTTTTCTGTGTCGAGTCAGTCAGGCCCGCATGAGGATACGGCGCATCTCAATCCTGAGATGCGACGCATCTCCTGCAATGGTCATATCTTATTTTAATTTTTCTGCATTTTTATTTTCGACTTTAAAACTTTTTATCAGTTTATTTTAATGCGGCGCATCCCTGGTTAAGGATGCGGCGCATCTTTATTCTGATCCGTATTTATTCCAGGCTCGATACGGCGTATCTTCTTCCATAAGATACGGCGCATCGACTGACCTGATGATTTTCAGTTTTAATTTTTAAGTTTTATTTTTCCTAACTACTAATGTATTATGCAAGTTTGAACCTTTCTTATCTTAGGTGTGTTTTAAAGCATTGGTGGTATTATAGTTTCCTGGATTTCCTGTGGATACATCAAGTATGAAGCTTTAACGTTCTAATCCACAAGAAAGATGATTTTTGCTCTAATACAAATGGAGGATCATACCGAGCAAATCTCAGGGGAGTTTTCCTGTTCTAATTCTTTTATTTTCCAGTTTTTAACCTTTTATACAAACAACGAGGACGTTGTTTAACTTAAGTGGGGGGATTGGAGAATTAGAACACTTAACATTTACTTGTCCTAAACTTTTTCAAAAAAATATGCTTAAAAAGTGCTTAATATATAAAATTTAAAATTTTTTAGCATGTTTTTGTTTAAGATCTAAGTTGCATAGCTGCACACATGACATTATTTTCAAAAATTGTGATTTTTCAAAATTCACAAATCTATGAGTGTGCCGGTGACTTGTAAACTTTAGAACTTGGCTTGTATACTATTCGAGACCACCATAATAAGTATTATATTTATATAATTGGAATGACTTGTCTAAATTGGTAAAATTCTAGGATTACACCCAAATAGCCTATTATATGTTATGTGTTATTAACTAACTACACTGGTTAGTTAACCCCCGTATAAACACTTTTGTTACTCTCATTTTTAGAGTAAGATACCCCTAGAAAAACACTCAGAGCCATTCCTTTCGTTTCTTACACCTATGTTTAAAATGTTTCGTTACACCCTTACACCTTAGCCTACCCTGTAGATTAGAATCCGTGGTTGGTTAATTGCTATAGGCAAAGTGTGTTTCCTTACATTGCCTGTGTTCGCGTGCGTAATTCATTATCTATGGTTAGGTCGGGAAATTGCACAATGCAATTGGAGTGAAAGTAAATATTGTATATCTTTGAGTTTATTTTTCGTGTGTTTACTACTTTCACTATTACCGTTATTTCTGAAGTATGAAAAGTATGGAAAAATTATCCAGAATTATCATTATAGTGATGTGGTGAAATTTTACACATCTATGTCTATGTTTGAAAAAAAAATAAATAAAAAAAAAATAATAAAAAAATAAATAAAAAAATAAAAAAAAAAAAGAAAGAAAAGTTGGAAGTTTGTTTTAACCAACTTATGTAAAGTTATGTAAGTGGTTGATATCACCACTATATGTTGTACTATATCTATGGATTGAATGGGAATTGGCAGTTATGGGAACGCCAATTAAGGTTTATTCTTTGATTAAGATCTTGTTGAGTATAATTCGTGTCTACCTAAAGCGTGTGTTTCAAGTGTTAAAGCATGAGTTATTCGATGATATGAGTCTTATTCATGGGATGGTTGGGATAGTGATTAACCACACTTAGGATTTTAATTTATTTGTTTTGTTTATTTTTCATTTTACACCAATTTATATCCCAAATGTTACCATGCCCTTTATTATTCTTTATCCAACCAAACCTTTGATTTATTGAGATTAGGGATTTGAGCAATCTTAAGTATCGTAGTCATGGATTCGGCTATGTATTTATGATTTTGTCGCCCTTTTTGATATATTATTATTGGTGAAGTTTGGACCTATCTTTAGCCTATTCGAGTTAAGGATTTGAGCAATTGCAAGTATCGTGTTCGTGGATTCGATCATGTATTTGTGATTTTGTCGCCTTTTCTGGAATTTGAGATCAATAGTGATTAAGAATAATTAACCCTTAAGCCTAAAAACCCTTTTTACTGCTTTAGACTTGTTATTCCTTAACTTTAGTGGAGGAGATGTATATACTTGCCAAGCTTATGATAGAATATTCGTCACGACTGGACAGTTAAACGATTAGATTTGCTTTTATCAACTTATTTTATTTTACTTCTAATTCGTTAAGTGTTTAGTTGTGTGATTATGAAATAAACGAATACATGCTTAAATATAAAAATAAATCCTAACATCTTTTAGGATACATTTTCATAAGAGAAATTCTAAGGTTTACTTGGGGACAAGTAAAGTTCAAGTGGGGGGATATTTGATGAACTCAAATAAGTACATTTTATTACTATCATTTATCCTATTAATTTGACTTGTTTTACTATATTATGTATGAGGATTGATACTTAATCGTTTACTTTTGTAATTCTCAGGTAAAAACAAGCATTTGGTGAAACTTAGCGATTTTGGACTAATTATGGAGCAAAACATGCAAGAAGTTAAGAGTCTACTGAAATGAAGAAGATCAAGACTAATCTGCTCCAGATGCGCCGCATCTCACTCATTACATACGGCGCATCTATATCAAGATATCACCAGTTACGATCCAAGATACAAGAGGAAATGCGCCGCATCTAATCATGGAGTTACGCCGCATCTTCTGGCAGTGTACGAATATTCCTGAATATTATAATCTTGGACCCCACGCGAAGTTAAGTCAATGCGCCGCATCTACTTAATAGATGCGCCGCATCTTCCCTCAGACAGAAACTATAAATACCCCAAGACCAGACGAATTTCGAGAAGAATATATTAAATTCGAAGACCGAAGCAGCAGAACCCTAGGACGAATTCAGTCAAGGAGGCAGCACAAGACACACCAAACAAAGATACAAGAGCTGTAAGAAGGTGCTGCATGTGTTTAACTCATTAAGTAGTTTTGTTTTATTGTGTTAGCAAACTTTAATTCATCAGGATTGGTGGCTTGTGTAATGTGACAACGAAAGATTGCACTCCCTTTAATACTTGCTTTCCCATCAATTAAAGTTTATATGTTGATGTCTTTGGTTACTACTTATTAGTGCATTGATAACCTCTGTGTTTATTAGTGGCTTGCGGGCATTTGACTGCGGAAAATAATGTGGCTCCCACGGTTATTACTAAATTGATCACTTAGGAATAACTTTTAGACATAAGTAATCATTAAGGGTTTACTCGCCGATAAGAATAGGACCAACGAGAAAGGGTTAACTACATACACTTCATATAAAGCTATCAATAAAACAAGTGACAATCTACTTAATCATAAGGACAGCCCTCTTATTGTCTCGAGTATTTATCTGTGTACGTGTGTGCTACTTGCTGATTCGTGCCTATTGGTTTATTTTATTATTTAATTGCAAACAAATCGTGCCAGTCTCTCAGGCTGAAACCCCCTTGCGTTAGGATATTAAAATACTGATTAGAATAACGAGATAATACGTTCCACTCTTAGTGATCGACACTCTACTTACCATTATATTCATACTGACCGGGTACACTGCTCGTTAAGTGTGTGTGTTATTGATAAGTCGGCTAAATATAAATTTAAAACTTGAGTAGGCATTAAAACTGCTAAACCGCAACGACACATCACGCGCATCAAAGACCGAGTACTTCTCAAACTCGATTGGTCAAAAGATTCCAAAACCAAACCTTTACGAAAAACCTTTGCTTTTGCTGAAATTTCCGAAACCTCTAAACTCATGGAGAAAATGAAAGCCTTTACTTCCAAAATCGACTCGCAATACAAAGATCTAAAAGGAGAAATGAAAGAAATGCGAGATGGTTGTAACAAATGTGGAGGAAATCACACATCATCAGAATGTGACGATCAACCAATGGACGGACCTACAAAGGAGAAGCTAATTATGTCCAAGGAGGATACCGTGGAGGCGGTTCTCGTGGTAATAATTTAAGGAGAAATTCTGCAAATTGGCAAGATTACCAACAAATGGATAACAGCTGTATTCTCAACCTTGAGCGGAAAATCAAACTCCACAAACCTCTGATAAGAAACCAGAAGAAACCGATTTTGAAAAAATGATGAGAGAATTTGTAACTGCTCAAAAAGCCACTAATGAGTTTGTCAAAACTCAATTTTTCAATCTCAAAACCAAAGTTGAGCAAGGACAGAAAAATCATCAAGCATCTATTCAGGATCTTGAAAACAAATTCGGTAGACTTTCTGACCAATTTGCTTCCCGACCATCAGGTTCTTTACCAAGTAATACCCAATCCAACCCTAAACCAACATCATCAGGATCAAACGATAAAACTTATCGTCCACCACAGACTAGAAATGAGCATATCAATGTTGTATTCACAAGAAGTGGTCTTTCTTATGATCCACCACCCAATCCAAATAATACCACGATCATCAGTGATGAGAGTAAGGATGAAGCTGAAGAAAAAGAAAAAGAAAATAATCCAAAAACACCACCCAAACCCAACCCACCAGTTAAGGCGTACACACCAAAAATTCCATATCCTTAAAGCCTTAAGAAAGAAAAGATGGAAGAGCGTTATAAGAAGTTTGTTGAAATGATCAAAGAGGTTAGACTCAATGTACCCCTCATTGATGTTCTAGCTGGAATGCCCAATTATGGGAATTTTTTGAAGGAACTTCTTAATAATAAAAACAAGTTGGAACAAATTTACGCTAGTTTTCTCAATGAAGAATGTTCAGCTATTGTTCAAAACAAAATTCCACCAAAACTAGGAGATCCTGGAAGTTTTTTGATTCCATGCACGTTAGGAAACAATATCACATGTGAAGCTTTAGCCGATCTAGGTGCAAGTATCAATTTGATGCCCTATTCGTTGTATTCAAAACTTTCCATCAATACCTTGAAACCTACAAGGATGAGTATTCGATTAGCAAACCATTCTTACCAATATCCTGTTGGAATTGCTGAGAATATGCTTGTCCAAGTTGGTAAATTCGTTTTTCCTGTGGATTTTGTGATTTTAGAAATGAAGGAAGATAGTAGAGTACCTCTTATCTTAGGAAGACCTTTCCTAAACACAGCTGATGCTATCATCAAAGTAAAAGGAAAAGAACTCAATCTTGGAGTTAGAGAAGATAGAATTACTTGTCTAATCGATAAAGCAATGCAATATCCATATTCCAGTGATGACACTTGTTTTAACATTGATGTAATCGATGAAGTCACTAAGGAAGAGTTGGATGCATTACTTGACGATTCTGATACATTCATGACTACTTCTGAGAAGATTAGTGAAACAGATTTTGATAAAGAATTCGCTAATTTTATGGAAGTAAAGTTTGAAGAAGATGAAGAAGGAGAAATAGTGGAAGAGAATTTTGAGGAAATCACTTTTAATGATCAAATGAGGATCAAAACATCTCTTCAAGAACCACCAACTGATCTTGAGTTAAAACCACTTCCCGATCATCTTGAATATGCTTACTTGGAGGATAATTCACTTCTTCCAGTAGTCATATCTTTGTTGCTCAATGATAAGGAAAAAGAATGTCTCATTTCTGTTCACAAGAAGCATAAAATAGTTTTTGCGTGGAAAACGTCTGATATCCCAGGAATTAGTCCTGATTTTTGTAAGCATAAAATCATTTTCGAAGAAGGCGTTAAACCTGTAGTAGAAAGACAACGTCGACTCAATCCCAACATGAAATAAGTTGTAAAGAAAGAAATCATTAAACTTTTTGATGCCGGTATCATTTACCCCATCGAGGATAGTCCTTAGGTGAGTCCAGTTCACTGTGTTCCAAAGAAAGGAGGAATGACCGTTGTGACTAATGAACGGAATGAATTAGTTCCTACTAGAACCGTCACAGGATGGCGAGTATGTATTGATTACAGAAAATTAAACAAAGCAACTAGAAAATATCATTTTCCTCTACCATTCATGGATCAAATGCTTGAGAGATTAGCATGGAACGAGTACTTTTGTTTCCCTGATGGTTTTTCAGGATATTTCCAAATTCCTATTGATCCTGCTGATCAAGAAAAGACTACATTCACATGTCCTTTTGGAACTTACGCTTACCGGCATATGCCTTTCGGTCTTTGTAATGCACCCGCGACTTTTCAAAGGTGTATGATTGCAATATTCCAAAACATGCTTGAAACTTCTATGGAAGTTTTCATGGATGACTTTTCAGTATTTGGAAACTCATTTGAAGTTTGTCTTTCGAATCTCGATAAAATGCTCGAAAGATGTGAAGCAGCACATCTTGTTCTTAAATGGGAAAAATGTCATTTCATGGTGATTGAAGGAACTGTGCTTGGACACAAAATTTCCAGTGCTGGAATGGAGGTTGATAAAGCAAAAATCGATGTTATCACCAAATTACCACCTCCAACAAATGTTAAAGCCGTTAGAAGTTTTCTAGGACATGCCGGTTTCTACCGTCGGTTTATTAAAGATTTTTCAAAAATATCTCGTCCCATGACAAAACTTCTTGAAAAAGATTCTGTTTTTGACTTCAATGCAGATTGCATGAAGGCATTCGAAACATTGAAAGACCAACTGACTAGTGCGCCCATTAAGGTTTCACCTAATTGGTCACTACCGTTTGCTCGACTGGTTCTATTGGCCAACAATTTTCAAAGAAGCTCGTACTCTTGTTCAAAACTACGATGCTTGCCAAAAATTTGGTAGTCTTTCTCGTTGAGATGAAATGCCTCAAAAGAGCATTCAAGTGTGCAAAATATTTGATATTTAGGGAATCGATTCCATGGGTCCATTTCCTAAATCACACAAATATGAATACATTCTCGTTGCTATAGATTACATTTCCAAATGGGCTGAAGCTGAAGCTCTACCCACAAATGATGCACGAGTTGTTGTTAATTTTCTCAAAAAGTTTTTCACTCATTATGGAATTCCTAAAGCTTTAATAAGTGATCGAGGAACCCATTTCTGTAATAGATAAATGGAGAAAATTATGAAATGATATAGAGTTCATCATCGCTTTGCTACAGCTTATCATCCATAAACCAGTGGTCAAGTCAAAAATACCAACAGAGCCTTAAAAATGATACTCGAAAAAATGGTCAAAGATAATCCTGTCGTTGGGTCAAAAAAAATAGATGATGCTCTGTGGGCGTTTCGTACGGCTTACAAAACTCCAATTGGTACAACACCATACAGACTTTTGTATGGAAATACATGTCATTGGCCGTTCGAAATTGAACATCGCGCATACTGGGCACTCAGAAACTCTAATCCTGATCTCAAAATAGTTGGAGAAAAGAGATTTTTACAATTGCATGAACTCGATGAATTGAGATTACAAGCTTATGAGAACTCTAAGCTTTACAAAGCTAGAACTAAAGCTTATCATGATAGAAAGCTGAGAATTCGGAAAGAATTCAAAGCTGGAGACAAAGTTCTGCTTTTCAATATGAAATACAAGTTCAAAGCTCCTAAGCTAAGACCAAAATGGTTCGGACCTTATATAGTGAAACATGGATTTCCATCTGGGTATGTTGAGTTATATGACAAACAAGGTGGAAGTTTCATTGTTAATGGTCACCGAATTAAATTATACCACGATAAGGAGCAAATGAACGAGATTTCTATCAAAGAGATTCTGACTGAATCGGAATATGAATCTATCACATTTCTGACACCATTTCCAACCAACTACAAGGAAAATTCTGAATTTATCTATGATGTTCTTCCTAATGTTTGGGAAACCGCAAAGTTGTACAACATAGATGAAACTGGGGAGGAAATTGTGATAGAAAACGTGGTGTATGTTCCAAAATTTTCAAGGAAGAAACCAAAGATTACACCAACGTAGAGAGAAAGAAGTTTAAGTCAGGCTGATGACTCGTAAATAAAACAAGCGCTTCTCAGGAGGCAACCCGTGTGTTTGCTATTTTTACTTTCTATTTTTATTTTCGAAGTGATTAAACCCAAAAGTTTTTCTAATTCCTTAGTTTAACTTATGTGTGGGGGTGTATCATTGATTTTTAATAAAACGTAGAGATGCTTTCGAGTGTTTGTTTTGTTTGTTTTAAGATTACTGTAGGTAATGATTACTAAGCAAGGAGACTTGGATCAAAGAATCATCTTAAGCATGAAAAATATGGTTTATTCTCTTATTTTCCCTATTTTCATTCCTTAAAGTAGTTTATCACATTGAGGACAATGCTTAACTTAAGTGTGGGGGGGTGAATAGAAAAATAAGAATAGATTGTAAATTTCATGCTAGATTTTTAAATTTTGTTTGCCCTTGTGATCTAGTTATTTGTCATTTTTAGGATAATATATTAGAATAACTGGATCTATCAACTGGTAAAACCTGTAATTTTTGAAAAATTGAGATGTGTCCCGATTAATATTGCAATCCATTCTGGGATCGATAACATTAGCTAGCACATATTATAGCCCTTCCACTAAAATGTGAGGATTTGAGCCTGTTTCGTATATAGCATACATCTTTTATGCTTTGATTCTTTTGCTATGAGTGTGTTGGGTCTGAAATGCTGCTGATTGGAGAATTACAACTCTGCCGAATAGTTATGTAACTCTGCCGATTAGCACAAGAACTCTGCTGATTTGATAACTCTGCTGTTTTGGTATAATAGGCATATTGTAACTCTGCTGCTAGCTCACGAGGACTCTGCTGCTAGAAGAATTACTCTATTGCTTGTTATTTATGTAAAGTACGTTAAGATAAGTATAGAAAAGATACGTATGAATATTTTACTTGTATAGGAAGTCTTGTAAACCGACTAGGACTCCTTACGCTATAAAAGGAGGTTCTAGGGTTAGAGTTAGAGGTCGATTGATTAATCATCTTAGCATACGTATTATTATTTTCACTTCAAGGTTTCTTGTAACCCTATTGCTATTCAGAGCAATCGTATTAATATATTGAAGTGTTGTTTGATAATTTGTTTGTGATTTCTTCTTAAGATCAAATATTAGTTTCCGCATAATATTTGATATACAGTTTCTATACCTATTACTTTAGATTTATCTAAGGTAATTAACAAGATCGTGAAGCTCAACTGGGATCAACAAGTGGTATCAGAGCTTGTGATCTAGAAACTGTTACCAAGAAGAATTACTGAAAACAAGATCTGTTTAATCATCAAAGCAAGCAATGGATTCCGATTCAACACACATGGTTACTGCATCAAGAGTTCCCATGCTCAAGACTGACGAGTATGAGATCTGGAAGATGAGGATTCAACAATACATAAAAATGGTTGATTACTCACTTTGGGACGTTATTCTTGAAGGTGACAAAGTGCAAACCAAGACTGCTGCTGGTTCAGTCTTGACTCTCAAAACAAGTGAGGAGAAAGCACAGAGAAGATTGGAGGTTAAAGCTCACAGTATTCTCATGATGGGAATACCTAATGATTATCAATTGAGTTTTAATCATCTGGAGTCTGCTAAGGAGTTATGGGAAGCCATCGAACTTCGATTTGGTGGGAATGAGGCTACAAAGAAATCAAGAAAGAATCTTCTGAAACATCAGTTTGAGACTTTCTCTGCTTTAAGTTCTGAGAACATTGAAGGAACTTATGATCGACTTCATAAGTTAACCAGTCAGATGGCTCTTTTGAAGATTAATGTACCTAAAGAAGATATCAATCTAAAGTTTCTGAGAAGTCTATCTTCTGAATGGAACACTCATACAGTGGTTTGGAGACACAAGGATGATTTTGATACTATGACATTGGATGATCTGTACAACAACTTGAAGGTTTATGAATCTGAAGTGAAGGGATTGTCAAGTTCATCTTCTACCACAAATAATCTTGCTTTTGTCTCCTCAAACAGCAAGAATATTGGTAGACATCAAGAACAGCACTCTGCTGGTGGTGCTTTTGCTCCTGCTGTTGGTTCACATGTCTCTGCTGCTGACTCTGCTAACACCAACACCATCAGTGATGCTGCTATTTGTGCTTACCTGGCTGAACTCACTACAAGTACTTCAGTCATGCCTCAAGATCTGGATGAACTCGATCCTGATGATGTTGAAGAGATGGATATGCATTGGCAGTATGCAATGCTAACTATGAGGGCAAGGAGGTTTCTTAAGAGAACTGGTAAAGAGATGAAGTTCAGAAGAAATAGGAATGTGGGATTTGACAAGTCAAAGGCTGAATGTTTCAACTGTCATAAGAAGGGACACTTTGCAAGGGAATGCAAAGCACCCAAAAGAAACATTGCAGATACCAAGAAGGTTACTCTTGAAGAGTCAAGTCCTGATGCTGCTGCTGCTGCTATGGTGTCATGTGATGGGTTTGGAGAGTTTGATTGGAGTGAGCATGCTGAAGATGGTCCTAACTATGCTTTGGCAGCTGAAGAGAAATCTCAAGTTCAACACTTTGCTCTTATGGCCTATTCTTCTTCTGGATCAGACTCTGAGGTATCCAATGATTCAACTTGTTCTTTTAAATCATGTTCTGATAAAATTGAGATGCTTGAGTCTAGCTGTGGAAACCTTAAAAAGGAAAATGATATAATTAAGCTAGATAATCTTAGTTATGCATATGGTTTAAAAAACTTAGAAGAGAAATTAGAATTTTATAAAAAGGCTGAAATTGAATACCTTGATCAGATCACTGTCTTGAAAAATGAAATTATCTTAAAAGATGATGAGATTAAGGTTCTTATGGAAAAAGTAGAACAGGCTGAACAGGCTAGAGATACAGCTAAGAGTGAGACTGAGAAACATGTTGTTATGATAGAAAAACAACAATTTGCCACTGATATTCTCAGTAAACCATTAGGAAGACACTTTACTGGTTTAGGATATAATGCTGTTTCTCATCCTAATAAGCTTAGTGCTAATGCTCCTCCTACTAGGACACTATCATTCATCTCTGAGTCTGGAGCTACACATATAGGTGAAATTAGTAAACCTGTTGTTGAAACTAATGAAAAAGAAATAGAGTCACCTAAGGTTGAGGAAAAGAAGTATGATGATGCACCCCTAATTGAAGATTGGGTGTCTGACAGTGATGATGATGAAGTGGAATCTGATTCAACCCCTAAGAACAAAAAGGAAGAAATTCCTACTGTTGTTGAATCAAAAGCACCTAGGACTGATAAGGTTGAATTTGTTAAGCCTAGGTTTGGTAAACGTATCTCTAGGAAGATGGCTGAGTATGAAAACACACCTAAAGTTTATCCTAAAAGAACAAATAACTTGTCTAGGGGAAATCAAAGAAATTGGAACAACCTAGTTTCACACAAATTAGGTACTGATTTTCAATTACTAAAGAAGGCATGTTATTGTTGTGGAAGCTTTGAACATTTGCAGGATGAGTGCTATAAGAAACCTGCTTGGAACCAGTACACTAGGGTGAACCATAGAAACTTTGGTAGAAAGACTCACCCACATCCCAAAAGAAATATGGTTCCTAGGGAAGTTCTGATGAGAGATGGTACTTCTAGAGTTATCTCTCCTATTGCCCCAAATGTGCCCATAAAGAAGAAAATAGATGACTCTGCTGTTAAGGCAAACCCTGCTGTTAAAGCAAACTCTGCTGTTCAGGCAGACTCTGCTGTTTTGCCTAAAGTTGTGACTGATACTGTTGTGGGCAATCATTTTTATGCTGTTAAAGCCTCAGCTTGCTGGGTCTGGAAACCAAAAGTTAAAGTTTTAGATCATGTTCTCAGACACAGCAGTGCACCAATGCAGTTGAAGAAATTTGACTACTTTGATGCACAAGGTAGATCCAAGTCAGTAATGGCTTGGGTCCCCAAGAGAAACTAATTCTCTTACTTTTTGTGCAGGGCAATCTACAAAAGGAGCTAAAGGACAAATGTATTTTTGATAGTGGATGCTCTTCACATATGACTGGAGACCAAAGCAACTTGGAGAATTTTGAAGCTTTGGATGGTGGTTATGTGGCCTTTGGGAATGATCCTAAAGGAGGTAAAATAGTTGGTCAAGGCATCATCAGAACTGGAAAGTTGGATTTTGAGAAAGTGTATTTGGTGAATGGTCTCAAGTTTAATCTTTTTAGTGTCTCACAAATGTGTGACAGGAAGAATTTTGTTCTTTTTACCGACACTGAGTGTCTTGTTTTGTCTCCTGACTATAAGATTCCTGATGATAAATTGGTGCTTCTTAAAGTCCCTAGACATGACAATATATATAGTGTGGATATAAAGAATATTATTCCCAAAAGAGACTTAACTTGTCTGTTTGCCAAAGCCACTGTTGATGAATCCAAACTATGGCACAGAAGGCTTGGACACTTGAACTACAAAGCTATGAACAAGTTGGTGAAAGGGAACTTGGTCAGAGGATTGCCTTCAAAGGTCTTTGAGAATCCTGAAGTTTGTGTTGCTTGCCAAATGGGAAAGCAACATAGAGCTTCCTGTAAGTCCAAATTGGTGAATTCTATTACTGAACCTTTGTTTATGTTGCACATGGACTTATTTGGACCTACATATGTGAATAGTTTGAATAAAAAGATGTATGGATTAGTGGTCACTGATGACTTTAGTAGGTTCACTTGGGTATTCTTTTTAGCTACTAAGGATGAGACTGCAGGCATTCTTAAGGCTTTTATTACCAGGATAGAAAACCTATTTAATTATAAGGTCAAAGTCATCAGATGTGATAATGGAACTGAATTTAAGAACAAGGTGATGAATCAGTTCTGTGAGGAAAAGGGTATAACTAGACAATTTAGTGTAGCTAGAACTCCTCAGCAAAATGGTGTGGCTGAGAGAAGGAATAGGACATTAATTGAAGCTGCTAGAACTATGTTGTCAGAGTCTAAGTTACCCACTATCTTTTGGGCTGAAGCAGTCAACACTGCTTGTTATGTGCAGAACAGGACTAAGATAGTTAAGCCTCATAACAAGACCCCCTATGAGTTATTGCATGGTAGAAAACCTATGATAGGTTTCTTAAGACCATTTGGATGTCCTGTTACTATATTGAACACCATTGATCACTTAGGAAAGTTTAGTGAGAAAGCAGACATAGGTTTCTTTGTTGGTTACTCTACTGAAAGTAAGGCTTTTAGAGTTTTTAATCAAAGAACTGGGCATGTAGTTGAAAATTTACATGTGACTATTAGAGAAACCACACCTAATGTTGATGGAAAAGGACCTGACTGGATGTTTGATATTGATTCTTTAACCAAAAGTATGAATTATCAACCAGTTGTTGCAGGTACTACTAACATGTCTGCAGGTACACAAACTAACCCTAATGCAGGTACACAAGCAAAGAAGGATGGATCTGCAGAAGAGTTTGTGTTGATTGAAAAGTGGAAGTATGATCAGTATTTCTCACCAACAGTTAAAGAAGGAAAGAGTTCAGATGGTGATGCTGTACAAAAGGAAATACCAAAGGTTGATGCAGAAGATGATGTTGAACCTGCTTATGATGATAAGGAAAGAAATGTAGAGTCACAAGTTGATGGAATTCAAGGGAATAAACCGAGCAGCAGTTCTCTTAACTCTGCTGCCAAGTCTAAACACTCTGCTGTTAAGCCAAAGCACTCTGCTGTTAAGGCAAAACACTCTGCTGTTCAGCTTGGTAACTCTGCTGCTGAACTCAATGAGTCTACTGATAAAGATGGTGATTATGATGATGATTCTTCTGATGATATGCCCGAATTGGAAGAAGTATATGTGGATACTGATGATGAAGTTGTTGATGTTTTTGGTGCTGAAGCTGATTTATCCAACTTGGAGACTGACATACCTGTTAGTCCCACACCAACAACAAGAATCCACAAGATTCACCCAAAGGAGCAAATAATTGGTGATGTTCACTCTGCTGTACAGACAAGAAGTAAATCAAAGGGGTTGAGTGATTTGCTTGATCAGGGATTATTTGCTCAGACACTTAAGAGAAGAAATAGCCACAAGGATCTACAAAATTGCATGTTTGCCTGTTTCTTATCTCAGGAAGAACCCAAGACCATTCACAAGGCTATGAAGGATGAAAGTTGGGTTGAAGCTATGCAAGAGGAGTTGCTGCAGTTCAAGCTTCAGGAGGTCTGGACATTGGTTGATTTGCCAAATGGAAAAAGGGCAATTGGTACAAAATGGGTGTTCAGATGCAAGAGAGATGAAAGAGGGATTGTTGTCAGAAACAAGGCTAGATTGGTGGCTCAGGGATACACTCAGGAAGAAGGTATAGACTATGATGAGGTCTTTGCTCCAGTTGCAAGATTGGAGGCTATCAGACTTTTCTTGGCATATGCCTCATACAAGAATTTTCCTGTGTATCAAATGGATGTAAAAAGTGCTTTTCTATATGGAAAGATACCTGAAGAGGTTTATGTGATGCAACCACCTGGGTTTGAAGATCCTAAGTATCCTGATAGGGTCTACAAGGTGAAGAAGGCACTGTATGGACTACATCAAGCTCCTAGAGCTTGGTATGACACCTTATCTCAGTATTTGTTGAATAATGGTTTTAGCAGAGGAACCATTGATAAAACATTGTTCATTAAGAAAGACAAAAAGGATATCCTACTTGTTCAAGTTTATGTAGATGATATCATTTTTGGGTCTACAAATAAGGTGTTGTGTGAAGGATTTGAGAAGCTAATGCACAGTAGGTTTGAGATGAGTTCTATGGGAGAGTTGACTTTCTTTTTGGGACTTCAAGTCAAGCAGATGAAAGGTGGAATTTTTATTAGCCAAGACAAGTATGTGGCTGATATACTGAAGAAATTTGGATTTCAGGATGTGAAGGCAGCCAAGACACCTATGGATAAGAATAAACCTTTGCTCAAGGATGAAGATGGGGTAGAGGTTGATGTGCATCTGTACAGGTCAATGATTGGCTCATTGATGTATCTGACTGCTTCAAGGCCAGATATCATGTTTTCTGTGTGTGCCTGTGCTAGATTCCAAGTGTCTCCAAAAGTTTCACACTTGGAAGTAGTCAAAAGAATTTTTAGGTACCTAAAGGGTCAACCAAAATTGGGTCTTTGGTATCCTAATAATTCACCATTTGACTTGATAGCATACTCAGATAGTGACTATGCTGGAGCTACTATGGACAGAAAATCTACTACTGGGGGCTGTCAGTATCTTGGTCATAGGCTGATCTCTTGGCAATGTAAGAAACAAACAGTGGTGGCTAATTCGACTACTGAAGCAGAATATGTTGCTGCTTCTAGCTGCTGTGGACAAGTGCTCTGGGTTCAGAACCAATTGCTGGATTATGGGTACAATTTTATGAACACAAAGATTTTTATTGACAACAACAGCACAATGTGTATTATCAAAAATCCTGTTTTTCATTCTAAAACAAAACACATAGAGATAAGACATCATTTTATTAGAGATTGTTATGAGAAAAAGTTAATTCAAGTGGTTAAAATTCATACTGACAACAATGTTGCTGATTTACTTACAAAATGTTTTGAAATAAGTAGATTTCAGTTTCTAGTTGCTAGTATTGGCATGATCAATCTTTAAATCATTCAACATCTTATCTTTGTATGTTTTTGTAAAATTTTGTAAGGATTTGTGCTGTTGATTTGTCATTATCTTGTGTTTAGTTAAAGTCTGCTGTTTAGTTAATTTGTTTCTATGCTACTCTGCTGCTATTATGGAATATACTTGTTTTGTGTTTGTTGTTTGCTACTAACCTGTTGCAGATAAATAAACATACACAATCAAGTAAAACATTAACAGAGGGAATTCATTGATCATAAAGGCTTCAGTACATAAAGTTTCAATACAATCAAGCTATTCAAAAGACTGTTCAAAAGACATCACAATTCAAAGTGACAAGACCTACATCTTCGCAAAATCAGGCATGACTTTGCTTCGGGGTCCCCTTGTGCCCATGGCATCAAAAACCTTAGGGCAGGGGAGTGCAATGACTACTGGACGAGGAGGTGGAGTTTGTTGCTGACTGGTGGATGGTGCTGCTTTCTTCTGTTGGTTGTTCTTCCTTGGCTCAGCGGGTTTCTTCTTAACTGGACTTGGGTTGGGCTGAGGAATGTGGACGCTCTTTGCAAACTCGGCTGCGGCTTTTTCAAGTTGCTTCTGAAGTTCAGCTGATATTGGATGTTTTGGAGGGATGATTTCCCAAGCACCTTGGTAGTATGTCATATGTTTTGGCCAACCTTGCTGTTTTCCAGGCCAATCAGCTGTTTCGTCATCGCTTGACTCATCAAAAGACGATGGTGTTGAGGGGAGTGAATCGGAGGATGATTCTTCTTTGATCGCTTTTCCTTTGTTTTGTGAGGTGGATGCGTTCTTTGGAAAGTAATTTGCCCAACCACTTGAGTCATCAGATGATGAATCCGAAGAAATTTCGATGATAGGCATTTTTGAGGAACTCATTTTGGATTGTTGTTGAGTTAGGGTTTGGAATTGGGGATTTGTTTTTGTGATTAAGGATTTATGAAGTTTATTGTGGGGTTGGTATGGTATTTAAGGAGGTGATTTTTCAAGATTTTGGGAATGTTGACTTTCGGTCAACACTTTCATAACTCTGCTGATGAGTTTGAAAGTTGAAGGGTCAAACTGAAATATTTTGGCGCGGTCTTAACCCTAATTGAATCAAAAAGGTAACTTTTACCCAATTGATTTCATTACACTCTAATTGCTCCAAACTTACACTCAATTCTCACTCAAACACCACAATTCAAATCATTTCACCCCAAACCCACAAATTAAATGGCTCGAAGAACATTTCCGGAAGAACACAATGAGATAGCGTTTCTAAGTAAGGTCACTGCAGCGGATGGATTTTACGAGGTAATGGATTTTCTGAGTTCGTCTAAGTTGAGGTATGCATTAACAGTTGCCCCTACAATTTACAAATCTCATATGCGACAATTTTGGTCAACCGTTAGATTGGATGTCTTAGATGGTGAGGAACGACTAATAGGTAGTGTGGATGGGGAGGACATTGTAGTTAGTGAAACCACAATTAAGAGAAGTTTGAGATTGTCAGGTACCCCAACACCCCCTACTATAACCCCAGAAGTTGTGATGGCTGAACTTGAGTCTTTTGGTTATGAGAGACCTGAGAATAGTGGGACATTTTTGAAAGGTCGTATGTGTCCCCATTGGAAGTTTTTACTGCATACTCTACAACACTGCATGTTTCCTAAGATAGGTGGGTGGAGTGAGTTTAATGCATCTCAGGCAATGGCTTTTGTATGTTTAGCTACAGGGCAACCCTATGATTTTTCTGTCATGATATTTGAAGGGATGAAGAAATTTGTTAAGAAGAAGTTTTACTTATACCCTAGGTTTCTCCAACTTATAATAAACAAACAGCTAAGGGAACCTTTGAGGCATTCACAAATTGAGCCCTGTAGTAGAATGGCCATCAAGATGTTTGCATTTTTGAAGAAGGATGGGAAAGGATTTTCTGGTGTTATTACTCCCCTAACTGAGCATATTTTGAGTGTAGTGGATGAAGTACATGAGGATGAAGAGGCTGGAACACCAACAGCTTCCCATCACACATCCTCATCAACAAGTTTAAGTGAATCATCTTCTACTGAACCACAACCTATCCAATCACCTAGGAATTCACAAAATGAGAACATTGTGCACCCTCAGGCCAATGTTAGTATGGTAGCAGATGAGGCTGGTACAGGTGGTGGTGGTACCATGATGGAAGAGGCTGGCACTACTGTTTCCAACTTAGTAGTTGAACAGGACAGTGCTAACATACTTAAGACCTCAACCATGGCAACATCATTTGTAGAAGGTTCTCAGGAACCTGACACAACTGGTGGTAACCCCAGCCAAATGGATTTTATGGGGGGCTCAGATGTTCATCCTAGGGATGAGACTGAGTTTATGTCCAATGATTCACCTCTCAGAGAAGGTAACACATCTCGAAGTGATGAGGACAGAGATGAACATATTGAATTGATGGACACTTATGTACAAATGGACATTGCAGATGATACACCTCTCGGACCAGGTCACACAGGTCGAAGTGTTGATGCTAGAATTGAACTTGAAACTGATGATTTGACGGCTAACATACCTGTACAAAATGACAATTCCAATGATCAACCTCTCGGGTCAGGTTACACAGACCGAAGTTGTGAGGATATCATGAAACAATTGAAAGAATTGACGGAAAAGTGTACAAATTTGTCAAAGGAGGTGCTTGATCTGAGAAAAGAGTTAAAGACAGTCAGAGCTACTCAAGGTGCTGAAATTAGGAGGCTTAAACTACGGGTTACACACCTTGAGGGGAGGCTTAAGAAGAAGTCCAAACCAGGTTTGGGAGAGAATGCTTCCAAACAGGGGAGGAATGATCAAGAGGCTGTTGTAAATGATCAGGAGGTTGTGATGAATGATGCTGAACAAGAGGATGTGATAGGTTCAGGGGAGGTAGAAAAGGATGTTACAAATGATTCAGTGGAGGTTGAAATTGAAAAAGACTCTGTTGTTGTTGGTAATGAGAGTGTAAAGGATGACTCTACTGATGTAAACAACTCTGCTGATGGGTTGAAGGTTTCTGCTGAAAAGACTGAGCAGAGTGCAAGTGTAAAAGACTCTGCTGGAGTAACTGATTCTGCTGATTCAGATGATGATCAGGTGACCTTAGCTCAAGTGTTGCTAAATATGCACAAAGAACCTACAACATCCACACCATCACAAAAACAACAACCTGTTGCTGAATCTGCTGATAAGTCTAAAAGAAAACAAAAGTTGACTAATGAACAAGATCAAATTGCTCAGGATGAAGATTATGCTAGAAGAGTTGCAGCTGAAGAAGCAAGAGATCAGCTTGAACTTATGGAAAGTTCTTCATTTAAAAAGGTTAATCAAGAAGAGTTTGATGCACAACTACAGTATTTTGTTGACTCTGATATGATTGTTAGAGGAGAAGCTTTCTGTATATCACATGATGAGCAGTTGGATAGCAATGAAAAGACAAAAGAGCTTGCTGAGTTTATTCTCAAGAAGAATGGATTAGCTAAATGGGAAGAGCTAATTAAGAGAATAACAGAAGCACAGAAGCATGGTTACAAGGGAAAGTCAACTTCAAGAAGTGCATTGGTGAATGACATGAAATATTATTTGAAGAATGCTAGAGGCTATCAGATGAAGGATTTCAAAGGGAAGTCAGGTCATTTCATTGAAAAGGAATTTTATGAAACATATGCTAGGCTTAATCCTAGAAAGATTTCTGAAAAGAAGAGTAAGCCAGAAGATGGAGGATCTGACAGTATGAAAGCATCTGGAAGTGAATGTATTTTGGAGAATCAACATGATAAGCAAACTATGGAGGTTGAAAGGAAAGAAGTTAAGGAAGTCATTGGTTATAAGAGGACTGGTATAAGAAGAAAGATGGATACTAGAAAGAAAAGAAAAGTTCAACCTGAACCTGAACCACAACCAGTACCTAAATCACAACCAGAACCTGAGATAATCAATGCAGTCCCCTTATCCATAAAGTATCCAATTATATCTTATACTGCTGATGTGTTTGATGTCTGTGATGCTTCATGGGAGGTAATGAGATCAAATTTGAAATGTGAAAAATATGTTAGATTTGATAAGATATTGGAGTGCATGGATAGAGAGGATATTGTAAAACTCTGGGAACTTTACAAAGAAAGATATGGTGACAAGAAACCAGAGTCAGTACCTGAAAGAGTACATTATCTTTGGCTAAGTAACATGTTTGAGCCTGATGCAATGTATACTGAATGGATAAAATTAAGAAGGTCAAAGAAAGTTGTTAAGTGGCACTTATATCAGTCATGTGGAGTACATGAACTGATTGGAGATGATGGACTTGGTGTTTACATGTTGGTGGAAAAAGATTATCCTTTCTACAACAATGTTGATGTTCTCAATGATATGATGCAACCTGGTAAGTTAACACTTCAAAGACCATGTGATACAGATCATCAAGCAACAGAACTGATTGAGAAATACAAACAGTTGCTGGTATCACAAGTTTCAAAACAGTAAGGTGTTTGGAAGCATCCTCCTGGTGGTTATCTGGGATTAAGGAAACTTGATGATTTTTGGAGAAAAATATCAAGTTTAGGGGAGGATTGTTGGGTCTGAAATGCTGCTGATTGGAGAATTACAACTCTGCCGAATAGTTATGTAACTCTGCCGATTAGCACAAGAACTCTGCTGATTTGATAACTCTGCTGTTTTGGTATAATAGGCATATTGTAACTCTGCTGCTAGCTCACGTGGACTCTGCTGCTAGAAGGATTACTCTATTGCTTGTTATTTATGTAAAGTACGTTAAGATAAGTATAGAAAAGATACGTATGAATATTTTACTTGTATAGGAAGTCTTGTAAACCGACTAGGACTCCTTACGCTATAAAAGGAGGTTCTAGGGTTAGAGTTAGAGGTCGATTGATTAATCATCTTAGCATACGTATTATTATTTTCACTTCAAGGTTTCTTGTAACCCTATTGCTATTCAGAGCAATCGTATTAATATATTGAAGTGTTGTTTGATAATTTGTTTGTGATTTCTTCTTAAGATCAAATATTAGTTTCCGCATAATATTTGATATACAGTTTCTATACCTATTACTTTAGATTTATCTAAGGTAATTAACAAGATCGTGAAGCTCAACTGGGATCAACAGAGTGTGCCGGTGATTTTATTTATTCTAGAACTTGTGCTTGTAAATCATTACGAGACCTTTGTGAGATCACATTTCATGTGTGATATAAGTGTATATGCGTGATAAGAGGCAACCTTAGGATTTAACCCAAATAGCCTTTCGTATTGATATTTAGCTAGTTACACTGACTAGTTAACCACCAATAAAAACCTAATTGTTAGCGTTTATCTTTAATGCTAGATACCCCGAGTTACACCCTCTGAGCCTATCTTTTTCTTTTTGATAAATCCAGAAAAATACAAAAAGATTTTACACTTTTTAGCCTAGCCTTACCCTTAGTCAAGTCTTGGTTGGTTGCTAGTTATTTGGCAAGATGGATGTTATGTGGGAAATCATGAAAGTTCAAAGAAAGTTGTAAACTCCAGAAGCAGTTATCAAAGTGAAGTGAAAGAAAATTCATCGCAACTATAAGATGACAAGTGAATAAGTTTATGTTCAAAAAAAAGAAAAAAAGGTAAGAAAATAAGTCATCGCAACTATAAGGTGACAAGGATAGCCAATGAGTTATGGAATAAAGTGTCAAACGATCAGGTATGGAGTTTTTCAAGATTGCATGATAGTGGTTCGAAAGTAGCTAGTAACAATTGGTTAGTAGACTTTGACTATTTTGTATATTCTTTATCATCAACCTTTTCTAAATATATCCCATGCCTTATCCTTACCCTTTTGGCTTTGTGAATTTATCAAGTGTATTGACATGTAGTGACCATCCGATTTCTTGAGGAATTAGGTAATGTTGTTAGCGATCTAAGGTTATCCTTAGTGACCATCCATTATTTGGTGATGCAAGAATTCGTTGTTAGCGAACTATTATGTTTTGCATGAGATAGTTGCACATAAGTCTAAAATAACCCTTGAAGCTTTAAACCCGAATAAAAGCCCTCTTTGATATATATACTTGGTGCTCATGCCATTTCGGTGTAGTTTTGTTTCTTGTACAAGCCTATGGTAATATTTAGATCATGACTGAGCAATGAGTGTGATTTCTCTTATACTCCACCAATCCTACAAATGAGTGATTTGAGTGAATTATATCTCGTTCCTTTTTTGTGAGGTGTTTAGTAATGTTAATCAAGCAAGAAAATCAATAGCGTATTTTCAAACATCTCAATGATTCAATTGTAAAAGTTTAAAAAGATGAATCTAACTTGTACTTGTACTTGATAGATTTGTATTTTTCTTAAGCAAACTTGAGTACCATGTGGATTATTGTTTTTACTTCTAGATTTGCTTGAGGGCAAGCAAAGTTTAAGTGTGGGGGAATTTGATAACGCTAAAATTGTGCATGTTTTTAGTAGCGTTATTCATACTTTTATATGTGTTATTTGGTTATATTTATATGATTTTGTTACTTAATTGTACCAAAGTATGTTTGCAAAGTATATGTAGCCAAAAACAGGAAAAAAGGAGAAAAAAGATGAAAGAATGAGGAAGAAGGAAATATTTATGAAGGTACGAAGATTCTTGTGTCAAGTTCCACACCAAATAGGCATTTCAAAGAATGAAGGTCCAAATATTCAAGTTGACAAGTTCCAAGACGAAGAAAAGATCAAGTTTGGGTGAAAAACCAAGAACCAAAAGAAAGAAACAAGCCAAACGCCAAAAGTCCAAAAATGAGCCAAACAGCATCACTCCATCCGATCGGATGCATCCCGCAACCGATTGGGATAGAGGCCACGGTTGAAGACCAACCGATCGGTTGGAGCCAATACCGATCGGTTGGATGCTGTCTGATTTGCCAATCTTCATCAATAAGTTATGTGACTTCATACCAACGATTCCACAGCCTTCCATTGACTCTTCTAGCCTATTCCACTCTACTTGGAGGCCAAGGGAAGCATTAATGAACCAAGACCCTTGGGAGTAGTATAAATAGGACCATTTGTGAAGTGTAAAAATTATAATTCATAACTACCAATACTCACAATCACCAATCAACTACCACTCATCAAAATACTCTCCTAAGAAACCTAAATTCGGCCTGAGAAGTCCAGGAAGCCTTGGAGGGTCAAGAAGTCAACATTTGGAAGTCAAAACATCAAGAAGTCAACACCAATACTTTGGGTATCATTACCTTATCATTTGTAATCTTATTTCAATCATTGTAAGACTTTTAATCATGGTTTCTAATGTTCAAAGTTTAGAGTTTATGTTCATGTTTGCTATGAGTGGCTAGTGCCTTTGTGCACTTGCTTAGATGATGTGTATTGCTTAATGATTTGCTTATGATTGTGATAACATGTTTTAATTCAATTTCAAGTTGATTCTAATATCCAATTGTGGTTAAGTTTAATAGTGACATTTGTTGATCAAGTTTGACTAGTTAGTAATAATGAAGGTCGAAAGAGTTATTGTTATTTAATTAGTTATAATCATTTGTCTATGAACGATTGTTTTTACCCATTATTCTTGATTAAACAAAGGAACTTAATTGTGATTGTAATGAGAATACTTTTTGTCTATCAAATTGGATTGATTGTAAACTACATTAAGGGTCGAAAGATTAGTAGTTGCCAATCAGTTGTGACCTATTTGTCTATGAATCGGTTACCTTTTGTATTGACCATTTCCTAAGCGTATTTGATAAACAAGAAACTATTTTTGTGTTTAATTTTGTACACCAAAAACTTATGAAACATGAATTGATTGGTTAAACATAACGCTTGTTTTTATGAACTAAGATCTTGACGAAGGTTTATCTTGTAGAAACAATAGATTATTTCACCAACTAATTATCACAACCAACATGTTAACAAAAGTTATCACAATCATGCTTATCAAGAGTAGTATACTAGTCTAAGCAAGTGTAGTCTTAATCATCTGAATTATCATTTTATCATTATTGCTTGTTTTCGTGACTTACTTTTAGCAGCTTTTAAACTTACACATAGATTCACTACACAAATCCCTGCGAACGATCCCGACTTACCATCATAATCTTGCTACAATGGATGAGTATACTTGCTCGTATGTGTTGTTTCTAGATTTAGTAATTCGACTTTATAAATTTAAAACTTGCACACGAAGTGACACATCACAAACATATATTAAAAATTGATTCAAAACGGCAATTGTAGAATTTGTTATAACATTGGGATTGTTTTGGCTTACAGCCAAAAACCAAAAACTTTGGCTCGAAGAGACTCGATCCGTGACTCAACGAGTCACGAAAATTGTCTAATGGTTTATAAACCCACATATAGAATTAACCACTAATAACTTAGACCCGAAGGCCCAATGTAAGCCCAGCATGTGTGAGTTGAGTATTGGGCCAAAGCCCAATACCTTTGAGTCTTATATTCTTTTATTGTTTTATTTATGTATTATCTCTTTATTGTTTTGCGATATATTGTTTTGATTAATTATTTTTGTAAAACATAATCAATATAGACGATTAGTCTAATAACTAATATATACTCGTATAATATCGACCGATTAGATATATTAAACTTATAAACTTAGTAATAAAACTTTTAACCGAAATTCATAACGACTTGGATATGTCTTATAAACGGGCGCGTCATGCCCAAATTTCGATAACATCTTTTATAATTTAATAATACACTAATAATTTATAAACCTTTTTGATATTTATATAATTTCTAATTGTCTATCTTTATTATCCTTTTTATTCCTTTTAATTCCTCTTTTCTCTTTTCGTTATTTTTTCTTCATACCCGACGTGTTTGCCGACTTTTTATTATTTTAACGTCTAGTATCCACACGCGTCTTAAACTTTATTTAAACTCAAAACGCCATTGAAATAAAACATTTTCATTTTCAAATACGAGTATTGATTTAGAAATCACTTTAAGGTTGTTGCTGAAGCATAATATTTACATAATTAGGTTGTGCTGAAGATCACTTGTCACACTGTCCCGTTTGATCAGATTGTGATATCTCATTTCTCTGCTTCTAAGGTGTGATTCATAGCCCCACTTTTACATTTTTAAATTGTTTATAAACCCGTGGGGGTGATACATGTTTTTCTGAGTACAATTGTTTATTGGTATGCTATTCCTGACTGATGCTATAAATGCTAAGTACCTTCCTTGCCAAATGCAAGTCCCTCGATCATGAACCATTAATCACTTACGGGTGAGCGCGATTATAGTTTATAGGCCTAAAGGATTTGACCATCCCGCCATGTTGACTAGGGTCGGTCAGCATGTGATGTACTATAATTGAGTTACTAGGTATCTGGCAAAATACCTACTTTGGGGGCAACTATTATGATTATGAAATTCCACGATTACTGTTGACTTACGCCAGAGTTTCTTGTGTCGGTTAATGCTTTGTGTGTCATGAGCTTAGCAATCCAGAGAATTATGTGACGCTTACCTGATATTTGCATTTTTTGCTTATATCTTCCAGACTTAAAATCTTGTGCTCAACTATTATTTACTAAACCTATGGATTACACTCAACCTTTGTGTTGACTTTTTAGCTTGTTTATCTCAGGTAATTGATGTATGAAGTGTGCACGAGGAGTGGCTGAAGGTTGAGGATGGCTATCATTGGGCTATGCTTTTGCCATTACTATTTTATCATTCGAATTATCTTTTAAACTTTGTCTTTATTTCCGCTGCAAACTATTTTGATTTCCGCTGCAAACTATTTTACTTTCCGCTGCTACTTGTGATTTGGGTCTTTTAGACTCTAAACATTAAATTTTATATTCGAATGATATGTTTTATTAAAAATGTCTCGTTATGAGATCGTTTTCTGTGATTGTGACTGTCTTACCCCTCGAGTAGCACCCCAAGCTCAGTCTCGCTGCCATATTTCGAGTTGGGGGTGTAACATTCACCATTAAGTTGACTTAGTTGGTAAATAGTTAAGCCAAAAGGAGTATAGGTTTATCTTACATATTGTTAGATTGTCTCACAATATTAGTTCTAATGAAATACCACAAGTTTGTGGTGTGTTCAGTTAGGAGAATCAAACTCTATTGGTATTGTTTGATTAAAGATAACTGTTGATGCAAATAATGTTCTAAAAACGTTATTTATATCTTTCGATTACTTCACGTTTTGAGGATGACAAAATGTGAAAACAAGTTACGTTAAAATTAACGTAAACAAGTTTTTTATCGGAAGATCTCGTTTCTACATAAATCACTCTAGAACAAATTTAAAACTTGACTAATGATCAAAGAAGTAAATTTGATTTTATGACTTCACATTTTAATGTGACAAAACATTTTTTCAAAAATATACCTTACAAATTATTTTTGAATAATTAAGAAATATTTTAATGGAAAAATAAGTTTAAAATACATAACAGCTATTTTTCCCCCCAAAATCAGCTCCAAACTTCCCCAAATAAATTTTCACCAGAAAAGACAAAATTTGGAGCGTCTTTGTCTGGCACGGTTCCACTAAATTTAGTGGAGCCGTGGGTGATTTAGTGGAGCCGTCCCTCTGTAACGGTCAGATTTTCTCTGCCTATAAATACCAGCCCTATTCACAGTTTTTGGGCACCCTTTCACACACAGAATTTTCTGAGTTCAATACTCTCTTCACATTTTCTTTCTTTGATCATTTAGATTAGTTTTTCTTTTGTTCAAGAGTGATCCAATCATCCAACTTAGAGATCCTCTTCATTCCTTTTCAATAGCAAGAGAAGAACACAAAGTATCCAAGTTGATACAAGGTGTTGTCTTTCCTCTTCAAGTACAAGAGAAGAACTCAAGGCATCCAAGAAGATACAAGAGTTGTAGTTGTTAAGTTACTTGTAACATTTGTTACATCCTTGTTGTATCATAGTATACATCAAGATTATTTTTCCTTTGTGAGAGTGTGAGTGAAGATCATTGTGATCTTATAGAGATAGTGAATATCTCTTGAAGCCATTGGGCTTGTGTGATTGATCTAGAAGACCAAGGGTCAATAGGATAGAGTTAGTCAAGTGAGTGTTGATCATTGTGATCGTGTCGAGATCTTGGAGATCTCTTGAAGCCATTGAGCTTGAGTGATTGATCGAGTGGATCGTGGTATATTGGTGCTAGCTAAGATTAGCACTCGACATCTAGCTTAGTGTCGGTAATAGGATAAGCAACGTGTATGGTTTTCTCCGCCTTAAGGGAGGTTGTTGACATAGTGCTTGGAACTCTTGTTGGGTTTATGGATTTGATGATACAAAACATAAAGAATGAAACAAGAAAGAATGAAACATGAAGGACTTACTTGCAAAAGAAGATTTATATTTTAGTCCTTCGTAGTCTTTTGTAAACCCTAATTTCTATTATATAAAGAAATTAGAGGTACAGGTTTTAATATATGTCTTCCACAATGTAATCTAAAGGTGTGTGTGTGTGTCTAGGACGTAAGATATAAACGTCTAGACTGTAGTTGTTAGTCGCCTCAAGGATCTCTTGATCCCTGTTACAAGGCAGTGTAACCGTATTATTTTGATCAAATAATAGTTGAGGCGTGGTGTGATTGAAAGAAAAACTTTGTGTCAATAACAATTGAATTGTTTTAATCCGCTTTGCATAATTGTTAATTGTTATTGTTGAACCCTAAGGCTCAAAACGATCCAAGAAACTATCTTTAGCACGTCATTAGTTTCTACAACTCTCGAGTGTGGTACTCGGGGAGTGGAGTAGGGTGAAGAAGAGCTTCGTAGCTGAACCACTATAAATCCTTTTGTCCCGGTTTGATCTTTCCAACTCTTCTCTTAACTTACTTTACTATAATTAGCTAGTCTAGTGTGTAGTTCATATTGGTGTTGATTGATTACACATAAGAATCGATTCAAAGGTTTCCAATAGTAAAGTTTTTAGAAAAGTTTTAAAAGGACTTAAAAACCGGGAAAACTATTCAACCCCCCCCCCCTCTAGTTTTCCACAATTAGTATTAGAAGCCACGTCAGTCAAGCTTTTAAAGTATATTGTATTTTAAAACATGAATCGATCAATGGATTCCGACCAATATCTAGAAGGGCAATCTATGCAAAGACCACCACTTTTCGAAACCAATTGTTTTATTTATTGGAAAACAAGATTCGAAACGTATGTGAAATCAAAAGACATTGATCTTTGGCATATTATTACTGAGGGTGACTTTCAACCAATTCAAATGAATCCGGAAACTAAAAAGGATGAAATAGTTTCTTATGATAAACAAAGTAATGAACTTAAAAGAAAATTAGCCAAAACTAATGAGGCTAAAATGATGATTTACAATGCTTTGCCTAAAAAGGAATTTGAAAGAATTTTCATGTGTAATACGGCAAAAGATATTTGGAAAACTTTGTTAGTCACTCACCAAGGTAATAATCAAGTCAAAGAGAACAAGATAGATCTTCTTGTTCAACAATATGAACAATTTTCCATTTCGGAAGATGAATCAATAGATAAGGCTTTTGCAAGATTTAATACTATTATTACTAGTCTTAAAGCTCTTGATAAAGGTTACTCTAGCAAGAATTACGTTAGGAAGTTCCTTAGGGCTCTACATCCTAAATGGAGAGCAAAGGTCACTGCCATTGAAGAGTCAAAGGACTTGGCGATATTATCACTCGATGAACTAATAGGAAACTTGAAAGTTCACGAGATGATAATCAAGAAGGACTCCGATATAGTCAAAGGCAAAAGCGAGAGAGTTAGATCTCTAGCATTGAAAGCCAAGATGGAGTCTAGTGATGAGGAATGTTCGAGTTCCGATAGCGAAGATGAAGAATATGTGTTAGCAGTTAGGGACTTTAAAAAGTTCTTTAGGAGAAGAGGTAGGTTCGTTAGACAACCTCGTGATAAAAAGAAGACATCACAAAAGAACCGAGTTGAAAATAAAGGGACAAGTGATAGGAAATGCTTTAGATGTGGAGATCCTAATCACTTCATAGGAGAGTGTCCCAAACCACCAAAATCCAACAACCAACGAGCTTTCATAGGAGGCTCATGGAGTGATAATGGTGAGGAAGAAGAGAAGAAGCCCAAGGACGAAACATGCCTAATGGCTCAAGCTTCTCATGAGGTACGCTATGACTATCCAGATTATAGTGATGATAATGCGTCAATAGATGATAACATACTAAATGAAGAATATAATAAACTATGCGAAATTAGTTCTAAAATTTTAGGAAGAAACAAATCACTAAAATTAAAATTGCATGAACTCGAAATGCAAGTTTTAGAACTAAAGGATCAAGTCAAAAGACTTGAGAAAAATAAAGAAGTAGATGTAGGATGCAAGTCATGCATAAGTCTTCGAGTAGAAAATGAAAAACTCAAGGAAAATGCATTCAGGATTATTAGGTTTGAAAAAGAAACTGATAACACTTCGACAGGTAAAACGAAACAAGTAGAATCTGTCAAACCCATGAGTTCTATCAAAACAACAGATGGCACCACTAAAGGTACGGACAGTATCATTAAATTTAATGGTACCGTGGTACCGTCTGGTGCTGGAGACAGAACTGAGTCGAATTTGAAAAATAATTCAAGTCCTAAACCAAGACATATAATTGTAAATGGTACAAAAGTATATGTTGCTAGTATAGAGGAAGTCAAAAGATTTTACAAACTGTGTCAAACCCTAGACCTGGATTTGTAAAACCCGACACTAGGTCTAAGACTCCTCCACCTAGAAAAACAAATGTTCCCAAACCTCGGTCAAGAACACCTCTACCGAGAGGTAACTCTAGAAGACAAAGCTATTCAAGTAACTATCCCGTAACTTGGAATAACCGTCAACCACAGAGTTACTTACCATGGGAAATTTGCCCTCCATTCCAACATCCTAACCAAATGCAACTAATGCATGGGATGTTTAATGCTAACAACTTTGGACCCATGAGATATTGGATACCAAATGTTTGAATGTTTGTCTTATGCAATAGATATGATTGGGAATCGACTTGGAGCCTGATGAATGGGTCAAGGATAGTGGATGCACTAATCATATGACGGGTAACCGAAGTCCTTTCTCATCATACAAAGCATACAACGTAGGTAATGTCACTTTCAATAGCAAACTTAAGGGCAACATTATAGGCAAAGGTACGATCACTCAAAACTCCCTCACTATTAGAAATGTAGAGCATGTAGATAACTTAGGATTTAACTTGCTTAGCATTAGTCAAATGGTATATAATAAGTGTAGAGTTATATTCTCCGAAGAGGGTAGTGAGATCATTAAGGATGGTAAAACCATAGGCAAAGGAGTTAGGAGAAATGGCTTATTTGTCATGAAAATAGGCAATAAGCCTCAGGATAGGATATGCTTAGCAACCATAGATGATAATTCCACTCTATGGAATAGGAGATTAGGTCACGCCAATATGCGTTTGATACAATCACTGGCATCTAAGAAACTAGTTAGAAACTTACCCAAGATTAAGTTTGATCAACACTTTTGTGATGCTTGTAAAGTTGGAAAACAAGCTCAATCTAGTCACAAAGCTAAGAATATGGTCTCGACCTCTAGATGCCTAGAACTCCTTCACATGGACTTATTTGGTCCATCCGCCGTACGGAGCTACGGAGGAAACTACTACACCTTAGTAATAGTTGATGACTACTCTAGGTACACTTGGACTAGATTTCTTAAGAATAAGACACAAGCATTTGAGGAATTCCAAATCTTTAGTAAGAAAGTCCAAAATCAACTAGGATGTTCAATAGTTTCCATTAGGACAGATCATGGTTGGGAATTTGATAATGAAGTGCAATTTGGAGTATATTGTGATGCTAATGGTATTACACACAATTTCTCGGCTCCACGCCCTCCACAATCAAATGGGGTAGTTGAGCGGAAAAATCGTACTCTACAAGAGATGAGTAGAACGATGTTGAATGAACAATCAATTCCGCAAAAGTTTTGGTGTAATGCGGTGGACACCTCAACTTATATTCTTAATAGGATTCTAATTAGACCTATCTTAGGAAAACCCCATATGAAATCATGAAAGGTAGAAAACCTACTCTTGATTACTTTAGAGTGTTTGGAAGCAAGTGCTTCATACTTAACACTAAAGACTACCTCACCAAGTTTGACCCGAAGTCTTACGAAGGTGTTTTCCTAGGTTACTCCCAAAATAGTAAAGCCTATGTAGTCCTAAACAAAGAAACCATGAAAATCGAAGAATCACTCAACGTGACATTCGATGAAAGTCCTCCACCAACTAAGACATCACCCTTGGTGGATGATGACTTAGATGAGGATGAAGCCATTAAGGTTAATGGCAAGAAAACCTTAGAAGATGACATTGAGGATGAAATAGTTGAAGTTGACGAAATTGTCAACATTAAGGAATCCAAGAACCATCCTATTGAAAATGTCATAGGAAACCTAAACCAAAGAACCCTTAGGTCACAAGCCCAAAACAAAAGTAATTTCTTTTGTTTTATATCAACCGTAGAACCTAAGAATGTCAGTGAAGCAATTAAGGATGAAAGTTAGGTAGTTTCCATGCAAGAAGAACTTAATCAATTCACCGCAAACCAAGTTTGGGATTTAGTACCTGCACCTAAGAATCAAACAATCATAGGAACTAAGTGGGTGTTTAGGAATAAACTCGACGAAAATGGCGTCGTAACTAGGAATAAGGCAAGGTTGGTAGCACAAGGCTATAACCAACAAGAGGGAACAGATTATGATGAAACCTATGCACCCGTAGCTAGATTAGAGTCAATTAGGATACTCCTTACCTATGCCTATGCCTTAGATTTTAAACTATACCAAATGGACGTGAAGAGTACGTTCCTTAATGGTTATATCAACGAGGAGGTATATATTGCACAACCTCCAGGATTCGTTGATTTTGAAAATCCAAATCATGTTTATAAACTCAAGAAAGCACTCCGTGGTCTCAAACAAGCTCCTAAAGCTTGGTATGATAGACTAAAAGCCTTCTTGATTGAACATGAATACACCATGGGAAAGGTTGATAACACACTCTTCACAAAGAAAAGAGATTCACATCTCATCATTGTTCAAATATATGTCGACGACATTATATTCGGCTCAACTTGTCCAGAATTGTGCGATAATTTTTCTAAGATCATGCATGACGAGTTTGAGATGAGCATGATGGGTGAATTAAATTTCTTCCTTGGTTTACAAAGTAAACAAATGGAAGATGGTATCTTTCTTTAACCAATCTATGTATAGTAAGGAGATGCTTAAGAAGTTTAGTCTAGAAGAGTCTAAGCCCATGAAAACTTCCATGTCCACGGAAATAAAACTCACGAAAGATGAAGAAGGTGAGTCCAAGGATAGCACTAAGTATAAAGGTATGATAGGTAGTTTACTATACCTCACGGCAAGTAGCTAGGCCCGACATTATGTTTAGTGTCTGCCTTTGTGCTCGCTTCTAAGAGGATCCCAAAATCTCTCACCTTGACGCGGTTAAGCGTATCTTTCGATACATTAAAGGCACTATACACTTGGGATTATTCTATCCCAAGGGGACCGGTGTAGAAACTATTTTCTATGCCGACTCTGATCATGCGGGAGATTATGTGGATCGAAAAAGCACAAGTGGCGTTTGTACCTTCATGGGTTTTTGCATAACTTCTTGGTTCTCCAGGAAACAAACGGCTCTTGCTATCTCCACAAACGAAGCCGAGTACGTAAGCGCCGGAAAGGCATGTCAACAAGCACTATGGATGAAACAAGCTCTCATAGACTATGACATCCATCTAGATGACGTCCCCATTATGTGTGATAATAAAGGTGCTATTGACTTGAGCAAAAACCCCGTTCAACACTCCCGTACTAAACACATCGAAGATCGCCACCATTTCCTTCGCGATAATGTTTAGAAAGGAAATATTTCTATTGAGAAAGTTCCTTCTCAGGACAACATAGCTGACATCCTAACCAAACCTCTCAAACGAGAATCCTTCAACTACCTTCGTCTAGGTCTAGGAATGATGGAACATATTCCATAAATCTCATGACTCTTGAATTCATCTTGTGTGTCTCGTTCCGTCTTGTTTAGATTCCCCTCATCAAAAGAATTTATTAGGTATAAATTCTTTCCTCGTGTCAAAAGGTCTCACTAAAACAGTGAGACTTATTCGTTAAAAATCAAAATGGGACAGAAAACCATCCTAGCAGATCATGGCTCCACTAAATCTGGCACGGCATCGTTAAAGTTAACGGTACCGTGGAACCGTGTATCTGGTACATCCCGTATTTCTCTCGTGAACCAACAACACCCGATAACCACATTCGTGCCTATGTCAATCTTGAAACCTGTCGATTTCATGAAGGCCGTGTCATTGATCCATCCCTAGTTTATCATCGGGACATCATCACTTCATTTAGAGCTATAGGATTCGATTGTTTACTCCAAATCAACGAGCATATTTGTCCTCGTTTTGTATTGGAATTCTTTCGACAAATTGAACTCGTACGTAACGAGGATCAATCTTTGTCACTTTGGTTCTGGGTCTGAAATTTCAAATTCGTCCTAACTCTTGAGCAATTTGCTCAAATCCTTCAAATCCCCAATCATGGGAAATGTGCCTGTACTGAAGATTGGTGTCTTGAATCCCTCTTTCACTATCGTGAAGAGGATAGTCCATATTGTTCCTACGTACCCTCTCCAACCGAACTAACCAAACTCATCCGTACTTATAAGTACTCCTCTTACCCAAATCCAACGAAAATTCTTTTGGAAGAGGTTCGTCATGAACTACTTTCTTGGGCAGTCATCCTGCGAGAAAATGTTCTAAGTCTAACAGGAAATCGTGAGCAACTTCCGGCGTGTTGTGCTCATATGATTTACTGTCTCCTAACCCAACAACCATACAATCTCGCCTACTTCTTCGCTAAGCGAATTGTACATCTCAAGGGTAACAAAAATAAATTGATACCCTATGGGATGTTCCTAACCCATCTCTATCACCACTTCATGACCTTTCACCCTTACTTTCATGGTCCTCAATACTTACTTTTCACACCCATCATGAAACCCATAACCGAGTCATATGTCTCATCCATTCTCATTTCCGAATCCTCCACCCAATATGCACCCTTTGATGATCCTAATCATGAGAATGAGATGCATGCTCAAGACGAGAATGTGAAAAAAATGGGAGAATGCTCAAGTCATAAGTAGTTATGGAGGGATTTATATCTCTTATTAGGGTTTATTCTTAATAGATTATATTAGGGATTAATACTCTTAATTATCTTGCATGCTTAACATTTAATCTATCACCTTGCATGAATATTCTATGTGATATTTGGATGATAGTTTATTTTGTCCTTTATGCTTGCATGCTTATGATTATCTTGGCAAATTACATGGTAATCTTTATGTGCTAGATGTAGCTTAATATGGGACATATTAGGCAAATAAATCTTTAGTGACTTTAGGCACTATCATTTCCAGGAACGAGTTCCCCTAGAAAACATCCCTCTAGCTGACCAAAACTAGCCTGCACAGGAATTCTCGTGACAACAGTGTCACGGTACTGTTAAATAGGCCACGGTACCGTTAAATTTAATGGTACTGTGTGGTATTTAGAGGTACCGTGTACCTTTTTGATGGATTTTCACTGTTCCTCTTAAAATCCCTGCAACCCTAACCTCAAACCTGTAAATTTTGCAACCTCACATACACCCTAAGATTCCCTTGCTACACCATAGGACACTCCCATCCACTTTAATTCAAATTTCACCCATCTTGCCTATATAAGGCTTCACCCTTGCAAGCTTATCTTGCACTTCATCTTCAACCTCATATCACACAAAAACCATGTCTTCCACACAAGGATCCACCACTCACATCTCCAAGAAACCTAGAATAACTGTAAGACCACCTTCAAGACCACTCTTTGTGGATCTTACAAAAGATGATGAAGCAATGACACCACCTTCCCAAGCCACTCCCAAATCACCATCTCCACCTAATGCACCCTCCAAAACATCCTCTTCCTACACAACATCTTCATCATCTCCTTCCTTCAACACCACATCATCAATGGAGTACACACTCTCACCCATAACTCCATTGGACTATACCATGCCAACTCCATCACCAACAAACTCACCTCCACCTCCTTCCCCTATCATGGAACAACCCATCCAACCCCATCCATTTGATCTACATAGTGCTAATTGCCTATGTTACTTCCACAACCGTAACCTCATCTTCTCTTTAATAGATGAGATTCATTTCATGTTCTCCTTTGTGGAGCACCTCTTGACACCACCACCACCCCAAATGATGTCACCATATCCACCACCTCCTAGCCAACACAACTAAACATGTTTTTGTAAACATGTTTAGTTTTTCAACAATAAATCTTTAGGACCCTTCTTGGAAATGAAGCTTGCCCTTAGTCATTAGGGATTTATGCTTCTTGTTGTCTCTTTTGTGCTTCTCATGCAGTCATACCTATGTATGACACTTGTCTTTATGAATGAATGTTTTCTTTCATGTGATTATTTCACTTGCATGCTTGGCTACTTAGTCATTCATTTTGTGGTTGGATATTTGTCTTAAGTGCTACATCTTGTATATGTGTTGTCTAACCTTGTTTTGTAGCACGAATCCTCGCTCGATTCCTTGGTGTTCTCCAAATGAGGGGGAGTATACATCAAGGGGGAGCCTTAGCAACCTTTTTGCTTCGACAAAAAGGGGGAGAAATGGGAGTAAACTCATTAAAAACTTGTTAAAACTAATTTTAACTTAAAATGAGTTTATGTTTTGTCATCATCAAAAAGGGGGAGATTGTTGATGCAAATAATGTTCTCAAAACATTATTTATATCTTTCGATTACTTCACGTTTTGAGGATGACAAAATGTGAAAACACGTTATGTTAAAATTAACATAAACAAGTTTTTAATCGGAGGATCCCGTTTCTACGCAAATCACTCTAGAACAAATTTACAACTTGACTAATGATAAAAAAAGTAAATTTGATTTTATGACTTCACATTTTAATGTGACAAAATATTTTTTCAAAAATATACCTTACAAATTATTTTTGAATAATTAAGAAATGTTTTAATGGAAAAATAAGTTTAAAATACATAACAGCTATTTCCCCCCCCCCCCCAAAATCAGCTCCAAACTTCCCCAAATAAATTTTCACCAGAAAAGACAAAATTTGGAGCATCTTTGTCTGGAACGGCTCCACGGTTCCACTAAATTTAGTGGAACCATGGGTGATTTAGTGGAGCCGTCCCTCTGTAACGGTCAGATTTTCTCTGCCTATAAATACCAGCCCTATTCACAGTTTTTGGGTACCCTTTCCCACACAGAATTTTCTGAGTTCAATACTCTCTTCACATTTTCTTTCTTTGATCATTTAGATTAGTTTTTCTTTTGTTCAAGAGTGATCCAATCATCCAACTTAGAGATCCTCTTTATTCCTCTTCAATAGCAAGAGAAGAACACACAGTATCCAAGTTGATACATGGTGTTGTCTTTCCTCTTCAAGTGCAAGAGAAGAACTCAAGGTATCCAATAAGATACAAGAGTTGTAGTTGTTAGGTTACTTGTAACATTTGTTGCATCCTTGTTGTATCATAGCATACATCAAGATTATTTTTCCTTTGTGAGAGTGTGAGTGAAGATCATTGTGATCTTATAGAGATAGTGAATATCTCTTGAAGCCATTGGGCTTGTGTCATTGATCAAGAAGATCAAGGGTCAATAGGATAAAGTTAGTCAAGTGAGTTTTGATCATTGTGATCGTGTCGAGATCTTGGAGATCTCTTGAAGCCATTGGGCTTGAGTGATTGATCGAGTGGATCGTGGTAGATTGGTGCTAGCTAAGATTAGCACTCGGCATCTAGCTTAGTGTCAGTAATAGGATAAGCGATGTGTACGGTTTTCTCCGCCTTAAGGGAGGTTGTTGACATAGTGCTTGAAGCTCTCAAGTGTGGTACACGGGGAGTGGAGTAGGGCGAAGAAGAGCTTCGTAGTCGAACCACTATAAATCCTTTTGTCCCAGTTTGATCTTTAAAACTCTTCTCTTTACTTTCTTTACTTATAATTAGCTAGTCTAGTGTGTAGTTCATATTGGTGTTGATTGATTAGACATAAGAATTGAATCAAATGTTTCCAATAGTAAAGTTTTTAGAAAAGTTTTAAAAGGACTTAAAAACCGGTAAAACTATTCAACCCCCTTCTAGTTTTCCACAATAACTATAACTTCTTTTCTTCTAAAAGTTATCAAGGTTAGAAAATTGAGTATGGATTGTATATACTCAATAAGACTCCAACCTAGAATATTAATAAGACACCATTTATTATGGAATGTGATGAATCACATTAAGTCTTAAAATGAAGTTCTGAATTTGTTAAACTTCTGATGAAGCTAGATATTAACAAACTAATATCAGGAACTGTCAATATGTATTTGTAATGTCCCAAAAGAGAACAATTTGGTGTTTCTCTACTTGCTAAGTATTTATAGATAGTCTATAAATTGCAAAAGGCAAGTGGGAGGTTTTATCTTGAAAAGATAAAATTACAAGATACATAATCTTCTAAAAATACACTAGTGAAAGTCATGATGAGGTTAAACATGTTAATGTTAAATCTCAAGATGATGGAATTCTCATTCATAGATCCGCAAGGATATCTCAAATATTTGAATAATATGCTGAGGATTATGAGTTACAGGATTATGGTAAACCTGTTGATCATTAAGATGAATTGCAACTATTGAATTTGGCAAATTACTCATACATGAATGTTAAGATGCAGTCCATAAAGATAATTAGTTTTTGGAAACTTAGTTTATCTTGAACTCTATAGTTAGACTATAGAATGAAGATGAGTTTCTTCAAAGGGAATGAAAATCCTAAAGGTTTAAATCTTTATGTAGAAATCATATGGACAACTTTGTAAACATATTTAATGTATGTCTTATGACAAGATTATTAATCACACTTAAGTAATTAACTGTGATTGAATATTCTTTCTAGGCACATTAAATGTATAAAGATTATGATTGTCATCCTTACTTTCATTAATATGAAATTGACAATGGAATATCAAAACTCTTTCTTGAGTAATTACTTGTGCGAGGACGATAAGTAATCAAAAGGAGTATTTGAATTCAAATAATCTTTGGAAGTGTACAAAGTGCAATAATTCACGAATGGATTAATGCATGCATCTAGGAGATATACTTATGTTTAATTATTAAATCCAAGTTTTGATTTATAATTAAAATAAGATAATTCCTTAGTATTCCTGAAAGCTAGTGGGAGTATTATGTTTATTTTCTTATTTCATATATGTTGTATAACATATAGGAAGTAACATTCCATATACGTTAAATGTTAAGTCTTAGTTTGGAATGAAACTTCACTTGAAGATTTAGGAAATAAACATACAACCTTGGAAAATGTGTTTATTGCTATAAACATAAGCGGTAAAATAATTAATTCTAATATACCATGATATATTATTAGAAAGTCTAAATGGATACATATCTTTGAAAATATATAACATGAATGAAATCTAAGTTTGACACAAGAATTTTTCATGTACATCATGTTATTTGTTGTATCATGCTTGGATGAAAGATGATTTGAAAACATTGATATCTAATTGAAAGTTTTTAAATAACCAAGTGTAATGAATATGGTTGGATATAGAATTACATCCTCAGCCTGGAATTGCTCCTAGATTCTAAGTATGAACAATATGGAAAATTGTTGCGTAATTGTTATAGCCGACAAATCTTGAAAGATTGGAAGGCATCAAACATTACACAATGGATATTAAGTTTACGGATTTTTAAAGAGCATATTGTTGTTTATATACAATAATGTTGGTTTAAATTGAGATGACACTCAATACTAGTCATGGTAGGATTTCATCCTTGATTAATGGCCATGTGAACTAGTTGTGCTCAACTAAGAGCATAGTTGCATTATACATTAAAGAATTAGAATACTTTAAACTATAAAAGGTTTGAAAGTTTAATTATCATAAATTGGTGGTTGAGGATGTCACACATTTTATGAAATATTATGTGGCAATATCAAGATAGTTGAATGCACACATACAAGAACTTCACTAATTGAATTCTTGAAATAAGTGTTCTCAAAATTCCGATAGATCAAAATTAGTTGATTTATGTCTTGTCAACAAGTATGATTGACATGACTTGAGGCATAATTCATTAACTAGAATTATCATGCATTGATCTATTTAGTATTTGGATAAGGTATGTTAAGCAATTATTATTTACAATGAATTAAAGTACTTGGTACGTTTGTTTTCATTAATAATAGATTGTATCCTACATTTGCATGTTTAAATCCGTGATTAGCTTATGTTATTCTAAATAGTCCGTTGTCGATCAATGATATGGGAATATCATTGAATTAAGACAAATCTGAGTTTTGGTAGAATATACTTGAAAGTATATTGATGCGTTGACATACCAATTTCACATAATATTCAATGAATTGAATATAGGACTTATCCCAACCGCATGATTATACTTTATGGATCTTGTCATCAAGTAAATCATGAATATTTATCCTTAAACTTGAGATACCAGAGAACTATCATGGATGTAGTGCATTTCTGTGAAGCAATTTACCACTATACGTAACTGGTAGCTATAAGGATTGTTTTCAGAAGTGTTGCGAAGTTCATGGGTTTTGCTTATAGTCAAAAAAGAATTTGTTCCTTCAAATTCGTTTTGAAGTTTAATACTGTTGGGCCCCTCGTAGGGTTGACAAGATGTTTGCATGGCCATGCCCAAGATCTATATGGAATATGTTCGGAAGATTTGGTAATCTTTCTCAATCAAAAACAAGAAACTAAATAGTTAAATAAAGGAATGACTAAGATCCATATCCTTATTTAACGTGGTATTAGAAACAAAAGGATAAGTATGATGATGAATCATCAAAAGGTTTTTCCAGGAGACCTTACTCGAGTTGTACTGGGGGCATTGGCGTGTTGCTAGACGCTAACCAATGTCATTACACTATTAATAGATTTCCAAGTGGGAGTTGTTAGTTTTATGGACAAATATTAATACGTGTATGTCTAGAATCGAACTCGAGACCACGGGATTGCACAATTTACGTATGAAGAATTAATGGATAATAATTAATATATATAACATTATATGTTAAATTATTAAACACAAATAACGACTAGCGGACGTTAGTAGTTAACTACAATTGACTAACTACCGTTAAGTGCTAAAGAAAAGGACTAGAGTGTAAATTGGAGTCAAGAAGGATCAGGAAACCCCTTGTAGGTTATGTGGCCGGTCGATAAGGAGCAAGGGAAACCCAAACCCACTCCAACTTGTCCTCCAAGTTTCACTTAGTATAAATACAAGGCTTAGGGGTTCATTCTTTGTATCATTTGTGCAAAAGCTATAACCCTAAACTTGTTTCCTTTTCTTTCTTGCTTTGGTCGATCGATACAACCCTCACAAAAGGGTCGATCAGTTTGTTTTCATAAAACAAACCTTTGTGTTTTCTTGATCTAGCAATCACGTTAATTCGGTTATAGTACGTGTATATAAGAACGTTGATGTGCGTCGGGTTCGAACAAGTTTTAAATTTATAAGGGTGAATTACCGAATCTAGGAACAACACATACGAGCAAGTTCACTCGTCCGTTGTAGCAAGATTTTGATGGTAAGTCGGTATCGTTCGCAGGGATTTGTGTAGTGAATCGAATCGTAAGCTAAAAGCAAATTTCTTAAACAAGCAATGATAATAATATGAAAATTCAAATGATTAAAAACTATACTTGCTTAGACTAGTGTACTACAATTGACTAGTATGATTGCGATAACTTTGGGTAACATGTTGGTTATAATAATTAGTTTGGTGACTAATCTATTGTTTCTACAAATTAAACCTTCGTCAAGATCTTAGTTTATAAAAACAAACATTACGTTTAACCAATCAATTCAAGATCAATTCAGGTTTCATAAGTTGGTGTACCTTAAACACAAAAACAATCTTTTATTTTGTCAAACAAGCTTAAGGAATGGTCAATACGAAAGGTAACCGATTATAGACAAAAGGTCACAACTGATGGTAAACTATTAATCTTTCGACCCTTGAAATGGTTTACAATCAATCCGTTTTGATAAACAAAAGTATTTTCATTACAATCACGATTAACTTTCTTTGCTTAATCAAGAATAGTGGATAACAACAATCATTCATAGACAAATGATTATAACTAGTTGAATAACAATAGTTCTTTCGACCCTTAAAATTACTAGCAACTAGTTAAACTTGACCAAACAAATATCACTATGAAACTTAATAACAATTGGATCTTAGAATCGACTTTAAATTGAATTAAAACATGTTATCACAATCATACACCAATCAATAAGTAATACACATCATCTAAGCAAGTGCACAAAGGCACTAGCCACTCATAACAAACATGAACATAATCTTAAAACTTTGAACATTAAAAACCATGATTGAGAGTCTTACAATGATTGAAAATAAGATTACAAGTGAAAAGGTAATGATTCCCAAAAGGATTGGTATGATCTTCTCGACTCTTCAACTGTTCCTGGACTTTTAAAGACGAAATTAAGAGTATTTGATGAGTGGTTTATGGTTAAAAAGTTTATTAATTGAAGTGAGCACTACTAAGACTTCTCAAATACTCCTATTTATACTATTTACCAAAGCATGGGGTCTTCAATGGTTCCCTTGGGCTCCAAGCAGATAGAATGGTCTAGAATCATCATTAGAAGGCCTTGGAAACGGATGGTAGCAAGCACAAGACTTAATGATAAAGATTTGGAATTCATACGACATCCAACCGATCGGTATTTCGTCCAACCGATCAGTTGGTCTTCAAAGCTAGTCTCCATCCGAATCGGTTGCGGGCTGCATCCGATCGGATGGAGCTTTGCTGTTTTACTCTTTTTTTGGACTTTTGTCGTTTGACTTATTTCTTGTTCATAGCTCTTGGTTCTTTATCCAAACTTGATCTTTCCTTCATCTTTAAGCTTATTAACTTGACTACTTGGACTTTTACTCTTTGAAGTACCTTTTGGTGCGGGACTTGTCACAAGAATCTTCATGTAATCATAAATATTTCCTTATTCCTCATTTTTGCATCTTTTTCTTCCTTTTTCCTGTTTTTTGCTACATATACTTTGCATACACACTTTGGTACGATTTAGTAACAAAAGCATATAACTACAACCAAAAAACATATATAAAAACACAAATAACGCTACTAAAAACATGTTAGATTTAAGCGTTATCAAATCCCCCACACTTGAACTTTGCTTGCCCTCAAGCAAATCTAGAAATAAAAACTATTATCCACATGGTATACAAGTATGATTAGAAAAATGTGATGCAAATCTATCAAGTACAAGTACAAGTTAAATCCATCATTTTAAGCTTTTATGGTTGAAGCATCGAGATGTTTGACAATACCCAAATGATTTTCTTGCATGATACACATTACTAAACACCTCACGAAAGGGAAATGAAATATAATTCACTCAAAACACTCATTTGTATGATTGGTGGAGTATATAAGAAGAATCACACTCATTTGCTCAGTCATGATCTAAATATTACCATAGGCTTGTACAAGAAACAAAACTACACCGAAATGGTGTGAGCGCCAAGTATACATGTCAAAGAGGACTTTTATTCGGGTTTAAGGCTTAGGGGTTTATATCATACTCATGTGCAACTATCTCATGCAAAACATAATAGGTCGCTAACAACGAATTCTTGTATTACCAAATAACGGATGGTCACTAGATTGTACCTTGGTTCGCTAACAACGTTACTTGCATAACGGATGGTCGCCAAAATACGCCCTAGCTCGCTAACAACGTTAGTCAATTCCTCAAGAAATCGGATGGTCACTACATGTCCATACATTTAATAATTTCACAAAGTCAAAAAGGGTAGGATAAGGCATGGGATATGTTTAAGAGAGGGTTGATGATAATAATAAAAACTAGTCAAAGTCTATTAACCGAATGTTGCTAGCTATAACAAACCACTATCATGCCATTTTGCGAAAAACTCCATACTTTCTTGATTCGTACATTATTCACTAGCCCATTGGCTATTCTTGTCACCTTATAGTTGCGATGACTCTTTCTTTTTCCTTTTTTTCTCTCTCTCTTTTTTTTTTTTTTTTTTTTTTTTTTTTTTTTTTTTTTTTTTTTGTTGTCACCTTATAGTTGCGATGACTTCTCTTGGATAATCACATTTGGAGTTTGCGACTTCCTTTGAACTTTCATGATTTCCCACATAACATCCATCTTGCCAAATAGCTAGCAACCAACCAAGACTTGACTAGGGGGAAGGCTAGGCTAAAAGGTGTAAAATCTTTTTGAATTTTTCTGGATTTTATCAAAAGAAAAAGATAGGCTCAGAGGGTGTAACTAGGGGTATCTAGCGTTAAAGATAAACGCTAACAAAAGGGTTTATATGGGTGGTTAACTAGCCAATGTAACTAGCTAATATATCAATTTGGAAGGCTTATTTGGGTTGAATCCTAAGGTTGCCTCTTATCACGCATATATACTTATATCACAAATGAAATGTGATCTCACAACGGTCTCGTAATGATTTACAAGTGCAAGTTCTAGAATAAATAAAATCACCGGCACACTCATAGCAAAAGATCTAAGCATAAAAGATATATGCCAATTATGAAACAGGCTCAAATCCTCACGATTTAGTGAAAAGGGCTATAATATGTGCTAGCTAATGTTATCGATCCCAGAATGGATTGCAATATTAATCAGGACACATCTCGAATTTTTCAAAATTACAAATTTTACCAGTGGATAAATCCAATTACTCTCATATATAATCTTTAAAATGACAAATGACTAGATTACAAGGGCAAACAAAATTTTAAAATTTAGCTCAGAACTTACAATCTATTCTTATTTTCCTATTCACCCCCCCCCCCCCCACACTTAAGTTAAGCATTGTCCTCAATGTGATAAACGATAGGAATGAAAATAGGAAAATAAGAGAATAAACCGCATTTTCTTGCGTCAAATGATTTCTCGATCCAAGTGTCCATACTTTGTAATCATTACCTGCAGTAATCTTAAAACAAAAGAAACACACACGAAATATTTCTACGTTTTATTCAAAGGTCAGTGATACACCCCCACACTTAAGTTCAACTAAGCAATTTAGAAAAACTTTGGGGTTTAATCACATTGAAAAATAAACTAAGAAGTAAAATTGCAAATAGAAAACACACACGGGTTACCTCCCGAGAAGCGCTTGTTTTATTAATGAGTCATCAGCCGGACTCGAACTTCCTTCTTGCTACGTTGGTGTGATTTTTGGTTTCTTCTTTGAGACTTTTGGAACATACACCACGTTTCCTATCACTATTCCTTCTCCAGTTTCATCTATGTTCTCCAATTTGATTGTTTCCCAATGTCTTAGAAGAACATCGTAGATAAATTCAGAATTCTCTTTGTAATCGGTTGGAAAAGGTGTCAGAAATGTGATAGCTTCATATTCTGATTCAGGCGGAATCTCTTTAATAGAAATCTCGTTCATTTGCTCTTTGTCATAGTGTAACACCCCCAAAATTATAACAGCGGAAGATAGATCACTGGGGTATTACTTCCTTGCACAAAGTACAAGTCATGGAAAACGACCCTTGAAAAGAGACGTTTTAAAAGTGTTTCACATTTGATACATTAAATTCTCAGAGTTTGCAAAGGTCCCAACAGTTTTCGTAAATCACAATGTTTTCAAAAGATTGCAAATGTTTTAAGCACAACATAAATCTTTAAAATATAGTTTCTTCAAATGTGAAAATATGCCGAGTCCTCAAAAGATATCCGTGCGACTCCAACCAAGACCTTCATGCCTTAAAACCTGAGATAAAACATGCTAAAACGTCAACACAAAGGTTGAGTGAATCCATAGAGTTTAGTAAATGAGCAGTTGATCACAATATAATTCAGTTTATAAAAACGACTAAGCAACAAATGCAGAGTCTGATTCAGTTATTATTGCCCTAAGCTCGTGACCCCGACACTACGTATCTAATTTCGAATCAGCCCTTATACATAGGTAATAGCCACACCTATCATTTTGGACGAATACAATACACGACTGCCATATAGGCACGTTCTTTCTGGTGGGGATTGTTAGTTCCAATAGATCTATTCACTGTATTCGCGTTCACTCGCAAGTGATTAACGGTTCACGATAAAGGGACTTTTGGCTATGGGAAACTTAGGCAATAATAATAACATGATAGCATCCAATTTCAAAACAACTGTGATCATAAATATTTATAGCATGTATCTCCCCCACGGAGTTTATAAAACAATTAAAGTAAAACTTGGGGCTATGAACTCACCAATAATGAAGTAGCAACGGAAATCGGAGAAGTGTGCACGTCGAGAAAAACCGCAAAGATCACAAGTGACCTAGATAAAATATAACACGACTTAGGCTCGGGGGTTAAGGTATAATACTTTATATTTATGATTTAACTCAGTACTTGAACTCAAAATATCATGTGGTCATTTATTTAAAAGTCTTATAGCAAGTTATGGGTCGAAAAGACGTTTGCAAAAACTTATTCGGTTTAAAATGCAAAGCTGATGGAAATTTTATAAAATTGCCACACTAATTGGGTCGCCATTTCTAAACCGTGAAGGCTAAAATTATGAACTTTATATGCTTAGAAATGTATGACTCTGTAATATATGAAAAAAAAGGCCTTACATAACTGAGAACCTCAGAACATGGGTTAAATTACCAATTTACCCCTGAGTCTCTAAATAGTTATACTCAGCATCCAAATGGGTTTAGCAAAAAGGGTGTATCTTTTTATCTACAGGTCTAATGGACACATGGCCTATGGGAAAAGTTTTCTACAGGTCTTGGCTACAACTTTCATGTTTACACAAACCTAATGTTCTTTACAACATTTTAGAGTAAATAGCCCATCAAATCTGACATGCATTCCTGGACCAGTTTTAGTGTGGATTTTCTCTAAAAATCTCCAAGATGAATTAAGATGTAAGGTTTTCGGGGAAATGATCCTAAGACATGGATCTACATCCCTATATTTTTCTTTTAGCTCAAAACTTACTGAGGTAAAATGGGTGAGTCGTTTTCCTACTGATACTATTTTGGACAGATTCATCTTTTCAAGATCATGACTTTCTAGGGCTTATAAGCTAGGTTTTGCTATAATTTATGGTACCACCAATCATGAACCTCATTATGTGGGTCAAATGCTAATATGACCAGGAAACAAAAATGGTTTTTAGAGAAAACATGGGTGATCTTTATAAATACATTAAGATGAAAACTAGATTCAACAATAAAAAGTGTCACTAACAACTCTTGCATTATCCAATTCTTTCAAGCCTAGCCTCCTATCTAACTCTTAAATTCCTATGAAAACTTGATCAATCTTCCAAGATACATGAGCAAGAGTTTTCTAATCTACTTTAATAATACTATAAATAAATCAAATTATAAAGAGTTTGAAGGAAAGGAAAGGGTTAGGAACAAACTTGTATACTAGGACCTTCAAACTAGCACCAATGTAATTAATAGAATCAAAACCCAATGATGTTCTTGGTTCATAATATTCTTGACATCAGCAGCAACTAAGAAGAAATGCAGATTTTTTTGGAGAGAAACTATTTTGGTGATACACTCTATGTGAATTTTAACTCTATTTATGTAAGAATTACACTAGTGGGGTACCAAGTGCATGAGTTTTCATTGGCTATTGGGGGAGGCCAGCCTAGGGGTCATGTGGGCTGGTGTTAGCTACATTTTATTTATATTTTGAGAGTATGGTACCTTATGCTCAAGTATTATAAGTCACGGAGTGATTTAAGGGCCAACGGAGCTAAACCGGTAACGTTTTATGCATAGTTTGTGAAAATAATGCCATGAAGATACTATTTTCATAAGAATGTCAAATTTAACTTAAAATGACCTAATTTGATGTTTCATAAATTTCCCGAGCCTTTCGGAGTGTTATAATGTCTTTAAAGCTTAAACCGCGAGCCGAAAACACGTAAAACGTAAAATGTGCACACTTCGCGTAGAAATGGAAAATTAAATTATTCCATATGAAAACAAGTACGTGAGAGAATATAAATCATATTAACAGGTAAACTGAGCATAGCCTGAGTCAATTTACGAATTTCAGTGTACGTGTCACAACATACGTGGGCAACTTTCCCGGTAAAAGCCAATTTACTTAAAATAGCAAAATAAGCAAATAAAATTAGTAAAATAATGACTTGGGAATTTCTCGGTTGTTACACATAGTACAACTTAATTCGGTGACCATTAACAATGAAACTTCCACCATGTTTGTCATGTAATTCAACATATCCAGACGGAAATCCATGTTTCACTATATACGGACCGAACCATTTCGGTTTTAGCTTGGGAGCTTTGAACTTATATTTCATGTTAAAAAGCAGAACTTTGTCTCCAGCTTTGAATTATTTTCGGATTCTTAGCTTCCTGTCATGATAGGCTTTGGTTCTAGCTTTGTAAAGCTTGGAGTTCTCGTAAGCTTGGAGTCTTAGTTCATCGAGTTCATGCAATTGCAAAAATCTCTTTTCTCCAGCTATTTTAAGATCTGGGTTACAGTTTCTCAGTGCCCAGTAAGCGCGATGTTCGATTTCGAACGGCAAATGACAGGTTTTTCCATACAAAAGTCGGTATGGTGTTGTACCAATTGGTTTTTTGTAAGCCGTACGAAATGCCCACAGAGCATCATCTAGTTTCCTTGACCAAACGGCAGGATTGTCTTTGACCGTTTTTTCTAGTATCCTTTTTAAGGCTCTGTTGGTATTTTCGACTTGACCACTGGTCTGTGGGTTATAAGCTATAGCGAAACGATGATGAACTCCGTATCGCTTCATAATTTTCTCCATTTGTTTGTTACAAAAATGGGTTCCTCGATCACTTATTAAAGCTTTAGGAATTCCATAACGAGCAAAAAGCTTTTTGAGAAAATTAACAACTACTCGTGCATCATTTGTGGGTAGAGCTTCAGCTTCAGCTTCAGCCCATTTGGAAACGTAATCAATAGCAACGAGAATGTATTTGTATTTGTGTGATTTAGGAAATGGTCCCATGAAATCAATTCCCCAGATATCGAATATTTCACAAACTTGAATGCTCTTTTGAGGCATTTCATCTCTACGAGAAAGACTACCGGATTTTTGGCAAGCATCACAGTTCTGAACAAGAGTGTGAGCTTCTTTAAAAATAGTCGGCCAATAGAATCCAGCATCAAAGACTTTTTTAGCGGTGGTGGAAGGACCATAGTGTCCCCCAGTCGGGCCATGATGACATTCATCAAGAATTCTTCTCGTTTCAGAACCATAAACACATCTTCTAATCATCCCGTCGGGACACATTTTGAAAAGATAGGGTTCTTCCCAATAGTAGTGTTTAAGTTCTGAAAAGAATTTACTTCGTTGGGCATGAGTTAATCCTTTCTTGAGAATTCTTCCAACGAGATAATTTGCATAATCTGCAAACCATGGAATTGCGTTTTCATCAACTGTATCAACAGTCATGAGGGTTTCATCAGGAAAATAATCGTCAATCTCATCTTCTTTTAACTCTTCCAAATTTGGATTTTCTAAACGAGACAGATGATCAGCAGCTAGATTTTCTGCTCCTTTCTTATCTTTGATTTCGATATCGAATTCTTGGAGTAGCAAAATCCATCGGATGAGACGCGGTTTGGCATCTTGTTTGGCAAACAGATATTTTAACGCTGAATGATCAGTGAACACGATTGTTTTTTAAAGTACAAGATAAGATCTGAATTTATCGAAAGCAAAAAAAAACGGCTAACAATTCTGTGGAAAACTAGAAGGGGGGGTTGAATAGTTTTACGTCTTTTTAATTTTATTATGAAAACTTTATTTTACCTTTTAAAAACTTTGATTTAAGTTTTAAGTGAAAAATGATACTTGAAAAATATTATTACTTATATGTATACCCTTTTAAATTTGTTATAAAAGTTTAGCTTTCGTGAGTGGAATGTTAAATTGATCTTTATGTGAAATCAACTTCTAAATAATACTAACAATTATATATGCCTATATGTATGTAAGTAATGACGATATAAATAAAGTTATAAGTAAGGGATGGAAAGATCTAACCGAGACACGAGAGATTTATAGTGGTTCGGCTACAAGGACACCTTCCTTGCCCTACTCCACTCCCCGAGCACCTAGCTCGAGAGTTTTCTTCACAACTTCAATAAGCTCCCTTATGGCAGAGAAAACCTTACACAACTTTAACTTACACCGGCTTAATGACACAAAGCTAAATGTCGAGTTCTAATCGTAGCTAGAACCAATCTCACAACTTATACACAACTTTCTTCACAACTTATTCACGACTTCTTCACGACGGCTTCACGACTTCAACACAACGGCTTCACGACTTCAACACAACGGCTTTACGACTTCTACACGAAGACTTCACAACTTCTAAGCTACGGTTTCACGACTTCTACACAACTACTTCACACCTTCTAAGCTACAGCTTCACAACTTCTACACAATGACTTCACACCTTCTAAGCTACGGCTTCATGACTTCTACACAACGACTTCACACCTTCTAAGCTACGGCTTCATGACTTCTACACAACTACTTCACACCTTTTAAGCTACGGCTTCACGACTTCTACATCACGACTTCACAACTTCTACTCTACAACTTCACAACTTCTACACCACGGCTTCACAACTTCTACATCACGACTTTACAACTTCTACTCTACGACTTCAAAACTTCTACATCACTTCTTTACAACACAACTACATACTTACACTTAGATCTACTTATCACAACTATACAACACTTTACACAACTACAAAATAATATGAGTTAAGCTACAATACTTCTTCTCTAGTTGAAGGAGTATTCTTCTTTTGCACTTTGATGGTGGAAGCTTGGATCACTTAGAAACCAATGCTTAAGAATATATGATCAAAGAATTTTAGAAAGGATTTACAAAGATGAGAAGAGATTTAGAACAGAAGGTTTGGGGTGCAAAAGGTGAGTAAAAAGTCCAGAGATGAACCAGTATTTATAGGCAAATCTGAGGCCTACTGGAGCGGGGGCGGTCCCCTTAATTTTAAGGGGGCCGCCCAACCCGAACGTTGCTCAGATTTGTCTTTTTCTGGGGAAGGTTTTTCTGGAACATTTTTTCCATTTTTGGTTGAAAATTTGAATTCATATATTTATAATAGATTAAACATATTTATTTAATACCAAAAATGTTTTTCAAAAATATATAAAATGTTTTTGACATTTTATAAAAAGTTTAGAGATTAAGAAAATGTTCCTTTGATCATATAATGCATTAAGCACTTGTTTATTCATACCTTAAGTGATTAAGTTGTAGAAATGAATATTTACAACTAAATACTTGTTTATTTGATAAGTTTATGTTTAATGAGTTTACATTTTGTGATTATCAAAACATAGAGATATGAATAAGTATTAATAATGTTTTTAGGCATTATTTATGTCAACAATCTCCCCCTTTTTGATGATTACAAAACTAAAACTCATTAAATCCAAAAAATTATTTTTGGACAAGTATTTAGTGAGTTTATATTCACTTCTCCCCCTTTTTGTAATATAAAAAAGGTTATGCCGACAATTTTTAGAAGCAAAATTTGTCGGGATGAGAACTCCCCCTTGATGTGTGCTCCCCCTCGTTTGAGAGCACCAAGGAATCGATATATGGAATACTTGCAAGAAAGATATTAGAAGCACAAGCATGTATATATATCATAATGTCACATATAAGATCAATAAGCATAGCAAACACATATTAAGAACATAAAACAAAACATTCATTAATTTAAAATGATTATGTGACAAGCATAATCATTGATACAACATACATTATGCTTAGAGCATACATTAGATTAAAGAATTCTAATTTGCCTACGAAATCCATGCTTGCAACATGAAAAACTTGAATTATTTTGGATGGATGATGGTGAAGTGAGGGTAAGAATGTTGGATTAATGGAGGTGTATGTTTGGGTGCATGGATGTTGGGGAGAGTGTTGGTGGAGAAATTGGAGGTGGAGAGTTTGGAGTGGACCATGTTAGATGAGGGTTTTGATGTTGTTCAAGTGAGGGTGTTGGATTGTATCTAGTGAGAAGATACTCAATCCAAGTGAGATGCTCATTTTAAGCAATGGTTTGTTTTTGAAGAAAGATGCAACAAGGACAATTGTTGACATGTTTCCTAATTTGATTCAAGATGTGGGGTGATGATGGTGGAGAGATAGATGGTGGTGATGATGGAGAGATAGATGGAGATTGATCTAAGTTGCTTTGAGCAAGATGTAAAGCAAGGAGAGCATTAAGCTCATGGGCTTCCTTGAGTTCTTCAATGAACTTCAAGTGTTGAGAGGAAGGTGATGATGATGGAGAGTGGTTGTTATTTGGTGGAGGTGGTGGTGACACTCTTGGTGGTGGAGACATTTGTGAACTTGGGTAATCATGAGTGGATGAGGGTGGACATATGGATGAAGTGGATGTTCCAAGAGTGGTGAGTGGGAAGTGTAGGATAAAATGGGGTAAAAAGTGAAAAAGAAAATAGTAATCTCGTCCACAGATGGCCGGTCCCCTTAAATAGGGGCCAGTCCCCTTAAAATTAAGGGGGCCGCCTGTGTATTTAAGGGGGCCGCCCATCTGCTGATTCCCAGATTACCAGAAATGGGTTTTTGGCAAAAATTTGTAGAAAAGGTTGTGTTTTTGGGTTTAGTTTCAAGCAAGTCCAACTTCTTTTGAGGCAATTTAGAATTTAATAACTTATGTATGCTAAGCATATTCATTAAGCATTTTTATCTAGCAAGCAACCTACTCATTAAGCATATAACATATATATATATATATATATATATATATATATATATATATATATATATATATATATATATATATATATATATATATATATATATATATATATATTAGACAAGAAAACAGTACATAGCACCTAGTAATTCATAGTATCATATTTAGGAAGATTAATAAGCTAGTTAATTAATCCTAATGAGTGTCTATGTGCAAAGCAATGGGGAATTGTGATAGCATGGACTTCTAGACTTGTACCAAGCAAGATCTTAATGAGAAAACAATGGTTTTTCAGATTCGATTTAGTTTACTTATAAATGTCATATACATAAATCTATATGACAAATATGAGATCACCATGCATGATTTAAATAAGTGTTTTTGGCATTATTCAATAATGTTTGAGAGTAGGTTTTATGTGGATGTGAAAAATATTTTAATGAAATAGTTTTGGTTTTGAGTAAACTACAAAATACATCCCTGTGGTTTGGTCAATTTCACACGATACATCTCTCCCAAAAAAGTTGCGCCATACACATCCCTCCATTAGTAAAAGTCAAACACAATACATCCACAAGGACGAACGGTGCAAAGATTGTCTCGTTAAGTTGGACACGTGGCAGTTAACTCTTTTTAAGCAAGGGTATTTTAGTCCTTTTAACACCACACCTACTCTCCATTCTTTTCTTTTAATACTCTTCACAGTCAAAACAATAATTCATAAACAAAAATCAAAATCACAAATCAAACACTCAAATCAAAAACAATAAACCCAAATCAAAGTTTTATCCTTTTAGATCCGAATCACAAACAACACTTTTAAAGTTTAACCGAATCACAAACCCAAATCTTGTTGTCTAACCGAATCACAAACCCAAATCTTGTTGTTTAATCCGAATCACAAACAACACTTTTAAACTTTTAAAGTTTAACCGAACACCAATTTGTGTTAATAATTAATGATTGTTGTTGTTGCGATTTAAATTTTATAGTTGGTGTTGTTTCTGGACTGGGAAATGGTGTTTGTTAAGTGAAGTGTTTATTTGTGTAGTGGATGATAAGAGTTGGTGGAAATGAGATGGGTGTTTATGATTGAAGAAAATGAGATGGGTTTGCTTTTATGATTGAAGAAAATAGTTATGCATAATTTGAGTCAAACAAAACCCAGAATGATTCACTAAAAAATCACTAATTATATGAAATGGTGAATTAATGGCATCCTTTTTGGTCAAACAAAACCCAGAATGCATAATTTGTGTTTGTTGATCGGCATTCTTTTTTTACTGTGAAAAAATGATTTTGTGGATTGTTGTGTTTATGAGATGGGTTTGAATTTAATGTGAAAGATAAATCATAGAAAAGTCTATTGTCTGGTTACTTTTTTGGGATTGCTTATGGGCTTGCTTGTATAAAAGAATGAGTGGTGACAGATATATACTGGAATACATTTTGATATATGGTTGAGGATTATTTTTGCGTTAATACTCTTCACATTCTTCTTCTTCTTAATAGTGAGTTGATTTGGTTAATGAGTCTAACGTGTTTGATGAAATGAGTCTAACGTGTTTGGATTTGTGTTTCTGGATTTATGTTTGCGTTTTTGTGTTTCTGGATTTGGATTTGTGTTTATGGATTTGGATTTGTGTTTCTGTTTTTGGATTTGTGTTTGTGTTTGTGGATTTGTGTTTGTGTTTGTGTTTGTGGATTTGTGTTCTGGATCTGGATTTGTAGAAGAAGAGGGGTGAGTGGGTGTGAGTGTTAAAAGGACTAAAATACCCTTGCTTAAAAAGAGTTAACTGCCACGTGTCCAACTTAACGAGACAATCTTTGCACCGTTCGTCCTCTTGGATGTATTGTGTTTGACTTTTACTAACGGAGGGATGTGTATGGCGCAACTTTTTTGGGAGGGATGTATCGTGTGAAATTGACCAAACCACAGGGATGTATTTTGTAGTTTACTCTTTGGTTTTATTTCAAAATGTTTTTATGAGGAAAGAAAACATATTTTAACAATCTTTGGTTTTGATAAACACGTAATTATGGACACAAGTTTGGAAGAAAGGTAGGATGGTGAAACATGTTAAATAGAAAGGTGTCATAATCTTTTGAAAAATCATTTTTCCAAAATGTGAAGTTTTTGCATATTTAAAAACAAGTCCCATTAATTATAGGTTTAAAAATAGTGGTTTATAAAAGATCTCATGCTCAAGGGTATTGGTTAAGTCTATTGTCACATGCTACCCCTTTCTACATATCCTATGGCATTTAAGCATGTATTATGACTAAATACAAAAATACATCATATCAGAGTAGTTAGAGAAAAACAAAAACAATTATAATGACAATGCATTCAACAACTAAGCAAATAATTACGAAGGAATGCAATCAAATCACATAGGAGCAAGTAAACATCTAGAAATTTTATATATGCAAGATCATATAAGTCTAGGAATGAAAAGTTCTAATGAAGAACAAAGTTCATAACAGTAAACTGGCGCTAGATATATTTAGGAAGAACAATGTAATCAAGTTGGAGAATGAGTATGAGACTATTACTAGTGGTGCTCAATTCAGGCTAAACACGACCATTTTAACGGGTTACACACACCCAACTTCTCACATAGAAGCAATTCAACCATTAGGTCAAATTGAATTTCTAGTCAATAGATTCTCCAGTAGTCATTCTCCTTTTAGAAGAAATTGAGTTCCTAAATTTACCTATCGAAGAGTACCAAATATGAAGTTTGCTTGATTCACTAATACTTGGCTTAATGTGATTTAAACATTATCCTTTTATGAGGATAAATTTATCTACTCCTATGTTGACAATTAATCCACTTTTACTTGCTTTACCTACATGAGCTCTCTACTAGTGGACATGGAAGATTTTCATATTTAATTTTGAGAAGGCTAAATGAGTTTGACAGTGAATACTTCATTTAATACTTAGGGGGGGCTAACTAAAGGGTTTCTAGTTTATTGAACGAATATAACTAAAGTGTAAAGGCAAAGCAACCTATCAAACTAAGCGTATCCTAAGGCATTAATAAGATTATATGCATGAAGTAATTACTTATGAAAATTAAAAAGAGAACTTACCTCACGTCCTAGCTTTTCTTCGTAATGTCTCAGATGATGATCGACGTGTGAATGATAGATGAGTCTTCAAGATAACCAAGGTGTGAAAGTATATCATGGCAAGCTTCTAACACCTTATTAAACCGAAACGGCTTGACCCGAACATGTCTTGTACTAGACTCATTTGATATCTTAGCCTTGATGCATATAACGTCTTATGTAGAATCTTCCACATCTTTATTATGACCACATCATGTCTTTTCAGTAAGGTTCTTTTTGATTTTGACACCATGATGACATTGGTCATACATAGACGAGATGGCAAGAGAATCCATAAATATTCCACTACGTCACTAGCTATTTCATGAGATGGATTATCATGTGAGATATTGAGTGTGACTCAAGATTAGATAATTCATTCGTCTTCACGCGCACGTTTCGAATGTGAGTAGGTTAACGTAAGATTGAGTATCTTTCCTTTGAGCGTTACGTCACCTGATCAATTAAAACAACTTGGTACCCGGATTCTCAAGGGTCCGAGATGGTTAGTTGAGGACATCCATTGCATTTGAATGCACATGGTGAGGATGTCGCCAACAAGTACAAGAATTCCTTAACAGTTTGTTTTAAGGTACAAACAGTGGATTTCTTGACTTATATCATTTATAATCATTGTAACTAACCTTATTTCTAAATTTCTCTAATAGGTTTTTCAATTTTAATTTGATTTGATTTACTAGTTGATGAGTTATCCGAACTAAATCCTAAACCGGTTTTATCATTGAATGACTTTTGACAACTTAGTAAGTATTTAAGAGATTTGGAGCTTTCTTCAAATTTAGCTAATATTTTTGCTCTTTCATTTAATCTTTTAATTTCAAGTTTATAATCTTGACATGTTTTGCATTCTAGATCAATTTCAATATTACTTTCAAGTCTAGACATTTTATCTTCTAAAATTATTTCTTTTTCAAGATTACTTTCAAAAGTTTTTGACGATTCATGTTTAGAAATAGTTTTTAGATCTATGTTGCAAAAATGTTTAAACTCATTTTCTAGTTTTGAAAATTCTAAAATGAATGGATCATAGTTAAAATGTTCGGTTTCGGATTGTACCTTATTTGGAGTTTTATCTAATTTGCATTCGTCACATACCAGATGGTGATCTTCACCATCGTCTGTGTCACTCCATGATTTTGGATTGAGTTCACTTTAGAGTTGATTCATGTGGTCTTCGTCGTTAATACCTTCATTAACAACATTTGAACTAGTAGCACATGTATCTATCTTATCTAAATGTTTAACTATTAAATTTTCTAAGATAACTAATTCATGTACAAGATCAAAATCCTCATCTTTGGCTTGACATTTTTCTTGATGAAAGTTTAAGATATTATTCCAAATATCATTTGCCGTTTGACAGAAGGATATTCTTTCATATTCAACTTTCGGCAAGGTTTTATAAATAATTATTTTAGCTTTATTATTTATGTCATTCTTTGTTTTCAAATAATTAATTTGACTTTCAAAATCCATTTTTGTTTGACTTTCAAAATCCGTTTTTGTTTGATTTTCAAAATTCGTTTTTGTTTGACTTTCAAAATCCGTTTTTGTTTGACTTTCAAAATCACCAATCGAAATGACATGCCAAAGATCTAGATCAATCGATTTCACATAAGTTTCAAATTTATTTTTCCATTCAAGAAAAGTATAGTTTTCAAATAGGGGTGGTTTTTGCATAGATTCCCCTTCTAGATATATTTTTCGGAATCCATAGATCGATTCAAGTTTTAAAATACAGTATATTTTAAAGATCTTGATTGACGTGGCTCCTGATACCAATTGTGGAAAACTAGAAGGGGGGGTTGAATAGTTTTACGTCTTTTTAATTTTATTATGAAAACTTTATTTTACCTTTTAAAAACTTTTATTTAAGTTTTAAGTGAAAAATGATACTTGAAAAATATTATTACTTATATGTATACCCTTTTAAATTTGTTATAAAAGTTTAGCTTTCGTGAGTGGAATGTTAAATTGATCTTTATGTGAAATCAACTTCTAAATAATACTAACAATTATATATGCCTATATGTATGTAAGTAATGACAATATAAATAAAGATATAAGTAAGGGATGGAAAGATCTAACCGAGACACGAGAGATTTATAGTGGTTCGGCTACAAGGACACCTTCCTTGCCCTACTCCACTCCCCGAGCACCTAGCTCGAGAGTTTTCTTCACAACTTCAATAAGCTCCCTTATGGCGGAGAAAACCTTACACAACTTTAGCTTACACCGGCTTAACGACACAAAGCTAAATGTCGAGTTCTAATCGTAGCTAGAACCAATCTCACAACTTATACACAACTTTCTTCACAACTTATTCACGACTTCTTCATGACGGCTTCACGACTTCAACACAACGGCTTCACGACTTCAGCATAACGGATTTACGACTTCTACACGTCGACTTCACAACTTCTAAGCTACGGTTTCACGACTTCTACACAACTACTTCACACCTTCTAAGCTACAGCTTCACAACTTCTAACACAACGACTTCACACCTTCTAAGCTACGGCTTCATGACTTCTACACAACGACTTCTGTAGGATCGAGTACTTCGAGCTTGATTGAGCTTGGTTAAACGAGAACCTCTGTATGGTATACAAGTGTTTATGCGGAAACTAAACAACAAGTATAATAAAGAAGAAAAGACAATGATCCTCTATGGATCAGACTATGAACTAAGAATGGTGTTATTCAATATTGTAAATCGTTAAAGGTTAAAGGTACCTTAAACTCATGGACGGGATGTTTCTTTTATAATCATAAGAAACCCTAACCCTAACCCGTCTTACAAGAAAACGTGTGAAGAGATAAACGAGATCTCTTCTAAAAATAAATCTAACAAACTTACTAAACATACGGATAACAAACAATAACTATCCGCAGTAATAAACACTATCGGCAGAAACAAAACAATACTATCGGCAGGAACCAACCGCAGCAGCAATGTAACACTATCGGCAGGAACCAGCTTCACTATCGGCAGCAATGAGAAATTCCTTATTTCTCAGAGATCCCAACAATCCTCCCAGCAATGAGAAACCTTTATTTCTCAGAGATCCTAACAATCCTCCCCTAATCTTGAGGTTGACTAGGTTAACCTGCAAGATTCCAACGTGATAGAGCTTTAACTTCTGAGGCTTGAGGATTGCGACTTAGCAACAGCAATAAGTAGTAACCAGCAGCAACATCTAGAACCTGCAAGATTCCAACATCTATAGCATCCAGCAGCAACTTCGATAGTTCAGCAGGAATAGGAAATCTTCTTCAAAACATGTAAACTGGTCACCATGACATTCACTTGAGCTTGACTGCTACTTATGACAATATGTACATCAAATCACTTAAGTTTCATACTATTCTCATCACATCCAGGTGTGTTAACTCCTGTGAGAGGTGAATCATTGAAAATTAATGGATTTGATGTCTCTTTACCAATAGCCATCACTACTGGAGTAGCCAATGTTTTGGTGTGTTAGACCATGGTACATTGATAACCATCTGATTTATTAGCAAATCAGCAACTATAAACGGATTTGACTTGTCTTTACCTGTAGCCGTTTGCTCAGGACTAGTCAATTCTTAGGTTACAGCAAACCTTGGTGAATTGAATACCAAATATGGATACCAAGTGTCTTTACCACAAACCATACTTTTGTGGACTAGCCAATTCTTTGGATCCCATAAAGGGTTACATCCATGGTGAATTGAGAACCATTTTCAACTCTCAGAACTGAATCATGGGTGAGTTGAAGTACCATTTATTGTGCAGGTGTAAACACCAACACTGTACCTGCAAGGTGTTGCTCAAAACCAACTTATTAGCACACAAAATATACAATTTTTTTTTTTTTTTAAACTAAAAGAAATCAGAAACAAACCAAAAGAAAAAGAAAGAAAATAAGAAAAGAAACCAAAAGAAAGAAAGAAAGATATACAACAACAACAACAACAACAACAAGAAAAATCCTCCCCTTAAGCTTCATCCTCCCCTTAAGCTGCAATCCTCCCCTTAAACTCAGTATCTAGGGATTTACCATCCCAATATGGACCACCAAATGTTTAAACCTTGGTCCATCAAAAGCCTTGGTCAGCAGATCAGCCACATTATCATCTGTGTGAATCTTAACCACCTGAATAAGATGCTTCTCATAAGCATCTCTTATGAAATGGTGTCGAATCTCAATATGCTTTGTCCTTTGATGATAAACAGGATTCTTAACAATACACATAGTACTTTGATTATCAATAAAGATCTTAGTGTTCATGAAGTTGAACCCATAATCCAACAGCTGATTTTGCATCCAAAGAACCTGTCCACAGCAACTAGCAGCAGCAACATACTCTGCCTCAATAGAAGATGTAGCCACTATAGTCTGCTTCTTGCACTGCCAAGAAACCAACCTCCTACCCAGAAACTGACAACCTCCAGTAGTTGACTTCCTATCAAAGTTAGCCCCAGCATAATCACTGTCACTATAGGCTTCCAACACAAAAGGAGAATCTTTGGGATACCAAAGTCCCATCTTTGGCTGTCCTTTCAAATACTTGAAGATTCTCTTAACTGCATTTAGGTTAGAAGTCAATGGTGTAACCTGATGTCTAGCACATGCACCAACAGCAAACATGATATCAGGTCTTGAAGCTGTCAAATACATGAGTGATCCAATCATGGACCTATATAGATGAACATTAACAGCAGCATCAGGTTCATTATTGGATTTAGGCTTTGGAGGTTCAAAAGGAGTTGTAGCAATCTTCACATTTTCCATATCAAACTTCTTAAGTATGTCATAAACATACTTCTCCTGGCAGATAAAGATCCCATCTAGTTTCTGCTTAACCTGAAGACCCAAGAAGAAAGTCATTTCACCCATAGCACTCATCTCAAATTCACTCTTCATCAATTCTTCAAATTCCCTGCACCAGGCTTCATTAGTGGAACCAAAGATGATATCATCTACATAAACTTGTACCAGAATGATATCTTTGAAGTTCTTTCTGATAAAAAGAGTTTTATCAATAGCCCCTCTTCTGTAACCATGTTTCAGCAAAAAGGCTGATAGCCTTGCATACCAAGCCCTTGGTGCTTGATGAAGACCATAAAGTGCTTTAACCACTTTGTAAACCAAATTAGGATTCTGAGGATCCACAAATCCCTGTGGTTGAGTAACATAAACCTCTTCCTCAATCCTTCCATACAAAAATGCACTTTTCACATCCATCTGATATACTACAAACCCCATAAAGGAAGCAAAAGCCAAGAACAATCGGATAGCTTCAACTCTTGCCACTGGTGCAAACACCTCATCATAACCAATCCCCTCTTCTTGTCTATGACCTTGAGCTACCAACCTAGCTTTATTGTGAACCACAATTCCCCTAGCATCCCTTTTATTCTTTAGAATCCATTTAGTTCTAATAGCATGCTTTCCTGCAGGCAAAGGTACCAACATCCATACTTTCTGATTCTGGAACTGCTGCATTTCCTCTTGCATAGCCTCAACCCAATCATCATTAGCAAGAGCTTGAGCTATACTACTTGGTTCAACTTGAGATAAGAAACAAGCATAGAGACAATGTAAATAATCAGTATGATTTCTCCTTAACTGATCCTGTATATAACTGAGAAAAGCAGATTCTCCAAACTTGGGTTGATGTAGTTTACTTCTTGTCTGAACAGGGGAATTAAGATCTCCAAGAATCAAAGACTGAGGATGAACAATATTGATCCTCTTGGTAACAATGGGATTGACATCAATGGAGGATGCCTGATTAGTAATTGAGGGGTTGAAGTCATCATCATATGAGGAAGAAGTGAAAATGCCTGTTCTAGATTGATGATGAGGATCTTCCAGCTTATCTCTTGAAGAGACTGAATTTCCAAGATCAGAAGGGATTGGAAATCTTTCAGGGGAGTTATCAATACCCAAAGTGTCAACAGATGGAGAAGACACAGGAATATCAGCAGGAATAGAGACATCAGCAGAAACATTAGAAGGATCGGCAGGAACAGATCCACTACCAGCAGAAATGGTATCAGCAGGAACAGGAATACCACCAGTCGAATTCAGTTGCCTTCTAACTTCAGCTTCAGCCTTTCTCAGAATCTCCTCTGTCTCTTTAGAAAACCCAGAACCAAACATCTCAGCAGCTCTCTTGGCATTATATTCTTGTCTTTGAAGCCTAGCAAGATCTTCTGCAAAACTAGAATCACCTCCAGCCATATCAGAAGAATCTTTGAGCTTTGAACCTGAAATGTTGTTAGAGGGAAAAGAAGGAACAACAATAGGTCGTTCATCACTCTCTGCATCAGAATCATCATCTGAGGTACCTGCATTGTTAGATTGAAAAACATGTGTACCAACAGATAGATTTGCTTTGAATCTATTATAACCTAAAGAGTCAGTCAGATAGTCCAGATCAAAGTACCATTCTGGACCTGCACCCTGCAAATTAGGTTTATCCTCAAGATATCTTAAGTTGAGAGTCTCTTCTATTCTCTTAGAAGACAGATTATAAACCCAATACGCTTTACTATGAGCAGAATACCCAATAATAAACCCTTCATCAGCCTTCCCATCAAACTTGCCTAGGTAATCACTAGTGTTCAAAATAGTGACATGACATCCAAAAGGCTTAAGGTAACTAATATTTGGAACCTTCCCAGACAAAAGTTCATAAGGTGTTTTATTATGAGGACTAGTAATAGATACCCTATTCAACACATAACAAGCAGTGCATACTGCTTCAGTCCAAAACATAGTGGGCATCTTAGATTCAGCTAACATAGTCCTAGCTGCTTCTATCAGGGTCCTATTTTTCCTTTCTGCAACCCCATTTTGTTGTGGAGTTCTAGCATTACTATAGTCCCTTTTTATCCCCTTACTCCCACAGAGTTCAATAAGATTAGAGTTCTTAAACTCTGTGCCATTATCACACCTTATAGACTTAACCTTTTTACTTAGCTGATTTTCTATTAAGGCAATAAAATCCCTAATAACTGGATAAGTTTCATCTTTAGTACCCAAAAAGAAAGTCCAAGAAAACCTGCTAAAATCATCTGTAATTACCAGGCAGTAATACTTGTGATCAATACATCTGATAGAAGTAGGACCAAAGAGATCCATATGGAGAAGCTGCAAAGGCTCAGAAATGTTGCTCACAGCAGTTATGGCCTTGTAAGAAGCTTTATGTTGCTTTCCTTTGTTGCATGCAACACAATGGTGTTCACTGGAGAAGGTCTTGAGAGGAAGCCCATGGACCAAACCATTCTTAGCCAGCTTGTTTATGGTCTTGAAATTCACATGTGCCATTCTTCTGTGCCATTTGTTAGATTCATCCACAGAAGCATTTGCAACCAGACAAGCAAGTGACCCCTCAGGCTGAACATCACTAAGATTGAAGCTGTAAAGGTTGAAAGTCCTTGGAACTTTAAGTTCAACCTGACTTTCATCAGGCAACTTGAAGTCTTTGGACAGCACAAAGCAATCATTCTCAGTGAAGAGAACACTGTTCTTCTTGTCACAAATTTGAGAGACAGAGAACAAATTGAAGTTTTGGAGTTCCTTCACATAAAGCACATCTTCAAAGTCCAACTTGGCAGTTTTGATAGTTCCCTTCCCAGTAATTATGCCATCTCCTCCTCCAAATGTCACAGTACCTCCATTCAAAGGCACAAAATCATGCAGCCTTTCTAAATTTCCTGTCATACTCCTGGAACATCCACTGTCAACAATTCCAACATCTTTACTTCTAAAAGGAAAATCCTGAGAAAAAGAATACATTTACAACATTAGATACAAGAGAGACCCAAGCCATTGCTGACTTGAGCCTGCCTAGTGGATCAATAAGAATTAAACCCTGGAGATTGATGAGATCCACCATTGATCTTGGACCCCATTTTCATATGTTGGTTATTGATTTTCCAAGAACAACCTGCTGAGGACTTAACAGCAGTTTTCCATCTTGCCCCTCCCTTGTGCATGGTGTCAAAACAAACAGGTCTCATATCATTTTGAAAGTAAGTACTAGTAGGTCTGCTGAAAGGTCTAGCAATATTGCTTCTCCAACCAGCAGGATTGATCCTACCGGCAGGAACAGGATAAGCAGCAGCAACAGGCTTATCGGCAGGAATGAACTTATCAGCAGCAACAGGCTTACTAGCAGAAACTGGCTTGCCAGTAGCAACTGAAGTTCTCCTTGCTGCTTGAGGAATATAAGGGGGAATATCATTGACATTTTTCCATACAGGCCTATTTTGACATGCATATAAACCCATCTGTTTTTCATAATAGTCACAATCTTTAATAAGATGATCATAACTGCGACACACAAAGCAAGATTTCTTTCTAGGGGACTTTTTCTTAACAATAACTTTCTCATTGCAAACAGAATAATTCAAACCACCACATGAAACAAAATTATCCTTAACAGAATTAAAACCACAACCAAAATTGTTTGAAACAGAACCACAACTAGAAACATTATTGTTTTTAACACTATCAAAAGAAATATCTTCAAATGCAGCTGTCTTTGAGTGAGATTCATCAGTAGCTACTTCTGAGGAGAGATCTTCTGACTTTATTGAAGCTGACTTGTCACTTGATCCACATGTGGCATAGTCATTAGTCTTGATTTCTGAAGATTTATCACTGTAAGAACAAGAGACAAATTCATTAAAGTCACAATCAAGATTAGGCAAGACCTTTGCCTGTTTTCCATAGATCATTTGTGAATCATCAAAGTCATCAAAAGGATTAGCAGGTTTAAATGTTCCAGTTATGGGTGGAGGAACAACATTCATTCCTCCTTCCTTCACATACTTTACAGGTTTTCTATAATCTACAGGTTCCGGGTTAAAAACACTATACTCATTAGGGTCATAAAATTGATTTGGCCCTATCAGTCACCGAACCCTAAACCTCTTTTAGTTTTAGTAGACATAGAACTATCAATAAGCATGTGAAGGTTTTTGGATGAGTCTTTCCACTTATCAAATCTAGCCAAGGTATTATCTAGCTTAGACTGTAAATCCTGATTTTCTAATACTACCTTAGCTTTTTCCCTTTCAAAATGTTTAAACTCATTAGTGGCATTTTTTAAATCTCTTTCCAAAACCTTTATTTTCACTTCATAAGCAGACTGTTGTTGTTGATACCAGACCTTTTGTTGTTCTAATGTTTTAACAGCCTTTTTATGAGCCTTAAGTTGTATAAAATTATCCTTATATTCACTTTCTTTATCATCAAATTCCTGTTTTAGTTTAGCATATAAAGATTCACAACCAAATGGGCAGTTTTGTACCTGAGATGGATGACCCATCATTCCAAACTGACCAGCCACTTGTTTCTTCTCACCATATCCAGCTATCATCCCATAGACCTTCTCTGCTCCACTTGCAACAGCTTTCTCATGATGTTCCCAGTCCACCATCGAATCCACATATACCAAAGCCTTGGGGTCCTCTGACTCCAACTCTTGAATTTTGAAAGCAGAATATCGTGCTTTATCATCCACCTTCTTATCTGTACATTCCCTGGCAAAATGTCCTGTTTGAGAACATTTATAGCACCTCACCTTCCTTCTGTCAAACCTGGCAGGCTCCTGTCCATCAAAGTTGACCCTTCTTCCTGCCTTCTTTTCAAACCTATCCAATTTCAACGATATCATAGCCACCTGCCATCTTAAGTCCATCTCTTCCAGATCCAATTCATCAACCTGATTGAAATCTTCATAAACAATCTTCTGCTGTGGTGTACTCTCAGCAACAAATGAATGAAGCACCTCCACTAGAATATTATCAGATCTGGTCTGAGCTTTTGGTGTGGCAGGTGAGTAGGAGATTGATGATGTTGATGGTGTCAGACTGTTTCCATATGATGCTTTATTAGCACCAGAGGTACTAACAAAAGCAGTGTAGGTTGGAGTATGAGGTGTATAGGTGGAATACCCTTTGATATCAATTTCAAGGGTTTTCAGCTTGTTGTACAGATCATCAAAACTCATATAATCCAATCCACCTTTGGCCTTGAGTGTTATGGAAACCTGAGACCAGGATGGAGGCAAAGCCCTCAGAAACTTGGTGTTGCAGTCTTCATCGTCCGGCCTAGCTTTCAACTGGTTGAGTTGGCTCAGGATCTTGTAAAATCTGTCATACCCTTTGTGAATCCCCTCAGCCTCAGAGATCTTGAATTCCTTAAACTCTTGCTTGAGCATAGACTTTCTCATTTTTCTGGATTCATCATTCCCTCCAAATCTGGCTTTTACAGCATGCCAGATCTTTCTAGCATCATCCAAGTGATGGAAATCACTCATATGATCCTCTGGAATAGCTTGAAGTAGAAGGGTTCTTGCCTTGGTTTCCCTTTGAACAGCAAGGTGTTCTTCTGCTGTAACAGGTGGCTCTATATAGATATTGCCATCATTATCCCTTCCAGTATTCTTCTTGCTATTTCCCCTAAGAATCACATTCCACAGATTGTAATCACTGTTCGTGATCCAATATTCCATTCTCATAGCCCAGACTTCATACTCATCTTTCTTCAGGTATGGGAATTTAGCATTGTTAGTGGACATAGTGGTGACGATTTGTGTTTGGACTTGTGATGTTTCAGGTTTGGATTGGTGATCTTCCTGGTTAATGACATTGTTTTGAGGGATTTCGTCTTCCATTGAAAGAGGGTTAAGAGATATGGAATCGAACTTTTTCTTCTTTATCAGAGATCCTTACCAGTCTCTAATACCACTTGTAGGATCGAGTACTTCGAGCTTGATTGAGCTTGGTTAAACGAGAACCTCTGTATGGTATACAAGTGTTTATGCGGAAACTAAACAACAAGTATAATAAAGAAGAAAAGACAATGATCCTCTATGGATCAGACTATGAACTAAGAATGGTGTTATTCAATATTGTAAATTGTTAAAGGTTAAAGGTACCTTAAACTCATGGACGGGATGTTTCTTTTATAATCATAAGAAACCCTAACCCTAACCCGTCTTACAAGAAAACGTGTGAAGAGATAAACGAGATCTCTTCTAAAAATAAATCTAACAACCTTACTAAACATACGGATAACAAACAATAACTATCCGCAGTAATAAACACTATCGGCAGAAACAAAACAATACTATCGGCAGGAACCAACCGCAGCAGCAATGCAACACTATCGGCAGCAATGAGAAATTCCTTATTTCTCAGAGATCCCAACAATCCTCCCAGCAATGAGAAACCCTTATTTCTCAGAGATCCTAACAACTTTACACCTTCTAAGCTACGGCTTCATGACATCTACACAACTACTTCACACCTTCTAAGCTACGGCTTCACGACTTCTACATCACGACTTCACAACTTCTACTCTACAACTTCACAACTTCTACACCACGGCTTCACAACTTCTACTTCACGGCTTTACAACTTCTACATCACGGCTTTAAAACTTCTACTCTACGACTTCATAACTTCTACATCACTTCTTTACAACACAACTACATACTTACACTTAGATCTACTTATCACAACTATACAACACTTTACACAACTACAAAATGATATGAGTTAAGCTACAATACTTCTTCTCTAGTTGAAGGAGTATTCTTCTTTTGCACTTTGATGGTGGAATCTTGGATCACTTAGAAACCAATGCTTAAGAATATATGATCAAAGAATTTTAGAAAGGATTTACAAAGATGAGAAGAGATTTAGAACAGAAGGTTTGGGGTGCAAAATGTGAGTAAAAAGTCCAGAGATGAACCAGTATTTATAGGCAAATCTGAGGCCTACTGGAGCGGGGGCGGTCCCCTTAATTTTAAGGGGGCCGCCTAGTATAATTAAGGGGGCCGCCCAACCCGAACGTTGCTCAGATTTGTCTTTTTGTGGGGAAGGTTTTTCTGGAACATTGTTGCCATTTTTGGTTGAAAATTTGAATTCATATATTTATAATAGATTAAACATATTTATTTAATACCAAAAATGTTTTTCAAAAATATATAAAATGTTTTTAACATTTTATAAAAAGTTTAGAGATTAAGAAAATGTTCCTTTGATCATATAATGCATTAAGCACTTGTTTATTCATACCTTAAGTGATTAAGTTGTAGAAATGAATATTTACAACTAAATACTTGTTTATTTGATAAGTTTATGTTTAATGAGTTTACATTTTGTGATTATCAAAACATAGAGATATGAATAAGTATTAATAATGGTTTTAGGCATTATTTATGTCAACAAATTCTTTTTCTGTAACCATATAATTTTGTTGAGCATTATTGAGTGTTTTGCTGGCAAAATATATAGGACGGAAATGTTTCTCTTCTCGTTGTCCTAATACAGCTCCAACAGCAAAATCGCTTGCATCGCACATGAGCTCGAATGGTTGTGACCAATTAGGGGAAACCATAATGGGTGCACTAGTCAGTTGTGTTTTCAATGTTTCGAATGCCTTCATGCAATCTGCATTAAAGTCGAAAACAGAATCTTTTTCAAGAAGTTTCGTCATTGGACGAGATATTTTGGAAAAATCCTTAATGAAACGACGGTAAAAACTGGCATGTCCTAGAAAACTTCTAACGGCTTTAACGTTGGTTGGGGGTGGTAATTTGGTTATGACATCGATCTTTGCTTTATCAACCTCCATTCCTACGCTGGAAATTTTGTGTCCTAGCACAATTCCTTCAGTCACCATGAAATGACATTTCTCCCAGTTGAGAACAAGATGTGCAGCTTCGCATCTTTCGAGCATTTTGTCGAGATTAAAAAGACAAGCTTCAAATGAGCTTCCAAAAACTGAAAAGTCATCCATGAAAACTTCCATAGACGTTTCAAGCATGTCTTGGAATATAGCAATCATACATCTTTGAAAAGTCGCGGGCGCATTACATAATCCAAAAGGCATACGCCGGTAAGCGTAAGTTCCAAAGGGACATGTGAATGTAGTCTTTTCTTGATCAGCCGGATCAATAGGAATTTGAAAATATCCTGAAAAACCATCAAGGAAACAAAAGTATTTGTTCCCTGCTAATCTCTCAAGCATTTGATCCATGAAAGGCAAAGGAAAATGATCTTTTCTGGTGGCCTTGTTTAATTTTCTGTAATCAATACATACTCGCCATCCGGTGACGGTTCTAGTAGGAACTAATTCATTCCGTTCGTTGGTCACAACAGTCATTCCTCCTTTTTTGGGAACACAGTGAACTGGACTCACCCAAGGACTATCTTCGATGGGGTAAATAATACCGGCATCAAGAAGTTTGATGATTTCTTTTTTAACAACTTCTTTCATGTTGGGATTGAGTCGACGTTGTCTTTCTACAACTGGTTTGGCATCTTCTTCGAAATTGATTTTGTGCTTGCAAAAATCAGGACTAATTCCTGGGATATCAGAGGTTTTCCACGCAAAAGCTTCCTTATGCTTTTTGAGAACAGAAATGAGACATTCTTTCTCATAATCATTGACCAACGAAGATATGACTACTGGAAGGAGTGAATTATCTTCCGAGTAAGCATATGCAAGATTTTTGGGGAGTGTTTTCAACTCAAGATCAGTTGGTGGTTCTTGAAGAGATGTTTTGATCCTCAATTGATCATTAAAATTGATTTCTTCAAAATCTTCTTCTATTATCTCTCCTTCTTCAACTTCTTCTTCTTCTTCTTCAGTCTTAACTTCCATAAAATCAGCGAGTTCTTTATCAAAGGTTGTTTCACTAATTTTCTCTGAAGTAGTCATGTATGGATCAGAATCATCAAGTAAGGCTTCTAATTCTTCCTCAGTGACTTCATCGATTATATCAATGTTGAAACAAGTGTCATCACTGGAATAAGGATATTGCATTGCTTTATCGATTAAAAAGGTGATTCTATCTTCTCCAACTCCAAGATTGAGTTCTTTTCCTTTTACTTTGATGATCGCATCAGCGGTGTTTAGGAAAGGTCTTCCTAAAATAAGGGGTACTCTACTATCTTCCTCCATTTCTAAGATCACAAAATCCACGGGAAAAATGAATTTACCTACTTAGACAAGCATATTCTCAGAAATTCCAACAGGATATTGGTAAGAATGATTTGCTAAGCGAATACTCATCCTTGTGGGTTTCAAGGTGTTGATGGAAAGTTTAGAATACAGCGAATAGGGCATCAAGTTGATACTCGCACCTAAATTGGCTAAAGCATCGCATGTGATGTTGTTTCCTAGTATGCATGGAATCAGAAAACTTCCGGGATCTCCGAGTTTTGGTGGAATTTTGTTTTGAACAATGGCTGAACATTCTTCATTGAGAAAGGTAGCGGATATTTGCTCCAACTTGTTCTTGTTATTAAGAAGTTCTTTCAAAAATTTCCCGTAATTGGGCATTCCTGCTAGAACATCAATGAGGGGTACATTGAGTCTAACTTCTTTGATTATTTCAACAAACTTCTTATAACGTTCCTCCATTCTTTCTTTCTTAAGGCTCTGAGGATATGGAATTTTTGGTGTGTACGCCTTAACTGGTGGTTTGGGTTTGGGTGGCGTTTTTGGGGTATTTTCCTTCTTGGATTCTTCATCTTCATCCTCACTATCATCATTGATGATCGTGGTATTGTTTGGATTGGGTGGTGGATCATAAGAAAGACCACTTATTGTGAACACAGCATTGATATGCTCATTTCTAGTCTGCGGTGGACGATAAGTCTTATCATTCGATGATGATGTTGACTTAGGGTTGGTTTGGGTGTTACTAGGTAACGAACCTGATGGTCGGGAAGAAATTTGATCAGAAAGTCTACCGAATTTGTTTTCAAGATCTTGAATAGACGCTTGGTGATTTTTCTGACCTTGCTCAACTTTTGTTTTGAGATTGAAAAATTGATTCTTGACGAACTCATTGGTTGATTTTTGAGCAGTGACGAATTCTCTCATCATTTTTTCAAAATCGGTTTCTTCAGGTTTTTTATCAGAATTTTGTGGAGTTTGATTATCTACTCTTGGTTGAGAATCACGGTTGTTATCCCTTTGTTGGCGATCTTGCCAACTAACAGAGTTTCTTCCGTAATAATTTCCACGATATCCGCCTCCACGGCATCCTCCCTGGACATAATTAGCTTCTCCTTCTTTGGGTTGGTCCATTGGTTGATTGTCACATTCTGATGACGGGTGATTACCTCCATAGTTGTTACAACCATCTCGCATTTCTTTCATCTCTCCTTTAAGATCTTTGTATTGCGAATCGATTTTGGAAACAAATGTTTCCATTTTCTCCATGAGTTTAGATGTATCGGAACTTTCGGAAAAGGCAACGGTTTTTCTTAAGGGTTTGGTCTTGGCATCTTTCGACCAATCGAGTTTGAGAAGAACTCGGTCTTCAAGCAATTGGTATGCCTGGTTAGGAGTCTTATAGAGAAAAATTCCTCCAGCATCAAGAATTCCTTGCAATGCTTCATCAAGTCCATGGTAGAAGATTTGGATAATGGTTCCTCGTCCTAAACCATGTCCGTGAAAACTACGAAGTAGATCTTTCATACGAAGCTAGGCTTCGACGAGTGATTCGTTAGGGTTTTATGTGAAAGCACGAATTTCTCCCATGAGTCGGTCAAACATGGCAGGTGGAAAGAATCAGCTTACAAAAGCTTGCCTCATCTCCTCCCAAGTATTGATAATTCCTAGTGTTAATTCATTATACCACACTTTTGCATATCCAGCAAGTGATGATGGAAAAAGCTTGAGTTTAATGGCATCCACATTGGTATCACCATATCGAAACATGCCACAAATTTCGATGAATTCGGAAATGTATTTTTGAGGATCGGCCCTCGAACGGCCATCGAATTGAAGGTCTTTGATCATAGAAAGCTGGTGACCTTTCACGGTAAAATTGTCACCTAGGTTGACAGCAACAATAGCAGCTCCAGGAGTGGGTGCCACGGCTCGGTTGGCTTCCCACATGGGTTGATCGTCATCCATGGGAAAAGGGTGATCAGTGTGATGAGACGAAAAGTGTACCGCTTTTAGGGGGTCATTTAAGCCCTAATCCGCGATTATATGATCAAATATTGCCCTAAATCGTTTCTTTTCTCATTTTAGGTACTTGGGACGTGATTTCTGGAATATGAAGCATTTTGGAGCTTTTTGGACGTTTTTATGCTCAAGAATGAAGAAAACAAAAAGACCAAGGAAAGACAGGATTTTACACCTGACGGCGTCAGGCTTTGGATGCTGACGCCGTCACTTGAAGATGAAAGTGGTGGAATTATACACGTGACGCGCCAGAAAGTTTTACATAGGAAGTCTGACGGCGTCACGTGTTAATGGATGTAGGCCGTCAAGTGTTAAGTTAAAGAGAGACGGGCCAGAGGATTTTTTAAGGTGACGGTGTCAGGATCATAGACCTGACGACGTCAGATGATATAGAGTGACGGCGTCAAAGTATTCTTACACGAGAAGGAACCTTAGTGAAACCGCCATAAGTTAATCAAGACAATCACAACTCGCGCGCGGAGTAGCTGTCACTGTTTTGGCCATAAAATCTTCATACGAACTCGGATTTAGGTGATTCAAGAGGCCACGGAATTGGGACGAAAAGATCTACTATTTGGTGAAAAAGGGGAGCTAACGCCGTCACTTGTAAAGGCTGACGCCGTCAGATCGATGCGGACAGAAAATCAGCTATAAATACAACATCACAACTTCACTTTTTGTAAGCCCTAAACCCTAAGTCCGATTCTAGGGTTTAGGTAGGTGTTTTTCCAGCAACTTAGAGGGTTTCAATCACTTCATAAACATCAAATATTGGTTTGTTGATTTTAACTTAATTATGTCTTTCATTATTGTGGTTGTTTGCCCTTCATTGATCATGCTTTGCTAATTCACCTTGTGTCTACTTATGATTGTGTGAAACTTGTATATAATTAATTAGATCTTATTGATTCCTTGTTGATGTATGTGTCTATCGTCATCAATAAAGGTGTGACACTTCAATAGATCTAATTGGTTTAGCTTATAATTCTTGTTTCCTATTGTCTCTTGTTTGATTGGGTGATATCGATGTTAGGCTTAAGAAAACTGGCTAACCTCCTATACGGTAACTTGCTTGAACGTCTTAAGAAACATGAACCAATGCGTACTAGGTTTATTTGGTTGTATTTAATGTATGAGCGAATTCTAGTGATCCCATGTTAGGAGCTTCTTAGCCGGCTCGACATAGGAGTGAAGTAGGAGCTTATAGAGTTGGGGAAGTACGTACGCCACCCCACGAATGGTATTAAGGAATACAACCCGTCAATTAAAACAAGGTGTGACAATTCAATAGGTAGAATTGGATAGCTAGCAAGGAGTAATACATCATAGGTAGATACGCTTCACTTCCCTTGTAGAACCCTAGTTTACTTTCCTGCATATTAGTTTAATTAGTAGCTTTTGGGTTAGTTGATTAGCAACTAATTCCGCCCCTTCTTCCAAAACCAGAGATTTTTACTTGCTTTCCATAAAATATAAAAATACAAAAAGAATCATCCCTCACCTTTAGACCTAGTTAGATTAATTTCAATCCTAACGAACACTATTCTTTGAGTTGAACGATCAATCCCCCGGTACTTGCCACTTCACTATACTACATCGGTCAGGTACACTGCCTGGTGGGGATTGCAAACTTCTCAAGATCCCTTGAGAGGTAAAACCTGTTGTAAGGTCGCAAAACCACGCATCAAGTTTTTGGCGCCGCAGCCCGGGGAATAGTTATTGTTTAGGTTGAATTTTTATTTTATTAGGTCTACTCATTAGATTCCTATCTTAGTGAGATTTTTATTTTCTTTTTATTAGCTTTCCCGTAGTCTATCTTTTCTTTGTGTCTTTGTTCGTAAAAACCATTCCATTGACTCTTCCGTTCACCATTATGGAGTACGCGAATCCACCATACTACCCACCACGAAATTCACCCACTCCTTATGACATCTTGATGTTTAAACAATATCGAGGTGAACCCATATATGATGCATGGACTCGTTTTAAAAATTTACTCCGAATAGTCCCTCATCATAACTTCGATTTATGGTCCCTAGCTAAAATCTTTTACGATCGTGTCGACCTATGTGACCAAATATGCATTAATGATTTTGTCAATTGGGACCATAGGGGATTAAATGTTGAAGAAGCATGGGATGCCATTGAAGATTGTGCCCAGTATTATTATAGAGTAGACAACCCAACAAACATTAGTACAAGTCAATTGACCACAAATTCCAAGGATCATGAAACAAGTTTGTCTGGGGATGACTATTTTGGGATACCTAAGTGGATGTCATGTAACATCATAGTACAAAACAAACACATAGGTAATCTAGATAAAATGGAGGATGAGGTGGATAATCCAAGCCCACAAAGTACCCCACAAGTCCTACCATCACTTGAGGCACACACACCGCCCGTGACTTACCCGAAAGAAGTAGAAGAAACTTTAGGAATCCCAATGGAGGTAGAACCCTTGGACCAAGCACCACTAGAGGATATAGGTTTGAATACTTAAAGTGATAACCTTACTCTTAGTTCCAGGGAATTTCCTAGTGTTGATGAACCGGAACCTCAACCTTTACACAACTTTCCATCCTTAGATATATTTCTAGGAGACAAAAGAGGAACCGACCCACCCATCAACCCTTATTATCCGGGTAGTTTTAGGATGAAGGAAGCCATTCACTCACCCCCTTCACCTTACATGGCATATTTCCACCCTAAGGGTGTGTATCGCTACTTTCACCCACACTTAATCCTAAGTGTAGGGAAAACCTCCCCTATTTCCGTTAAATAAGGGTAGAGTCAGGCTCGTGACTCGAACAAAAACAAGCGCTTCTTGGGAGGCAACCTATGTTTTTAATTGTTTGATGTTTTTATTTTATTTGTTTGTTTGTGTCATATATGCTTAATCATAATTGTTAAATTTTCATGTTTCGAATAATTTGTGAAAATGCTTTATTTTGTTTTTAACCTCGTCTTAATTGCATATAAAGGTATTTTACAAAAAAAGATAAGTGTAGGAAAGTTTATATATTGTTAAAAAGAACAAAATTCGAACATGGAAAATTCACAATTCATGATTAGCATGTATTCTATCTTGTTTATGTGTCAATACTTGTGGACATGTTTTATGAGTCCCTATTTGTAAGTCATCCCGCAAGTATCCTATCCTTTTATTGCTTTGTTCTGTTTTTATTTCTAAGTCTGGAAATACATCTAGTTGTGGTTTTTCTTTGTTCGGTTTGATGCTTTGGTTTTTGTGTTTGTTGGTTACAGGTATTATTGGATAAGAAGATGTACGTGCAACACATCAAGAGGATGATTATATTTCTGGAGTGAAGCTTATCATGTTCATTCTCTTGGAAGAAGATTTAACCATATTACCACTTTATCCACCGAGCGAATCAGGGGAGTATTAGTTTCTTCCATTCTCATTTATTTTTACTTTTACATCTTTTGTCTAGAACATTGGGGACAATGTTCGGATTAAGTGTAGGGAGGGTAAATTAGGATGCCTTAGAAACTACAACTTCGCTTGATTTTTGTTTTGTTTAATAGTGAATGTGTAATAAAGCCAAGAGAAATATTGGTTAGGGCAATTTTAGCACCAAATTTAAAATTTTTTACAACATATAGGAGTGAAACTTTGATTTTAATAAGCGTCTCATGGATAGGGAATTGTATGACTAGCACAAAAACCATACCACTCAAAAATTTCCACCCCAAATATGTGAGGTTCGCCTTTAGATCTTTAGGAAAAAGCATTCATTGTTGGTGCTTATGAGTGTACCGGTAGTTTATAGATTCTAGAACTTTCATTTGTGATGCATACCGAGACCGCTAGTGAGACTACATTCGTGTAGTTAGGATTGACTACATGATAAGAGGCATTAGGATTAACCCATTGTTTTACACCTGTGTTTTTGTTATAATTACTTTGGCTACATTGGTCAAGTAATTCTCCCACACCCTTTGCGTTGTACCCATTTTTGGTACACGATACCCCTAGTACACCCCTCAGAGCCTATCTTTTCGTTTCGACCTGTAAGCATTTTACTTAAAGGAAGAATTTGTTTACACCCCACTTAAATGTACACCCAAATCGCCTTAGCCTACCTTGTGTGCACTCATCTTTAGTGCATTATTGTGACAACATTTGTTTAAACCCTTAGTAATTATCTAATTGATTACATGGTTGCTAAGTCGAGTCATATCCTTGTACATATTGTTTTGGGACGATTGGGTCTTATGGGTAAAGTACTAGTGTAATGGAGTAATGGGGAAGAACATCATTTATTACCCCCATATGTACGTTAATATTTTAAAGTACTCTAAATGTTTCGATTATCTTGATTCGAGTCATTAGAATAATTTTATGTAAAGTATGTAAAAGTTCAAGTGTAGGGATGATACAAAGAATCCCTAGTGATGTATTGTTTTGGATGGTAGGGCAAGAGTGTATGCAAAAAAAAATAAAAAATAAAAATAAAAAAAAATAAAAAAAAAAAAAAAAAAAAAAAAAAAAAAAAAGAGAGAGAAAAAGAAAAAGTGAAGAAAAAGCATACGGACTACCATCCGCCTCTATCTTTTATTTATGTTTTGTTTTGTTCTATGTTTATTAGTTCGTGATTAGTTTAAGTTGAGTCGAGTCTTGGCTTAGCAACGCCTCATTCTACATGTAATTGACCAAGATGATTGACTTGCCACCAGTAAAAATATCCTTATCCAACAAACCGTGTTTTCCTTATCCCTACACCTAACATTACAACCCTTAAAAGACCTCTTTGATAGTTTATCCTAGGTACTTACGCCAATGTGGTAGAGGTTTTGATCCTTTCCCAAGCCTATGGTAATCTATTTGCTATGACAGGTAATGAGTGATACTTCTCCATTTTCATATATAAATTTACAACACCCGAGAGATGAGAGTATCCAAACACTTAATGTGAGGTGCTAGTGTATAATTTCCGTGCTTGTTTTGACTAAGGTGGAACGATCATTTGTTGTAATTACTTTTATATTAATGTTAAATGACCCCTAACTTGTATTTTGATTGGTGGAAAAGCTCATTTGCTTGAGGACAAGCAAATCCCAAGTGTAGGGATATTTGATGAGACGAAAAGTGTACCGCTTTTAAGGGGTCATTTAAGCCCTAATCCGCGATTATATGATCAAATATTGCCCTAAATCGTTTCTTTTCTCATTTTAGGTACTTGGGACGTGATTTCTGGAATATGAAGCATTTTGGAGCTTTTTGGACGTTTTTATGCTCAAGAATGAAGAAAACAAAAAGACCAAGGAAAGTCAGGATTTTACACCTGACGGCGTCAGGCTTTGGATGCTGACGCCGTCACTTGAAGATGAAAGTGGTGGAATTATACACGTGACGCGCCAGAAAGTTTTACATAGGAAGTCTGACGGCGTCACGTGTTAATGGATGTAGGCCGTCAAGTGTTAAGTTAAAGAGAGACGGGCCAGAGGATTTTTGAAGGTGACGGCGTCAGGATCATAGACCTGACGACGTCAGATGATATAGAGTGACGGCGTCAAAGTATTCTTACACGAGAAGGAACCTTAGTGAAACCGCCACAAGTTAATCAAGACAATCACAACTCGCGCGCGGAGTAGCTGTCACTGTTTTGGCCATAAAATCTTCATACGAACTCGGATTTAGGTGATTCAAGAGGCCACGGAATCGGGACGAAAAGATCTACAATTTGGTGAAAAAGGGGAGCTGACGCCGTCACTTGTAATGGCTGACGCCGTCAGATCGATGCGGACAGAAAATCAGCTATAAATACAACATCACAACTTCACTTTTTGTAAGCCCTAAACCCTAAGTCCGATTCTAGGGTTTAGGTAGGTGTTTTTCCAGCAACTTAGAGGGTTTCAATCACTTCATAAACATCAAATATTGGTTTGTTGATTTTAACTTAATTATGTCTTTCATTATTGTGGTTGTTTGCCCTTCATTGATCATGCTTTGCTAATTCACCTTGTGTCTACTTATGATTGTGTGAAACTTGTATATAATTAATTAGATCTTATTGATTCCTTGTTGATGTATGTGTCTATCATCATCAATAAAGGTGTGACACTTCAATAGATCTAATTGGTTTAGCTTATAATTCTTGTTTCTTATTGTCTCTTGTTTGATTGGGTGATATCGATGTTAGGCTTAAGAAAACTGGCTAACCTCCTATACGGTAACTTGCTTGAACGTCTTAAGAAACATGAACCAATGCGTACTAGGTTTATTTGGTTGTATTTAATGCATGAGCGAATTCTAGTGATCCCATGTTAGGAGCTTCTTAGCCGGCTCGACATAGGAGTGAAGTAGGAGCTTATAGAGTTGGGGAAGTACGTACGCCACCCCACGAATGGTATTAAGGAATACAACCCGTCAATTAAAACAAGGTGTGACAATTCAATAGGTAGAATTGGATAGCTAGCAAGGAGTAATACATCATAGGTAGATACGCTTCACTTCCCTTGTAGAACCCTAGTTTACTTTCCAGCATATTAGTTTAATTAGTAGCTTTTGGGTTAGTTGATTAGCAACTAATTCCGCCCCTTCTTCCAAAACCAGAGATTTTTACTTGCTTTCCATAAAATATAAAAATACAAAAAGAATCATTCCTCACCTTTAGACCTAGTTAGATTAATTTCAATCCTAACGAACACTATTCTTTGAGTTGAACGATCAATCCCCCGGTACTTGGCACTTCACTATACTACATCGGTCAGGTACACTGCCTGGTGGGGATTGCAAACTTCTCAAGATCCCTTGAGAGGTAAAACCTGTTGTAAGGTCGCAAAACCACGCATCACAGTGAATGGGTTATAAACGACTTTGGCTTCAAAAAGGTTATCAAACGGTGGGTTTGGTACTCTCGGCACACGATTGGTTAATGGAACAAAGGGTATTCTTCTTCTTCTAGGTCTTGTTCGAATCAAACTTTCGGGATCAAAAAGAGGTGGAATTGGTTCTCTTCCAGTTGATCAGGTGTTCATACAATTCCCAAGAGAATCGAAGCAATGTTTAAACACACGAGCGAAGAATGAAAACAATTCGAAAAGTCAGGACTGACCAACCGATCGGATAGAAGTGTCTACCGATCGGATGATGCTCTCGGCAAAATGGGATTTGAGGGATCTGATCGGATAGAAGTGTCTACCGATCGGATGGATCTCTCGGTAAAATGAAAAACTGGGCAACCGATCGGATGGATGAGAAACCGATCGGATTCTCAGCTCGGTAAAACTTTTTTTTTTTCGAAAAACAACTTGTTGAGAAATGGACTAAAACTTACAGAAACACAATCAAAATCCCCGGCAGCGGCGCCAAAAACTTGATGTGTGTCGGGTTCGAACAAGTTTTAAATTTATAAGGGTGAATTACCGAATCTAGGAACAACACATACTAGCAAGTGCACTCGTCCGTTGTAGCCAGATTTTGATGGTAAGTCGGGATCGTTCGCAGGGATTTGTGTAGTGAATCGAATCGTAAGCTAAAAGAAAATTTCTTAAACAAGCAATGATAATAATATGAAAATTCAAATGATTAAAAACTATACTTGCTTAGACTAGTGTACTACAATTGACAGTATGATTGCGATAACTTTGGGTAACATGTTGGTTATAATAATTAGTTTGGTGACTAATCTATTGTTTCTACAAATTAAACCTTCGTCAAGATCTTAGTTTATAAAAACAAGCATTACGTTTAACCAATCAATTCAAGATCAATTCAGGTTTCATAAGTTGGTGTACCTTAAACACAAAAACAATCTTTTGTTTTGTCAAACAAGCTTAAGAAATGGTCAATAAGAAAGGTAACCGATTATAGACAAAAGGTCACAACTGATGGTAAACTATTAATCTTTCGACCCTTGAAATGGTTCACAATCAATCCGTTTTGATAAACAAAAGTATTTTCATTACAATCACGATTAACTTTCTTTGCTTAATCAAGAATAGTGGATAACAACAATCATTCATAGACAAATGATTATAACTAGTTGAATAACAATAGTTCTTTCGACCCTTAAAATTACTAGCAACAAGTTAAACTTGACCAACAAATTTCACTATGAAACTTAATCACAATTGGATCTTAGAATCGACTTGAAATTGAATTAAAACATGTTATCACAATCATACACCAATCAATAAGTAATACACATCATCTAAGCAAGTGCACAAAGGCACTAGCCACTCATAACAAACATGAACTGATGAAGCGAAAAGTGTACCGCTTTTAGGGGGTCATTTAAGCCCTAAATCGTATTTATTTGATCAAATATTGCTCTAAATCGTTCCTTTTGTCATTTTAGGTACTTTGGAGAAGAAATCTGGAAAAGGAAGCATTTTGGACGTTTTTGGAGCATAAAAGTGAAGAAAACGACAAAATCTCAAAATCGGCTGGAAAAGTACCTGTGACGGCGTCAAGCTCCATTGTGACGGCGTCAACCCTTGACGCGCCAGAGAGGATTTTGGACGATTAAAAGGGGACGGCGTCAAGAAGGCCATCAAGAAACCCTAACCGCGGCGAGGTGACGGCGTCAGCTCTATAACGTGACGCCGTCAGATCTGATTTTCTATATATATTCTCATAATTTTTAGTCATTAGTGTTCAACTTTGTGAGGAGAAACCCTAAGACGATTTTTCTGCTACTTTTAAGGGTTTTATACCCTTGGATCTCCCATGTTCAATTGAAGATAAGTAATCAATTAATCATTCAATATGTCTATGTGTTGTTTGATTATATCTTGTTCTTGTCTTTTATTTAACATGCTAGGCTAGATTTATCTTGTGTTTGCTTAGATCTAATGAAACCTAACTATTGATTATTGGTTGTTGGTGTGTTATTAATTGTATTGGATGATTGTTTATCGATGTTAGGCTTAAGAAAACTGGCTAACCTCCTATACGGTAACTTGCTTGAACGTCTTAAGAAACATGAACCAATGCGTACTAAGGTTTTTATGGTTGTATTTAATGCATGAGCGAATTCTAGTGATCCCATGTTAGGAGCTTCTTAGCCGGCTCGACATAGGAGTAAAGTAGGAGCTTATAGAGTTGGGGAAGTACGTACGCCACCCCACGATTGGTATTAAGGAATACACCCGTCATCCACGCAATTAATACACACTAATCAACCGATAAAAGATAGTTAGGGAGTAAGGAAATCTAAGTAAACACATTTCTCTCCATATAAGTTCCACAACCTTTTTATTTTCAGTTATTTTATTTTATTTGCAATTGTAGTTATTTGGGTTAGTTGACTAGCAACTAATTCCGCCCACTCCTTCAAACCCGAGATTTTACTTGCTTTTATAAAAATATAAAAAATACAAAAAGAATCTTCCCTCACCCTTAGACCTATTAGAGTAGTTTTTTCAATCCTAACGACACTATTCCCCTAGAGAACGATCAATCCCCCGGTACTTGCCACTACACTATACTACATCGGTCAGGTACACTGCCTGGTGGGGATTGCAAGCCTCTTGAGATCCCTCGAGAGGTAAAACCTGTTGTAAGGTCGCAAAACCACGCATCAAGTTTTTGGCGCCTTTGCCGGGGAGTAGTTATTGCTTAGGTTGAAATTTATTTTTATTAGGTCTACTCATTAGATTCCTATCTAGTGAGATTTTTATTTTCTTTTTATTAGCTTTCTAGTAGTCTATCTTTTCTTTGTGTCTTTGTTCGTAAAAACCTTTCCATTGACTCTTCCGTTCACCATTATGGAGTACGCGAATCCACCATACCACCGACCACAAAAGCCATTCTACCCTAATGACATCTTGATGTTCAAACAATATCGAGATGAACCCATATATGATGCATGGACTCATTTTAAAAATTTACTCCGAATAGTCCCTCATCATAGTTTCGCTTTAGCATCCCTAACCCAAACCTTTTACTATCGTGTCGACCGATGTGACCAAATGTGCATTGAGGATTTTGCCAATGGGGACTTTAGGGAATTAAATGCTGAAGAAGCATGGGATGCCATAGAAGATTGTGCCCAATATTATTATAGAGTAGACAACCCAACAAACGTTAGTACAAGTCAATTGACCACAAATTTCAAGGATAATGAAACAAGTTTGTTTGGTGAACTCAAATAAGTACATTTTATTACTATCATTTATCCTATTAATTTGACTTGTTTTATTATATTATGTATGAGGATTGATACTTAATCGTTTACTTTTGTAATTCTCAGGTAAAAACAAGCATTTGGTGAAACTTGGCGATTTTGGACTAATTATGGAGCAAAACATGCTAGAAGTTAAGAGTCTACCGAAATGTACAAGATCAAGACTATTCTGCTCCAGATGCGCCGCATCTTGCTTATTACATACGGCGCATCACTATCAATATTTCACCAGATACGATCCAAGATACAAGAGGACATGCGCCGCATCCTAGAATGGAGTTACGCCGCATCTTCTGGCGGTGTACGAATATTCCTGAATATATTAATCTTGGACCCCACGCGAAGTTAAGTCAATGCGCCGCATCTACTTACTAGATGCGCCGCATCCTACCCTCAGACAGAAACTATAAATACCCCAAAGACCAGACGAATTAAAGGGTTCCGAAGTTCGACAGAAGACCGAAGTACAGAAACCCTAGGACGAATTCAGACGAATAGGCAGCACAAGACACACCGAAACGAAGATACAAGAGCTGTAAGAAGGTGCTGCATGTGTTTAATTCATTAAGTAGTTTTGTTTTATTGTGTTAGTAAACTTTAATTCATCAAGATTGGTGGCTTGTGTAATGTGACAACGGAAAGATTGCACTCCCTTAAAACTGCTTTCTCATTAATTAAAGTTTATATGTTGATGTCTTTGGTGACTTTTATTAGTGCATTGATAACCTCTGTGTCTAGCTGAGCGTTGATCGGGTCGCCATGCCTCTGCCCTCGCCTATTTATTAGATCGCCTATGCATTCTATCGTCTGTAGAAAAGTAGGAAGAAAGATAAATAGGATAATCATAAGTAATCATTAAGGGTTTACTCGCCGATAAGATTAGAACCAACAAGAAAGGACTTAATCTCGGTGCGTTGCATCGAACTATACACTTCATATAAAACTAGCAATAAAACAAGTGACAAACTACTTATCTATCAGGACAGTCTTCTTATTGTCTCAAGTATTTATCTGTGTACGTGTGTGCTATTCGCTGATTCGTGCCTATTGGTTTAGTTTATTATTTAATTGCAACCAAATCGTGCCAGTCTCTCAGGCTGAACCCCCTTGCGTTAGATTAGGTTGTATAGCTAACTTAATATATTAAAATACTGATTAGAATAACTAGATAATACGTTCCACTCTTAGTGATCGACACTCTACTTACCATTATATTCATACTGACCGGGTACACTGCTCGTTAAGTGTGTGTGTTATTGATAAGTCGGCTAAATATAAATTTAAAACTTGAGTAGGCATTAATACTGCTAAACCGCAACGACACATCGTACGCATCAGATAATGAAACAAGTTTGTTTGGGGATGGGGGTAGAGTTGAGCCATCTAGCTGCATGTCATGGTTAGGCACTACCATGATACGGGATGAACACATAGGTGATCTTGACACCATAAGCCCGCTAAATACCCCACAAGTCCTACCATCATTTGAGGCACCCACACCGCCCGTGACTTACCCGGAAGAAGTAGAAGAGACTTTAGGAATCCCGATAGAGGTAGAACCCTTGGACCAAGCACAACTAGAGGATATAGGTTTGAACACTTTTAGTGATGACCTTACTCTTAGTTCTAGGGAATTTCCTAGTGTTGAAGAACCGGAACCTCAACCTTTACACAACTTTTCATCCTTAGATTTACATCTAGGAGACAAAAGAGGAACCGACCCACCCATCAACCAATACTATCTGGGTAGTTTTAGGATGAAGGAAGCCATTCACTCACCCCCTTCACCTCACGTGGCATATTTCCACCCTAAGGGTGTGTATCGCTACTTCCACCCGCACTTAATTCTAAGTGTAGGGAAAACCTCCCCTATTTCTGTTAAATAAGGGTAGAGTCAGGCTCGTGACTCGAACAAAAACAAGCGCTTATTGGGAGGCAACCCAAGCTTTATTTGCTTTATTTGTTTTGTTTGTTTGTTTATTTGTTTTTATTTCCGTATGTGTGTTTTATTTTTATTGTTATTGGTTCATGTTTCAAATTAAATTGTGAAAATGCTTTATTTTGTTTTTAACTTCATCTTAACTACATATAAAGGTATTTTGCAAAAAGATAAGTGTAAAGGAATCCAAATTTGTTTACAAGAACAAGATTGAACATGAATCACAACAATATTAAATGAGCATGCATACTAGTAATTGTTAGAGTCAAATGCTTGTATCGAGTCATAATGAATATTTTGCAGGATTTCCAGGAAGTGAGGCATAAGTTTTTCCAGAAATTTTCCGGAAACTAACCATAAAATTTCTGCAGGTCACTTCTGACGGCGTCAAGGTTAACACCTGACGGCGTCAAGTGTAAAATTCTGGAAATTTTGCAAGTTTTGTTTTTCTACCGGAGTCATAAAGTTTTTGTTAAATCTTTAGTTTTATAAACTCCAGGAAATCTGCAAATATTCATTCTACAAGCATTATATCTTTAATCGTTTTGTTTTTATTTCTAAGTCTGGAATTACATCTAGTTGTGAGTTTTCTTTGTTCAGGTTGATGCTTTGGGTTTTTTGTGTTTGTTTTCTCAGGTTTAACAGGTTATATTGGACAAGAAGATGATTTATATTTCAGAAGGGAAGCTTTCAACGTTCATTTTCTTGGAGGAGGATTTAACCATGTTACCGGATTATCCACATCGAACGAATCAGGGGAGTATTTGTTTTCATTCTTTTACCTTATTTACTTTTACATCCTTTGAATGAACATTGGGGACAATGTTCAGCTTAAGTGTAAGGGGAGGGTAAATGATGATACCTTAGAGAATACAATTGCACTTGATTTTTGTTTGTTTGATGGTAGATGTGTAATAAAACTGAGATAAATACTTGTTAGGGCAATTTTAGTGCCAAATTTAAATTTTTTTTACAACATTTAGGAGTGAAACTTTGGTCTTAATGAGCGTCTCATGGATATGAAGTTATATGACTAGCACAAAACCGTACCACTAAAAAATTTTCCACCCCCAAATATGTGAGGTTCGCCCCTAGAATTGGTAGGAAAAGCATTTATGCTATGATGTGTGTACCGGTAGCACTTAGATTCTAGAACTTGCGTTAGGACCATTCCGAGGCCACAAGTGAGACTACATTCGTGTAGTTAGATTTACTACATGATAAGAGGCATTAGGATTAACCCATTGTTTTACACCTGTGTTTTTGTTATAATTACATTGGCTACATTGGTCAAGTAATTCTCCCACACCCTTTGCGTTGTACTCATTTTTAGTACACGATACCCCTAGTACACCCCTCAGAGCCTATCTTTTCATTTCTAACTTTAAGCATTTTACTTAAAGAAAGAATTTGTTTACACCCCACTTAAATGTACACCCAAATCGCCTTAGCCTACCTTTTATGCACTCATTTTTAGTGCATTATTGTGACAACATTTGTTTAAACCCCAAGTTAATTATCTAATTGATTACATGGTTGCTAAGTCGAGTCATATCCTTGTACATATTGTTTTGGGACGATTGGGACTCATGGGTAAAGTACTAGTGTAATGGGGAAGAACAACATTATTACCCCCATATGTGCTAAATATTTTAAAAGTACTCCAAGTGTTTCGATTATCTTAATTCGAGTCATTAGAATAGTTAATTGTAAAGTTATGTAAAAGTTCAAGTGTAAGGGGGATACAAACCCCCCTACGATGTATTATTTTGGATGGTAGGGCAAGAGTGTATGCAAAAATAAAAAATAAAAAAAAATAAAAATAAAAAAAGTAGAAAAAACATACGGACTACCATCCCGTTTCATTTTATGTTTATTTTATCTTTTTGTTATTTTTTTTCATTAGCTTAAGTCGAGTCTAGTCTTGGCTTAGCAACGCCATATTGTACATGTAATTAATCAAGATCTTTAACTCGCCACCAGTAAAATATTCTTTATCCAACAAAACCGTGTTTATCGTATCCCTACACCTAACGTTATAACCCGTTTAAAAGCCCTCTTTGATAGTTTATCTTAGGTGCTTACGCCTAGTGGAGGAGGTTTTTGATCCTTTCCCAATCCTATGGTAATCTATTTGCTATGACAGGTAGTGAGAGATATTATTCATTTTCATTTATGAGATATACTTTTATGACACCTGAGAGATGTGAGTATCTAAACACTACTTGTGAGGTGCTAGTCTGTAATCTCCGTGCTTATTATGATTAAAGTGGAACGACTATTTGTTGTAATTACTTTTATATTAGCATTAAATGACCCCTAACTTGTATTTTGATTAGAATAAAAGCGCATTTGCTTGAGGACAAGCAAATCTCAAGTGTAAGGGTATTTGATCAAGCGAAAAGTGTACCGCTTTTAGGGGGTCATTTAAGCCCTAAATCGTATTTATTTGATCAAATATTCCCCTAAATCGTTCCTTTTGTCATTTTAGGTACTTTGGAGAAGAAATCTGGAAAAGGAAGCATTTTGGACGTTTTTGGAGCATAAAAGTGAAGAAAACGACAAAATCTCAAAATCGGCTGGAAAAGTACCTGTGACGGCGTCAAGCTCCATTGTGACGGCGTCAACCCTTGACGCGCCAGAGAGGATTTTGGACGATTAAAAGGGGACGGCGTCAAGAAGGCCATCAAGAAACCCTAACCGCGGCGAGGTGACGGCGTCAGCTCTATAACGTGACGCCGTCAGATCTGATTTTCTATATATATTCTCATAATTTTTAGTCATTAGTGTTCAACTTTGTGAGGAGAAACCCTAAGACGATTTTTCTGCTACTTTTAAGGGTTTTATACCCTTGGATCTCCCATGTTCAATTGAAGATAAGTAATCAATTAATCATTCAATATGTCTATGTGTTGTTTGATTATATCTTGTTCTTGTCTTTTATTTAACATGCTAGGCTAGATTTATCTTGTGTTTGCTTAGATCTAATGAAACCTAACTATTGATTATTGGTTGTTGGTGTGTTATTAATTGTATTGGATGATTGTTTATCGATGTTAGGCTTAAGAAAACTGGCTAACCTCCTATACGGTAACTTGCTTGAACGTCTTAAGAAACATGAACCAATGCGTACTAAGGTTTTTATGGTTGTATTTAATGCATGAGCGAATTCTAGTGATCCCATGTTAGGAGCTTCTTAGCCGGCTCGACATAGGAGTAAAGTAGGAGCTTATAGAGTTGGGGAAGTACATACGCCACCCCACGATTGGTATTAAGGAATACACCCGTCATCCACGCAATTAATACACACTAATCAACCGGAAAAAGATAGTTAGGGAGTAAGGAAATCTAAGTAAACACATTTCTCTCCATATAAGTTCCACAACCTTTTTATTTTCAGTTATTTTATTTTATTTGCAATTGTAGTTATTTGGGTTAGTTGACTAGCAACTAATTCCGCCCACTCCTTCAAACCCGAGATTTTACTTGCTTTTATAAAAATATAAAAAATACAAAAAGAATCTTCCCTCACCCTTAGACCTATTAGAGTAGTTTTTCAATCCTAACGACACTATTCCCCTAGAGAACGATCAATCCCCCGGTACTTGCCACTACACTATACTACATCGGTCAGGTACACTGCCTGGTGGGGATTGCAAGCCTCTTGAGATCCCTCGAGAGGTAAAACCTGTTGTAAGGTCGCAAAACCACGCATCATGAACATAATCTTAAAACTTTGAACATTAAAAACCATGATTGAGAGTCTTACAATGATTGAAAATAAGATTACAAGTGAAAAGGTAATGATTCCCAAAAGGATTGGTATGGTCTTCTCGACTCTCCGACTATTCCTGGACTTTTAAGGACGAAATTAAGAGTATTTGATGAGTGGTTTATGGTTAAAAAGTTTATTAATTGAATTGAGCACTACTAAGACTTCACAAATACTCCTATTTATACTATTTACCAAAGCATGGGGTCTTCAATGGTTCCCTTGGGCTCCAAGCAGATAGAATGGTCTAGAATCATCATTAGAAGGCCTTGGAAACGGATGGTAGCAAGCACAAGACTTAATGATAAAGATTTGGAATTCATACGACATCCAACCGATCGGTATTTCGTCCAACCGATCGGTTGGTCTTCAAAACTGGTCTCCATCCGAATCGGTTGCGGGCTGCATCCGATCGGATGGAGCTTTGCTGTTTTACTCTTTTTTTGGACTTTTGTCGTTTGACTTATTTCTTGTTCATAGCTCTTGGTTCTTTATCCAAACTTGATCTTTCCTTCATCTTTAAGCTTATTATCTTGACTACTTGGACTTTTACTCTTTGAAGTACCTTTTGGTGCGGGACTTGTCACAAGAATCTTCATGTAATCATAAATATTTCCTTCTTCCCCATTTTTGCATCTTTTTCTTCCTTTTTCCTGTTTTTGGCTACATATACTTTGCAAACATACTTTGGTACGATTTAGTAACAAAAGCATATAACTACAACCAAAAAACATATATAGAAACACAAATAACGCAACTAAAAACATGTTAGATTTAAGCGTTATCAAACGTGGTATTAACTCACTATAGTTAATATCTTGGATTGAATTACAAAATGGTAAGGGGTAATTCGTTAATCCACTTATAAACCCTAATTAGGGTTCTTGATCTTGATTGAAGAATACTTGAAGTTGATTCTTGTTTAGCTAGAATCAAATGTACGTTTACTTTATTATTCGGTTAACTAACTATGTGTTATTTGTTGGAAAAATTTAGTGCACTTGAGGGATTAATTCACACCTGGTAATGGGCTTGGAGGTACGGAGTGTACACCCATCAGGTCAATGTTTACCCTGACTCAAATTAAGTGGTTTGTGGTTCTGCTGCTAGTAGGAATAATAATACTGCTGATGCAAATCATTCTGCTGCTAGTATTATTTGATTCTGCTGCTAGTTTCATTTCTGCTGCTAGCTTTATTGTTCCTGCTGCTAGTACATTGTTACTGCTGCTAGTTCAATAATGATGCTGCTGGTCTGCTAGGCGACAGATTCTGCTGCTAGCACAATTTATTGTGCTACTAGGCAAAGATTCTGCTGCTGGTACGCAGGATAGAATTTGTAACTAACTTTGACCTATTTTGGGTAAGTTCAAATTCGTAATTAAGACCATGATCTTCTGGTCTTGTAACCACTTTGGCTAGAATTAAGGAATGTATATGGAAAATATTTGGCCGATATTTTCTATATTTTTCCTTGGACTAGGGTTTTGAGTATATCTCTTATATATACAGAGATCTTCACATATGCATGAGAGATATACAGGAAACCTAAACACTTGAAAGCATTTGGTTCTTGATTTGTGCCTAAAACAAGAACATCACTTGGTCTTATCCCATAGAGATATTCGTGTAACCTAGGCATAGGGTCGAATAGTTTCTATTGGAAAGTGATTACACGATTTCAAGTGAATATCTGGTACCTTGATTGATTATCTTAACCATGTTCTGGGAACACAACACTACACATTCAAACCAACAATCAATAGAAACTCTTTTAGTGATAATCAATGGCTGCTGCAATGAGGCATATGGCTGCTAACTTTTCTAAACTGGAAAAGTTTGAAGGTGTCGATTTCAGAAGGTGGCAAAAGAAGATGCACTTCTTGTTGTCAAGTATGAATGTGGTGTATGTGCTAACCACATCCATTCCAGAGGATTATGGGGATGATGCTACTATGGAACAGATAAGGAATAGGAGCAAATGGGAGAATGATGACTATGTCTGCAGAGGATTAATGCTCAATGGTATGTCTGATTCTCTATTTGATCTTTATCAAAATGTTGAATCTTCTCATGAACTGTGGGATTCCTTGGAAGCCAAATATATGGCTGAGGATGCATCAAGTAAGAAGTTCCTTGTAAGTAATTTTAACAATTACAAAATGGTCGATTCTAGACCTGTCATGGAACAATACAATGAACTTCTTAGTATACTTGGTCGATTCACAAAACACAAGATGAACATGGATGAGGCTATTTCAGTCTCTTGTATCATCGATAAACTACCTCCCTCTTGGAAAGATTTCAAGCATATGCTAAAGCATAAGAAGGAGGAGTTAACTCTGGTTGAGTTGGGCAGTCATTTGCGCATTGAGGAATCACTCAAGGCACATGAAAGTGACAAGCCAAAGAGCAGCAATGTTGCTGGTCCATCAGTTGTCAATATGGTGGAGCATAACAACTCCTCCAGGTTCAATGACAACAAGGGCAAACGTAAGCATCAGGATAACACCAAAACTGATCCAAACAAGAAGTCAAAAGCTACTTGTTGGAAGTGTGGTAAAACTGGACACTTCAGGAAGGATTGTAAAGGTGTTAAGATTGGCAATAAAACCAATGGATCAGGCACAAGTGGTTCTGGGAATGGTAATACCAATTCCCTGAAAGGTCAGAATATATTTAATAAGTCTTTTGAGATTTATTATGTTACATATATATCTGAAGTGTATTTTGTGCAGGATGATGATGTTGCGTGGTGGGTTGACTCTGGAGCAACAACTCATGTGTGTAAAGATAGAAGCTGGTTCAAGACCTATGAGTCAATGAATGATGGTTCTATTCTTCATATGGGAAATGTGTCAACAGCCCTGGTGCATGGAAAAGGATGTGTGGATTTGAAGTTTAGTTCTGGAAAGATTGTCTCTTTATTTAATGTTTTACATGTTCCTGTTATTAGAAAGAACTTGGTTTCTAGTAGTGTTTTGAATAATTGTGGTTATAAACAAGTAATTGAATCTAATAAATTTGTTTTGTCTAAACATGGTGTATTTATTGGTTTTGGTTATTTATGTAATCAGATGTTCAGACTTAACATTGTTCATGATTTGGTTGATTCTGCTTTTATGTCGACTTCTAATTTGTATGATTCAACCCTTTGGCATGCTAGACTTGGCCATGTACACTTTAAAAGAATGCAAGATATGTCTAAGGATGGGTTAATCCCAGCATTTGACATGGACACTGAAAAGTGTAAAACTTGTATGATGAACAAGATAACTAAGAAACCATTTCAAAGTGTAAAATGTGAAACTAAAATATTGGAACTGGTTCACAGTGACTTATGTGATTTACATGCTACTCCCTCTTTGGGGAATAAGAAATACTTTGTGACTTTTATTGATGATGCTTCTAGGTATTGTTATGTTTACCTATTACATACTAAGGATGAAGCATTAGATAAATTTAAAGTATTTAAAACTGAGGTTGAATTGCAACAAGAGTCCCTAATCAAGAGATTAAGGACTGATAGGGGAGGTGAGTACATGGATACTCTGTATTTTCAGTCTGTTGGTATAATCCATGAAACGACTGCCCCCTATACTCCTCAGCAAAATGGTATTTCTGAAAGGAAAAACAGGGTGCTGAAGGAGATGGTTAATTCCATGTTGTCCTATTCTGGGCTGAGTCAAGGGTTCTGGGGTGAAGCTATGTTAACAGCTTGCTATTTATTAAATAGGGTTCCCAACAAAAGGAACAAGACAACCCCTTATGAACTCTGGACTAAAAAGAAACCCAACCTGAATTATCTCAAGGTTTGGGGTTGTAGGGCTGTTGTAAGACTCCCTGATCCAAAGATAAAAACTTTGGGTGAAAGAGGCATTGAATGCATCTTTGTTGGATATGCTGAGCATTCCAAGGCATATAGGTTCTATGTTATTGAACCTAATGAATCTGTTTCAATTAACTCAATAATTGAATCAAGGGATGAAATCTTTGATGAGAATAGATTCTCATCAGTCCCTAGACCAAGTCAGAGGATTCCTAATGGAACTAATGATGTTGGTGTATCAAAAATCTCTGATGAGGTTCCTGATGAGGTTGTGGTTCAACAACCTGAACCTGAGCTCAGAAGGAGCACAAGGGTCAGGACTCCAAAGCAATTTGGACCTGAGTTTCAATTGTACTTAATTGAAGGAACAAGGGATGAGGTCTCTGACCAACACTCCTATTGCTTTAATGTTGAGGATGATCCCAAAACATTTGATGAAGCAATGAAGTCCCAGGATGTTGCTTTCTGGAAAGAAGCAATAAATGATGAAATGGATTTCATCATGGGCAAGTGTAAAACCCTAAAATTTCTTTCATTTAAAATTCCCATTTTTGCCCATCAAAAAAAAAAAAATTGAGTTTTAAGAGCATACAAATATGACAAGTATTTACTATAATAAAAAATGAAAATACTAGACCACAAGTATAATAAATCTTAAGCCTAAGTTTCAAAATAAAAATGACACAAACGTAAGTAATTATACATGTTGCAATTAAGGATAAATGCTATCTCATTTCCTCTTATTCTCCAAAATATCACACGTCTATATGTACACATGTAGGTCCAAAAATCATTAAAATGTTGTGCACAACTTAAGCACATAATAAAGGTCTTGATACTTTCCATTTGAAAATAAGATTTGGTCTCATTTGACCTCCTTCTTTTTCGACCAGAATCCCAGCCCCATCCCCCTTTATTTAATCTTCACTCGACTAATTTTTTTTATTCCAAATCTCACAAAAAAAAATGAATAATAAATAAATAATAAAACCCTAGCAACAAGAAGTGGCGGCAGCTTGATCATTTCTTGCATTCGAGTGGTGAATAAGGTGGTTCAAAGGAGGCTTAAAAGGGTGTAAACAAGGCTGTGTTTGATCGTGTCCTATACTGGGTTCGAGGGTATTGGTTTTTGCTTCGAACCAGGTTTTGTTTGGGGTCTCTTGTCCTTGTTTCATCCACTTCTATTCATCCCAAGCACAGGGATGTGTATGTCGAAGGTTTTGGGATTGATCTCACTCCATCGCTTCTTGGTTTCGCACTTCTGTTTGAGTCTCGATCCCACATTCAACTAGAGGTATTCCTTATTCTTCATCTCGCATGTACGCATGAAATCCTATACGAAAACTGGTTATATCATTATGTGCCTACGTACTCATATATACTAATTACAACATAGAAACATGCATACATTAATATGACATATGTTAGCAGGGTACCCGCGCGTTGCGGCGGCGGGTACCCTGAAATAATATTTTCCGGTGAATTATGTATTTTAGTTTATTATGTTCTTTTTGATAATAAATTTACGGATATTAACTAAGGAATATATGTCGTCTTTTTGGGTCTTTTTTAAAGTCATTAGTATAACATGAGCCCGTTTAGCCCGTGCCCGTTTAGCCCGTGCCCGTTCAGGCTCTAACACGTTTGGCCCGTGCCCGTTCGGGCTCGAGCCCATTTGGCCCGTTGCCCGTTCGTGCTTGAATATTTGTATAATGTGACTTATTATTTGTATTAGTAACATTTAATGCAAGAATTGTGCTTAAGTTGATTGTACAATATGCTTAATAATTTGTATTTCTTATGTAAGGGGTGTTTTAATAACTACATTAATTGTATTTATTGACCAGTTAATTAATTGACTACATTAAATATCTTGACCAAATTAATAGTGCTTTGTATTTTGTACTTTAAGCTTTAAGACTTGTAAGTCTTAAAATTAAGATTGATGAGAAAGATCATTAATAATGCTTTGTGTATTGTACAATAAGCATTATAGCTTGTAAGTCTTAATTTTAAGACTAAGAGGAGAGAGATTCATCCCTACATTATATGTAGTATACATTAATATGATATATGTTAATATATATAAGAAATCAAGTCACCCTCGTTGAGAACTAATGGCTATCGAGTCTAAACATGCTGCCATATATGAATGTGGAAAGAAAAATTAAAAAGAGAGATTATGAGCATGCGTAATTGGGTTAAATTGAGGGCAAACTTATGGATTGTATTTGTACGCATGATGGGTACATGGTCTTAGAGCTGAGTCATGTGGTGAATCTGTATGCATGAGAAAAAAAAATGAGGTTTGTATTGGCCACGTATCACTGGAACAAAAATTAGCCAACATTAGATATAAACACATGAACTTAATAAAATGAATATAGACATTTGTGTATTCTTTATGCTTATATACTAGTTAGTTGCATTACATTGAGAATGAAAGGAACAACATGGTGTAGAAGTATGTAAAGATTTTAAATATGATGCATGGATATGGAGTTGTGTCGAGTATATACATAAATGTGAGTCGTGTGGGTATACATGTGAATAATTGTATTTTGGTCGCCGCGGTCTAAAATAATGTCGAGAGTACGTTTAAATAAATTATGAGATAGACGGAGTCCTAAATTTTCATTTTGATATAATTTACAGTATAAACCCCAAGGTTAATTATTTGACATTTTATTAAATTTTGATAATTTACATTTATGACCCTAAACCTTATTAAATTGACATAATTAACCCTAAACTATTATATTGGTCATTTTCACCCTTAAATATTATTTAATTGTCATTTATAACCATAAAAATCACTAAATTGGGGAGTCGTGTTGAAACTTACTAATTCGGGAAACCTGCTAAAAATAGAAAGTTACAAAAAAATGGAAAGCCGACAAAAATAAGTAATCTGAATAAAACAAGCTATTAATAAGACAATCGTGAATTCGTGTAGATCCGTTGAAGATGGAGTTCGCTTCTGGTCCTTATTATTCTGTTGTGTGTTTTCACTTGCGGTATAAGGTACAGATATCCTGAACCTTCTCACAGGTTTCTCATGATCTCTTTCATTTTTCTGATCTGTCAGTTTCTGTATTAATGTCATTGCTATGATTCCCTTTGCTTGAACCTTGCATATGATTCCCTTGTTTATAAATCCCTGATTAGAACCTTGTTATAAGAAGTTGATTATAAACCTTTCTGATATGGTATCTGATTCTGAGTTTCCTCGATAAACTGAACCCTGTTTTATTCCTTCGATACTTGACATGATTCGTTCTTCACCTTGTGACCTGAACATGCAAACCCCTGAATACCCTGAAGATTCATTTTGACATTATAACTGGAATTGGAACTTTCCTTGATGATATGAAAATGTTTTTGAGAAAAGCTTTTGAATACAATGTCATACCAATTTTAAATTGAAACTGCACTAAAGATTTTATGAAAATCTCTTTTAAGGACTATCTTTATAAAAAGGGTTTTACTAAGCATCATTTATGAAAGTCACTGAATGATTATTTTTAAATATAAGCTTAATATGAAACCTTTGAATTAAGATCTTTTCTATGAACCAAAACTTTCTTATATTGACCTTTCTGATATTGAATCTTTCTGGTACTAAACCCACTGATACTGAACCTACTGATATTGAACCTCTCTGATATTGAACCTACTGTTATTGACCCTTCTGTTATTGAACCATCTGATATGAACTTTCTGATATACTGAAATGGATATTGATGCGTGGTTTTGCAACCTTACAACAGGTTTTACCTCTCGAGGGATCTCAAGAGGCTTACAACCCCACCAGGCAGTGTACCTGACCGATGTAGTATAGTGTAGTGGTAAGTACGGGGGATTGATCGTTCTCCACAGGGAATAGTGTCGTTAGGATTGAAAAAACTATTCTAATTAGGTCTAAGGGTGAGAGAAGATTCTTTTTATGTTTTTATAATTTTATGAAAGCAAGTAAAATCTCGGGTTTGAAGGAGTGGGCGGAATTAGTTGCTAGTCAACTAACCCAAGTTACTACGATTGCAAATAAAATAAAATAACTGAAAATGAAAAGGTCGATGAAACTTATATGGAGAGAAATGTGTTTACTTAGATTTCCTTACTCCCTAACTATCTTTTACCGGTTGATTAGTGTGTATTAATCGCGTGGATGACGGGTGTATTCCTTAATACCAATCGTGGGGTGGCGTACGTACTTCCCCAACTCTATGAGCTCCTACTTCACTCCTATGTCGAGCCGGCTAAGAAGCTCCTAACATGGGATCACTAGAATTCGCTCATGCATTAAATACAACCATAAAAACCAAGTACGCATTGGTTCATGTTTCTTAAGACGTTCAAGCAAGTTACCGTATAGGAGGTTAGCCAGTTTTCTTAAGCCTAACATCGATGAACAATCATCCAATACAATTAATAACACACTAATAACCAATAATCAATAGTTAGGTTTCATTAGATCTAAGCAAACACAAGATAAATCTAGCCTAGCATGTTAATCAAAAGACAAGAACAAGATGTAATCAAACAACACATAGACATATTGATTGATTAAATAAATACTTATCTTCAATTAAACATGGGAGATCCAAGGGTATGAAAACCCTTAAAAATGGCAGAAATTCGTCTTAGGGTTTCTCCTCCAAAGTTACACAATAAGTTCCACCCTCATGACAAAAAATTGCAAAACTATATATAGAGTTTAAGGTCTGACGGCGTCACGTTATAAATCCTGACGCCGTCACCTCGCCGCTTTTAGGGTTCCCGGATGGCCTTCCTGACGCCGTCCCTCTTTAGTGCTCCAAAATCCGCTCTGGCTTATCAAGGGTTGACGCCGTCAGAAATGGGCTTGACGCCGTCCCTCTTTAATTTAAACCGTGATGGCCTTGATCACTTCAAAGGGTGACGCCGTCAGATTTTTCATGCAAAATTCTCTGGCTTATCATGAGTAATTTTCATATCCACCTCTTTTGCCAAGCCATGACGCCGTCTGGACCAATCCCTGACGCCGTCAAAGGTACTTTCCAGCATAATTTTGAGACTTTGTCGTTTTCTTCACTTTTATGCTCCAAAATGCTTCCTTTTCCAGATTTCTTCTCCAAAGTACCTAAAATGACAAAAGGAACGATTTAGGGCAATATTTGATCAAATAAATACGATTTAGGGCTTAAATGACCCCCTAAAAGCGGTACACTTTTCGCTTCATCAAATACCCTTACACTTGAGATTTGCTTGTCCTCAAGCAAATGCGCTTTTATTCTAATCAAAATACAAGTTAGGGGTCATTTAACGCTAATATAAAAGTAATTACAACAAATAGTCGTTCCACTTTAATCATAATAAGCACGGAGATTACAAACTAGCACCTCACAAGTAGTGTTTAGATACTCACATCTCTCAAGTGTCATCAAAATAAATCTCATAAATGAAAACGGATAATATCTCTCACTACCTGTCATAGCAAATAGATTACCATAGGCTTGGGAAAGGATCGAAAACCTCCTCCACTAGGCGTAAGCACCTAAGATAAACTATCAAAGAGGGCTTTTACATGGGTTATAACGTGAGGTGTAGGGATATGATAAACACGGTTTTGTTGGATAAGTGATATTTTACTGGTGGCGAGTTAAAGATCTTGATTAATTACATGTACTATACAATGTTGCTAAGCCAAGACTCGACTCAATCTTAAGCTAAAAACAAAATAACAAAAACATAAAATGAAACGGGATGGTAGTCCGTATGTTTTTTTTTTACTTTTCTTTTTCTCATTTTTTTGTATTTTTTTTTTTTATACACTCTTGCCCTACCATCCAAAATAATACATCATAGGGGCGTTGCATTCCCCTTACACTTGAACTTTTACATAACTTTACAAATAACTATTCTAATGACTCGAATTAAGATAATCGAAACACTTGGAGTACTTTTAAAATATTTAGCACATATGGGGTAATAAATGTTGTTCTTCCCCATTACTCCATTACACTAGTACTTTTACCCATGAGTCCCAATCGTCCCAAAACAATATGTACAAGGATATGACTCGACTTAGCAACCATGTAATCAACTAGATAATTAACTTGGGGTTTAAACAAATGTTGTAACAATAATGCACTAAAAATGAGTGCATACAAGGTAGGCTAAGGCGATTTAGGTGTACATTTTAGTGGGGTGTAACAAATTCTTCCTTTAAGTAAAATGCTTAAAGGTCGAAATGAAAAGATAGGCTCTGAGGGGTGTACTAGGGGTATCGTGTACTAAAAATGAGTACAACGCAAAGGGTGTGGGAGAATTACTTGACCAATGTAGCCAATGTAATTATAACAAAAACACAGGTGTAAAACAATGGGTTAATCCTAATGCCTCTTATCATGTAGTAAATCTAACTACACGAATGTAGTCTCACTTGTGGCCTCGGAATGGTCCTAACGCAAGTTCTAGAATCTAAGTGCTACCGGTACACACATCATAGCATAAATGCTTTTTCTACCAATTCTAGGGGCGAACCTCACATATTTGGGGGTGGAAAAAATTTTTTTTAGTGGTACGGTTTTGTGCTAGTCATATAACTCCTATCCGTGAGACGCTCATTAAGATCAAAGTTTCACTCCTATATGTTGTAAAAAATTTTAAATTTGGCACTAAAATTACCCTAACAGGTATTTATCTCAGTTTTATTACACATCTACTATTAAACAAACAAAAATCAAGCGTAAAAGCATTCTCTAATCGTACTTTACCCCCCTTACACTTAAGATGAACATTGTCCCCAATGTTCAAATAACAAGATGTAAAAGTAATAAGGTAAAAGAATGAAATCAAATACTCCCCTGATTCGCTCGGTGGATAATGTGGTAACACGGTTAGATCTTCTTCCAAGAGAATGTAGAAGCTTTACGACTAATGCATCGCCAAAAGCTTGATCCAACAAACATTTCCTTGTCCAAAATAACCTGTTAAACCTGAGAAAACAAACACGAAAACCTGCATAACATCGGCGGGATAAACTCTATATAAGGATATAATGCTTGTGGAATGATAATTTTGCAGATTCCTGGAGTTTATAAGTTATAGATTTAATAAAAACTTTTTATGAAAACAAAACTTTCAAAAATTTCAGAAAATTCAAATCTGACGCCGTCAGGTTGTAAAGCCTGACGCCGTCAGAAATGATCTGACAGAATTCTCATGTTAAGTTTCCGGAAAATTTTTGGAAAAACCTCTACCTTACTTCCTGGAAATCCTGCAAAACATCATCATGACTCGATACAAGCATTTGACTCAAACAATTACTAATATGTATGTTAATTTATTATTATTACGATTCATGTTCATTTGTTCTAATAAACCGATTTGGATTTCCCTTACACTTAACTTTTGCAAAATACCTTTATATGTAGTTAAGACGAAGTTAAAAACAAATAAAGCATTTTCACAAATTAGTTTTGAACGTGAATCAATAATAATAAAATTTAAACATACATACGGAAACAAATAAAAACAAACAAACAAATAAATAAACACACAAAGCAAATAAAGCTTGGGTTGCCTCCCAAGAAGCGCTTTTCTTTATTAACGAGTCTTGTAGCTAGACTCAAAGTCATTCTACCCTATGTAAGTGAGTTCGTCATCAAGGACGTCTTTAGGGTTAAGCTTGGATTGAAGTTTCCTATTGGTATGCTTAGTACAATATATCTTTTCAAACTTCTCTCCATCCGGGTCATACAATGTCATCTTCATATGCCATGACCCATCTCCATCTTTGGGTGGTTTGTCCCAATCCCACTTATGATCATCGTCCTCACAAGTCCACTTATTTATCCCTAGGTTAATTGGCAAAACTCCTAGGAAATCAATCATCTTCCTAAAAACTAGAGGGTCTTCAAATGGATCCAATTCGGTGTCCCTAGCCAAGAGTTGCTCTACCGTATGTGTTCGGTTCACAAAGTCCTCTTCTAGGTAAAACGGGCGTTGGGGTCCTATGAAGTCTCTATCAATCCAAGGTCCATATCTAGATGGTCTCTTATTTAATTCTAACCAATGGGGTGTTGGTTCCTCACTAGTATCATAGGCATGCTTCTTCACATCATAGACTGACCAAGTATCACCTTCTCCTACCGCTATCTTAGATTCCTTACAATCAATCATAGCACTAGCGGTAGCCAAAAATCCTCTACCTATTAACAAGGGGCATGTAGGGTCGCTAACCATATCAAGGACGTGGAAATTGGCTAAAATGGTTAGTTTTCCTATGTGTACTAACACGTCCTTGACTACTCCAACCGGGTAAGCAACACTCCCATCCGCTAAACCTATTATCACCTCGGTTTCTTTAAGTTTTCCTAGTTTTAGAGAGGTGTAGAGAGGTAACGGAAGTAGGTTAAGGCTTGATCCAAGATCGGCTAATGTGTCATAAGCCTCCGAATTACCGATCTTGCAAGGTAGAACAAATAAGCCCGGATCATCTAACTTCTTAGGTAGCTTGTTTTGAACGAAGGCGGTCCCTTTTTCGCCTAACTTGAGCTTCTTCTCATCCAACACATCAATAACCGGACTTTCAAGGTGGAGCTCCTTGAATTCATTGTCAAGGTTTTGAGTGGGAGGTGTTTCAACTATGACTTGGGTTTGTTTGAAACACGTGCTCATGGAATTGACCGAATAATATTGTGGACAAGAACTAGGGGACGAAACCGATGAAATAGCGTTGACGTTTAGTTTCGGGTTCTTGACTGTGTTGCTAGGGAGTGCTCCCATTTCTCGGTCATTGAGGGCTTTCAACAAGGTGTCAATCTTATCGGTCATCTCGCTTTGTTTTTGTTTGAAATCGGCTTCAAACTTGGCTAAACGAGCTTCTTGAGATGCCATAAATTGGGACATCAATCCTTCAAAGTTATTGGTACTACCATTGCTGGAAGGATTGTTGTTGAAAGTACGGTTCGAGTTGGAACCGCTTGATTGGAAACGATTAGGTGGATTGGAAGAATTGGTTTGTTGTGCATTTTGGTTTTGTTTCCACCTAAGGTTCGGGTGATTTTTCCATGAGGGGTTGTATGAATCACCGTAGGGGTTTGGCTCGGGTTTGAAAGTGTACCACTTGTCTCCCGCTCCGTCGGTACGCAAGGATGCGTAGTCCGCAAAAGCTTGTTCGGGGAGTTCCATGCAATCACGAGTGTCGTGGGGACCACTACATAATTCACATGAAGAAGTGATTTTGTTCACTTGGCTTGAAGGTTTAGGAGCCTCGTAGGATTTCATGAGAAACTTGACTTGGTCTTCAAGTTCTATGATCCTACGGTCGGAAGTGCTTGAATTGTTCGAAGGCAAAGATATTGCCTTGACCGTTTTATTCAAATCACGAGGATCACTCCAACTTTCGTTGTCATAAAGAGCAAGATCTTCTAGGAGAGCCCATGATTGTTCCGCACTTAGATCACGTAGCTTACCACCGGCCGATTGGTCAATGGTTTGCCTCGTGGAGAGATTGATATGGTCATGGAAGATTTGGACTTGGAGCCAAAGTTCTATGCCATGGTGAGGGACTTTTTGGAGTAAGTCCTTGAATCGAGTCCATGCCTCGTAGAGGGTTTCGCCTTGACGTTGTTGGAACATCAAGATATCATTCCTTAGCTTGGTAGTTCTTCCCGGTGGGAAAAACTGAGCAAGGAAACGAGTGGTGAGATCATCCCAAGAGGTGATGGATCCTGCGGGTAGACGCTCTAGCCATTGACTAGCTTGGTCCCGCAGAGAGAATTGAAAGAGACGCAGTCGGGTCGTCTCTCGAGTGGCAACATCAAGGTCTATGGAATCAACGATTTTGAGAAAGTCCTTGAGATGTTGATTAGGATCTTCAGAACGAAGTCCATGGAATGCGCATCCGCTTTGCACCAACCGGATGGTGTCGGATCGCAAGGGAGTGACATTGGCTCCTTGAGTGAGCTCAATGGTGTTTCGATAGCCTTGGTGGCTAGGACGGGAATACTCTCCTAAGGTACGGGCTCTAGGAGGTGGTGGTGGGTTGTTGGGATCGAGGATATTACCACCTTCCATGATGTCGGATGGTAATGGTTACGAACAAAGAAACGAAGAAAAAAGATAGACTAAAGAAAACCTAGAAAAATAAAATAAAAATCTCACTAGAAAGGAATCTAGTGAGTAGACCTATAAAATAAAAATTCAACCTAAACAATAACTATTCCCCGGCAGCGGCGCCAAAAACTTGATGCGTGGTTTTGCAACCTTACAACAGGTTTTACCTCTCGAGGGATCTCAAGAGGCTTACAACCCCACCAGGCAGTGTACCTGACCGATGTAGTATAGTGTAGTGGTAAGTACGGGGGATTGATCGTTCTCCACAGGGAATAGTGTCGTTAGGATTGAAAAAACTATTCTAATTAGGTCTAAGGGTGAGAGAAGATTCTTTTTATGTTTTTATAATTTTATGAAAGCAAGTAAAATCTCGGGTTTGAAGGAGTGGGCGGAATTAGTTGCTAGTCAACTAACCCAAGTTACTACGATTGCAAATAAAATAAAATAACTGAAAATGAAAAGGTCGATGAAACTTATATGGAGAGAAATGTGTTTACTTAGATTTCCTTACTCCCTAACTATCTTTTACCGGTTGATTAGTGTGTATTAATCGCGTGGATGACAGGTGTATTCCTTAATACCAATCGTGGGGTGGCGTACGTACTTCCCCAACTCTATGAGCTCCTACTTCACTCCTATGTCGAGCCGGCTAAGAAGCTCCTAACATGGGATCACTAAAATTCGCTCATGCATTAAATACAACCATAAAAACCTAGTACGCATTGGTTCATGTTTCTTAAGACGTTCAAGCAAGTTACCGTATAGGAGGTTAGCCAGTTTTCTTAAGCCTAACATCGATGAACAATCATCCAATACAATTAATAACACACTAATAACCAATAATCAATAGTTAGGTTTCATTAGATCTAAGCAAACACAAGATAAATCTAGCCTAGCATGTTAATCAAAAGACAAGAACAAGATGTAATCAAACAACACATAGACATATTGATTGATTAAATAAATACTTATCTTCAATTAAACATGGGAGATCCAAGGGTATGAAAACCCTTAAAAATGGCAGAAATTCGTCTTAGGGTTTCTCCTCCAAAGTTACACAATAAGTTCCACCCTCATGACAAAAAATTGCAAAACTATATATAGAGTTTAAGGTCTGACGGCGTCACGTTATAAATCCTGACGCCGTCACCTCGCCGCTTTTAGGGTTCCCGGATGGCCTTCCTGACGCCGTCCCTCTTTAGTGCTCCAAAATCCGTTCTGGCTTATCAAGGCTTGACGCCGTCAGAAATGGGCTTGACGCCGTCCCTCTTTAATTTAAACCGTGATGGCCTTGATCACTTCAAAGGGTGACGCCGTCAGATTTTTCATGCAAAATTCTCTGGCTTATCATGAGTAATTTTCATATCCACCACTTTTGCCAAGCCATGACGCCGTCTGGACCAATTCCTGACGCCGTCAAGGGTACTTTCCAGCGTAATTTTGAGACTTTGTCGTTTTCTTCACTTTTATGCTCCAAAAACGTCCAAAATGCTTCCTTTTCCAGATTTCTTCTCCAAAGTACCTAAAATGACAAAAGGAACGATTTAGGGCAATATTTGATCAAATAAATACGATTTAGGGCTTAAATGACCCCCTAAAAGCGGTACACTTTTCGCTTCATCAGATATTGACCTATGAAACTAAACTGAATACTGAATACTGATACTTGGCCACTGACCCACAGTTTGATACTACGAGCCATAACTAGTCATGAGGGTTTCATGACCATGTCATTGATGCACCGATGGCATGACTCTAGGGCAGGAGAGTGATGACCTGTTCCGTCCCTGACTGTATTTTATTTGGTGTGTTGGGAGGTTTATGGCCACCTGGGGCGTATGGATGCATCCTAGAACTGTACTAATTACTGATTACTGATTACTGTTATTACTGGTGACTGATGGTGTGTGCGATACACGTCTTTCACACTCTGGGAGCTAGCTACTCCACCCATTATTGAGGAATCCCCTCATATTTACTGATTACTGAGAGGTCTCCCCTCTACATGATTATACTGATTACTGTTACTGATTACTGATACTGGGCTCGTAGAGGATTACTGTTTCCTACACCTTATACCCTTGTACTTCTCATTACTGTTACCTTTTCTTATGCCATAACTCTGATTGATTCGTATTTCATTTACTGTTCACTATTCTTTATTACTGTTTTGTTACCGTTATATCTGTTCACTGGGCTTTTTAAGCTCAGCCGCATTTCCTTTCCTGCGGCAGGTTTTAGTTTGGAAGCTGGGTATGAGTGAAGAGTACCTTGGACTTAGAAGACTTTGATAGCTATTATGGATTAGCAATGATTAGAAGTCATTATAATTAAACTTAGTAGTTATTGACATTGTCGATTGTAACCTTGTATATTCAGTATTTCATTTGTAACCCTTGAGATTTCTTGTATTACTGTAAATGTATGCTTTGTTTTGATCTGATATGAAACCATTATTGTGATGTCTTTACCCTTGTCGGGTTGGGGTGTTACAGCAAGCCTCTAGGCTGCAAATGGATTTTCAAAAAGAAAATGAAGGTAGATGGAACTATTGAAAAGTTCAAGGCTAGACTAGTCATTCATGGCTTTAAACAAAAGTCAGGAATAGACTACTTTGATACTTATGCCCCTGTGGCTCGTATCAGTACCATAAGATTGCTAATTGCTTTGGCATCAATTCACAATCTGATTATTCATCAGATGGATGTGAAGACAGCTTTCTTGAATGGTGAATTGGATGAGGAGGTTTATATGAACCAACCTCAGGGCTTCATCATGCCTGGCAATGAAAACAAGGTGTGCAAACTGATTAAGTCCTTATATGGACTAAAGCAGGCACCTAAGCAATGGCATCAAAAATTTGATGAAGTGGTTTTGTCTAGTGGTTATTCACTTAATCAGTCTGACAAATGTGTATATAGCAAATTTGATGAATCTGGTAAAGGAGTCATCATTTGTTTATATGTTGATGACATGTTGATCTTTGGCACTGACCAAAATCAAGTTGACCAAACAAAAGAATTTTTGTCATCAAGGTTCTCCATGAAGGATATGGGGGAGGCTGATGTTATCCTTGGTATAAGGATTAAACATGAAAGTAACAAAATTTCTATCTCTCAGTCTCATTATATTGAGAAGGTGTTGAGGAAATTTAATTACTTTGATTGTACTCCAGTGAGTACTCCTATGGATACAAGTGAGAAGCTCATGCCTAATACTGGCAAGGCTGTATCTCAACTTGAGTATTCTAGGGTGATTGGCTGCTTGATGTATGCCATGACCTGTACAAGACCTGATATTGCCTTTGTTGTGGGTAAACTGAGCAGGTATACTAGTAATCCTAGTGCTCATCATTGGCAAGCAATTCAGAGGGTACTGAAGTATTTGAAGAGAACTATGGATTATAGTCTCTCATATACTGGTTATCCTTCTGTATTAGAAGGGTACACTGATGCAAGTTGGATTAGTAACACTGAGGATAATTCGTCTACTAGTGGCTGGGTATTCCTACTTGGTGGAGGTGCAATTTCTTGGGCATCCAAGAAGCAAACTTGCATCACCAGTTCAACCATGGAATCTGAATTTGTGGCTTTAGCAGCTGCTGGTAAAGAAGCTGAATGGTTGAAAAACTTGCTTCTTGAGATTCCATTGTGGCCTAAACCTATAGCACCTATTTCTATCCGTTGTGATAGTGCTGCTACATTGGCAAAGGCTTATAGCCAAATGTACAATGGGAAGTCTAGACACTTAGGTGTCAGACATAGCATGATTCGTGAGCTTATCATGAATGGGGTGGTATCTATAGAGTTTGTTAGATCTCAACAAAAATTAGCTGATCACTTGACGAAGGGTTTGGCTAGAGACTTGGTTTTAAAGTCTGCTAAAGGGATGGGTTTGAAGTCCAACTTAGTCACTGAATGCTAAGACACCCAACTCCCTCCTGAGGAAACTTTGGAGCTGAGTTCAATGTGGCAAGCTGAACATTTAGTGTACTGGAGCACATGTTTTATTTACATCCCAAGGATTGTGCTCAGAACCTGCTGAAAGGAGGATGAAGTCTTTACTTCTCAATGGTTAATTTTCTTTGAAAAAGTGCTTAGCAGGAGCATGAATAAAGAGGAACCACCTATGTAAATGTTGAAGTTTTGCCGCTTCAGGAAGCTTTGGACTTTTAGCTTTTACAACATTTATAAATTGGATATGGACACATGGCTTGTATAGTGTCAGGAGCTTTTTAAGTGTTTGAAACTTGTGTGTATTTTATCTTCAGGTATTCAAATGGGTTGAAGGGTTCAATTCTTTGAACACCCTGATTCTCGAATATTTGAACGTGTAATGTACTAAGATGAGAATTCAATCTTCAAGATATTTTCATTTATGCACATGTTTGTTTTATGTTTATTTTTCATGCAAAGGAAGTGAACTAAATTTGGGGAGGATTGTTGGAAAAATTTAGTGCACTTGAGGGATTAATTCACACCTGATAATGGGCTTGGAGGTACGGAGTGTACACCCATCAGGTCAATGTTTACCCTGACTCAAATTAAGTGGTTTGTGGTTCTGCTGCTAGTAGGAATAATAATACTGCTGATGCAGATCATTCTACTGCTAGTATTATTTGATTCTGCTGCTAGTTTCATTTCTGCTGCTAGCTTTATTGTTCCTGCTGCTAGTACATTGTTACTGTTGTTAGTTCAATAATGATGCTGCTGGTCTGCTAGGCGACAGATTCTGCTGCTAGCACAATTTATTGTGCTGCTAGGCAAAGATTCTGCTGCTGGTACGCAGGATAGAATTTGTAACTAACTTTGACCTATTTTGGGTAAGTTCAAATTCGTAATTAAGACCATGATCTTCTGGTCTTGTAACCACTTTGGCTAGAATTAAGGAATGTATATGGAAAATATTTGGCCGATATTTTCTATATTTTTTCTTGGACTAGGGTTTTGAGTATATCTCTTATATATACAGAGATCTTCACATATGCATGAGAGATATACATAAAACCTAAACACTTGAAAGCATTCGGTTCTTGATTTGTGCCTAAAACAAGAACATCACTTGGTCTTATCCCATAGAGATATTCGTGTAACCCAGGCATAGGGTCGAATAGTTTCTATTGGAAAGTGATTACACGATTTCAAGTGAATATCCGGTACCTTGATTGATTATCTTAACCCTGTTCTGGGAACACAACACTACACATTCACCAACATTATTGATCCTTAGCTTTCGCATGTTCTCTTTGATGTTATGTGTTTAATTTATGAAGTAGTCATGTTATTAAAATCCAACAGTTTTCCCTTATAAAAAGTGATTTATGCACAGGAGGTTGGGATGGTTAGCTCAAACTCCTGCATCTTAATGTTCGTATGCATATTATCGTGAAATCATGTAATGATATTTTGAAATCATTCAATTACTGAATGAGGTGGCGAAATGGGTAGGTTATTACTGTGTCGGGTCATGTCGCATTGACCTACAAACACCTCTATCCCTTTACCAAGACCAGCGTCATTGTATTGCATTCCGTTGTAGCTCCCTTGTCCATTTGTCTCAACACGATGTAGTCCTATGATTCTGGGACCCAAAAAGTGGTCTGGAAATTGGGAATTCTAATACTTGTATATTTTGGCTACTACACATAAGAGTGATTTGAAATATAACATGTTGGTAATGTTGTTGTTATAACCTCTATGGACATTTGAGTATTAGTATTTAGTAGTCGTGGTAAGTTAGTAGCTAGTAAGCACGGAGTAGTAAATATTATCTTGCTAACAGTTTAGAAAGTCATGTCGTCTTGCTGGTTTTAAGCTGTCCTATTGCTACACTCTTGGTAGTTTATAGTTACATAGTTTTTTCAAATTTTTGTAAAACCTTTTAACACAATGAACCAAAAATAAAAAAATAAGATAACATAGCCCAATAGACACTATCCTTTCTGTTATCTTCATAACAACCCCACACTACAAAATCTTGACAAAAAGTAACAACCATGCACCTTCTAATTCTTCCTACTCCAACTCACACATCTCTACTATAAACTACCTCAAAACCAAAGGGTTTTCAGAAACGGATATTCCACGTATAGCCTTTCTATCTCCAACTACATTCACCCTGTCTTTCCACCATTGAGCCTGTTTTCAAGTTCTTAACGTTTGAATTATCCGCCTCATTGGAAGAGGCTGTTTCACATGATATGCACAGAGAATCAAATTGGCGCCAAGGATGATGAGTGTGATTGATGCAAGGCAGACAGTTTATATTTTTGGATGCAAAGATGAGCAAAGGTATTATATTCTCTTTTGCTCTCACTAATTGCAGCAGAGTTGACATATATATATATATATATATATATATATATATATATATATATATATATATTTTACCAAATGTGATTTTTTGGTGCAGGGAAAGTTAACAACGTAAGTGTTGACAGATGCACGAAAATGGGCTTTGTATTCACGGTCAGTGACATATATGCAATTCCTGTAAATTTGTGATATGGGTGGTAATAGAGGTGGCAAAGTGGACGGGTCAAAATGGGTATTTTGCTGTATGGGTTTTGTCCAGGTTTTTTTTAATTAAATACCTAGTGTCAGACATGTTTAAAAATGACCCAACATGTTCTATACATTAAAAGTACACTTCAGGTGAATTTCGGCCCATCTGACCCGTTCAACCTAAATTGGGTCTGAACTACTAACTGAACCTTAAAACTCTGAAAACAGGATGTTCTTGCTGCTTTTGAGATTGTTAATTGCAACAGCGTTGAGGTGCAATGTCAGGTATCCATATTATACTCAACCTTATACACTTCTTAAGTCAAAGTGACGTAAAGATTTATCTCCATAACAATTCTAGAATCAGTAGTAGAGTAAAACGTATACAAATGAACTCAAATAGAGGATCATTAATAGGTCATTTCTTCTTTTTAGACTTGTTTACTCCTGTGGCTTTCTTGCTTTTACCAAGAGACGTGCTCTCCCCAACCTTTGATTCCTCCTGAGTGATACCCTTCAAGAGAACATCTATCACTTGCCTAACATCTATAAGCCTCTTCACTAAAATTTCCATATCCTTCAAAAAAAGTGTATGATCGACTCCTTGTTTACTGCAGCAAAGAACCAAACATACAACATCTTTACACAAGTACTAAATGTATGTAAACATGTAAGTGGATTTGGTTTTAAACCTCAACATTATACAATATTAAAAAAATGTCTAACCTGAGGGTAATATAAGTCTCAAGGGTCGTGAGGTCATTGAATGCACGGCCTATTATATCAGACGAATTTCCATCCTCCAGAATGGTAGCTAATGTCTGCAAATTTTTCATCAATTTTTCCTGACAAAAGAATATATAATTATTAGAAGGCCTCATAGGTTAGACCGATAATGATGATAAAGCTAAAAAGAACCACAAAGTACTTACTGATATTTGAGTGAAAAATAAGCTCAGCTCCTCTCCATTCTTCCCATCAATAAGAAAAGCAGACATATCATCAACAAATTTCCAATTCACCTTTTTCACAAAAAAAAGAAAAGCAGACATATCATCAAGAAATCTCCAATTCACCTCAGGAATCATCTTAACACCTGTATTTCTCGTTGGAAAGACTAAACTCATAATATCTTCTTTAGATTTCTTAAGGTGCACAAATATAGCACAAGGAGCATCAATATTTGGAGTCTCATTTCCAGACCACACGATCAGGAGGGGATCATCTACCGTTGCAAACGCTTGAGCAATCACTTCATAATTCAAATCAGGTTTATTGCTTAGCCTTACAAGATTAGACACAACATTTGCTGGAAGTAAATCAGCAATGTTTTTTTCCTTACTCCTTAGCAATTTCCTTATTGTATCAAAATAGTAAGGGTCTGATGATCCTTCCTTCAGAACTAGTAATGACAATATGATAAACATCCTCAATAAGAAAATTTCATAGTAGCGAAAGGAATCTGATTTTGACAAACCCGTTGATTTTTTTATCCATGCTAGAGTAAATTCTCTATTCTTGAGAATTTGTTCTACCATTTGAATAATAAGGCCTCGAGTATTTTCAGAAAGGGGTTTACGTGGTTGCAAAGTTAGACTAGACGTAGAATCCACATGTGTAATTAATGTAACAAAACAAGATCGTGTTGTTGTGAAGAATAATCCTGAAGAGAAAGATTCTCTTATTATCACATGCTCCAGTAGATGTGCGAAGCAGTGAGGTGACATATTGTCCGCACCCATCCACTCTCCAACGACATGCATGCCTCTAAGGATACCTTCCAAAACAATCACAAGTTCAGGGGCAACATCAACAACATTCGATCTTATTCTCTTGAATAACGGTTTCCATCCATGATGGGGCTCAAGCTTCTTGATGAGTTCTTTAAGATGCTTCTCAGATATTCCTCCATCAAGACAAATCATCACCACCCTCCCCATTGTGGAATTGGTGAGATGACCTTTGGTAACATATTGTATCATAATCTCTTCAAGTAAGCTCACAGAAAGAGTAGTCTTTCTTAAATAGATCAAGTCCTTGGATGATACTCCATTCCGCCAGTCCAATGGAAACACAAGATTGAAATAATTTGTAGAGATATTTTGAAAACTTTGCAGCTTCTTTTTGTTAGGCGGGGTGAGGTTAAGATACTTAGAGTCTAAAAGAAACTTGGATACCTCGAAAATTTGCAGAAGGCATGTGCTTTGGTGAAATGCAGGACCTTTTGACTTATGCAGACCTTCAAGAGTCTGAAGCACCTGTATACCCACAGAAAGTAATTCCGACTGCCAAAAAGTCTTCATAGCAGACACCAACACCCTGCCATCGCAAGTTAAACCTTTTCCATCACTACGAAGACCCTTTTGACCACAGTTTCTTACCCAATCCGCATCCCTCTTAACTATCAAGTAAGAGATTTCACCTTCTAAATGTTGTGCCCTCACCCCAAAATAAAGTAAGCTGAACTCAAAATGTTCCTTTGTGGGTTCTTCAGTGTCAAGACTCTCCAAGATTTCTAGAATATTTGCCTTCCACAAGTTCCAATAAAAAAACAAGTGTTGTAACAGAAACTTTGTTTTGAAAGATCATGTCAACGTTGTCAATAGGCAATTCCTCCTCCCACACATATTTCAAGGTTGGTGATCGTAAATGAGCATCCAATATTTTCCTAATTAAAAAGATTGCTTCCCTTAGACTAGCGTTTTCCTTTTCTTGCAAAGCACGCAAATCTAACTTCAACTCGGGCAAGCTCCTATGGTGATGAGACAGAACTTTAATCGTAAAGCAAACATCATAATACATCTGATCTGAATCCATTTTTGCAAGGGAAATTGCCTTGTCACAAAGTCTCTCCTTTTCAACAAACTGTCTCAATGGCCAGCCTCTGTTCCCACCTCCCCATAACGAGCTTAACAGCACGCACCAACATAAAAGATATATTGCCTCGGGAAAATTTCCAGCCTTCTCAAGAAGATGAGCCTCTTTTGAGATATCTCCCCATGAACTTGCGAGCTCTCCAGCCTCATGAAAATTACCCGATTCCTCTTCTAACAGCAACAGCTCATCAAGGTAGCCTAACGACCTCAAGAATACACGTTTCGACTCCATAGAAGAAAGTTCTCTGACAAACTTCATCATGGATTCCACATCTTTATGCCGATGGTAGTCAAGAGCACAACTTTCCAGAAACTGGTCTATTTCTTTACTCTGAAAGTTGTTATCATCCTCTTTCCATGATTTTATGTGACGGAGCCCTTCATGAAAAAGTTTTTGTTGTTGGCAAATAGATAAACACTTGGAAAACTGGTGGCCTTTGGAGTAAGCTGCCGCCGCATCACTGTAGCACCCTGCTAGTGTAAAACTTTGGGCTGCTACATCCAACTTTTCACCCTCGTACATATATATTTTTCCTGCACAAACATAAAAGTTCAAATGGTATAAATCAGAATGTTGATAAAGAGGGAGGGACTCTGGGCACGCCGTCTACTTTTGGTAACCAACTTATTTTAGACCTTTAAAATTCATTTACAGTAAGTAGTACCTGATGAATCATCAAGATTGGTCTAAAAAAATTTGGTTACCCAAAAAGAAAATGGACCCAGTTTCTGGTATAAATATATATATATTTATGTTTTACTAATAAAGAGAGAGAGATTACCAGCTGTTTCATACTCCCCCAAACGAGAATAACATGAAGCGGCAGACTCGAGTTTCCCAATGGACTTAAACATTAGGGCTGCTTCTCTAAGATACTTTGTAAAAGCTTTGGGATTTGTTCCCAGCATTTGATCAGCAGACGCTCTTAGACCAGAAGCTTTCGCCAGTTTTTCCCACGTCGTATCTCCAGCTCTCTCAAAGCATGCGGTTGCCATAACAAAATTATTCTCATCAAAAAGCTGAAAACCATATGTCAAATAAGGTAAAGGCAAAAACTAAATCATAATAAGAACATTAAAGCAGCTATATTTAGATCCAAAATCACCTTTTTGCCGCGCGCCAGCCACTCTTCAGGGCTGCTAGCAACCTGCATAGCTTGAGCCAGTGAATCATCCAGTTTTCTAACCTGAACGAGTCCCCTCTTTTTCCAGTAATCAAACATTGGCCTAGAGAGATCCTCTTTGCTCTCACAAAACCACATCCTTTGCCTCGTTCGGGTTATAGCGACGTACAACTGCTTCAATTCAGAACATAGAACACTATGTCTTGCCTCATTGAATGTTGGGTAAGACCCAGGGTGATTATCATCAAACCAGCTATACGTTTCCATCATGTATCTGTAGAGAACTCTCCACTGATCTTCCAAAGGGGATGTCCCAAAAAAATTGTACAATAGTACATCCTAAAAAAAAACCAAGGTAAAGCAGTTTTTAATCACTAATAATGATACTTAATAATATTTGTAACTGAAAAGAAGGATAAAAGACTACTACTGACCTGGAACTCAAGACCCTTACACTCCAATATAGTGAGAACCAGGGCCTTGTTTCCAACACAGCCACGGATTGCTTTTCTTTCATCATCATTGCGTACTAATATCACCTGGTCAGCACCAAATTGCCGCTTATGACCAAAGATTGTATCTAGTGCAGTTTCATTACTGCCAGATTGGAGCAATACAGGAGCTTCACCCGTTAGATGACTAGTTTCAGGCTCTAACTTGTCAATCGAGGAGGCAAAGTAATGGTACAGGAGATCAATGACACTCTGTGCTAAATCCAGGACAGCAGCATGTGTTCTGAAATTCTGTTTTAATTGTTTTATCTCAGACATGCACATGCGGCCTTTTTCTTGTTTTAAGAACTCCTTATAGAACAAAGAGCGTATATCTTGAAACCTAAAATCTATGCCTCTTGCAATCGTCTGGGCGGTATCTCCCGCAAATATAAAACCATCCACAACATTTGGACAAATATATTTGAAAAGTAAAATTTGCCTCATACTAAGATCTTGCACTTCATCAATGTAAACAAAGTTCATTTTGTCACCTTCATATTTCCCCTTTTTAAGCCTCTGAAGGATGTCATTCACAAGATCTCCCAAATCAAACTCTCCGCGTTCACTTTTCATCTTTTCATAGGCTTGAAAGAGACTGTAAACATTCTCTCTTTTCTCTTTTGTTAAAGTGGATGAACGAGATTCCCCAGTAAACAGTAACCCTCATAGCTTAATTTTCCATCATTGCATTCCACTGCTTGAAGCCCTCCTTTTATATGAGATATAATTTCAGTGAACACTCTTGAGGGATCAAGTTTCTTTTTTCGGTCTGCAGAGAAGTGAAGCCAGTACTTTGAACGAAACCTTTCAAAGGTAACCTCCTCTTGTGAGCTTGTTTTCTTACCATTAGAACCTGACAATCTTTCAAAGAAGGAATCCCCCAAAGTGGCATCCAACATCTCTAAATATTGACGAAATGTAATAACAAGTGGGTAAGTTTTCTCTGGGATTTTAAGAAATGTCTCCGGGATATCATTCAACTCTACTGATGAAGTCTCGTTACACGAGATACTGTCAAATACAAAAATTATTCAAGTCAGTATATGTATGTATATATATCAATGTAACAAACATAAGAAACAGAATCAAGTATTCACATACCTTATAAGATGGGAAATTTGTTGTTTAACAGCATCACACAATTTTGGGCTGACTGTTACAAAAAGCTGTCGAAGAACACCATCCCCTTTAGAAGCGTTAAGGAAAGCCATATGGTTTTCCAATACCTTCATAGTCAAAACAGTGGTCTTTCCCGTTCCTGATCGCCCAATTATAAATGAAATCTCGCGAGATAAAATAATCTCCCTCTGTTCATCTGTGACTCGCATGGGTAGATCAACTTCTCTACCAGAAAGTAAAGAGCTCATAACCCCGCGTGACAAAGGATAAAACTTCATAAGCAATAAGCTTTCACTCACTTTTGTGTTTTCCTCTAAATTTCTACCCACACTGTCACCTTCATCTTTATCCAAATTACGAAGCTTGGTGATTTCTGGGGATGGTGGCCAACGTTTTGGAACCTCCAGCTTCCTGATAAAATATTTTTATAAAAAAATTTAATTTAAACAAATGGAATTAAGGAAGTTAAATCAATACTTTCAGATTACTATTTATACCTTGTTTAGACCCAGCTGCCCATTTCTTATTGGCATGACCCATTTAGAAAAACTTTGACCCATAAAGATAAACTGAGTTACATGTTGATTAATAAATAACCTGGTGATTAATAAATAACCGTTGATTGATAAATAACCAGTTTAACTGATTTGTAACCTGTTTGACCCGCCAAATTGTTTGAAGCCATTTGACCCATTTAGAAAATCTTAGAATAATAGACTTTTTTGGTTATTTTATCTACTCATAATATTTAACAAATAGAATTTACGTGATTCAGTATCAAATTATTTCCATACAAGCACCCTTGGAAAACAGTAAAGGGACATACCCGTCTAGACGTTTTGTTGTGCACCGTTGGATATAGGCATTTGAGTATGCACCAAAGATGCCCTCTAGTCGTTTTATAAATTTTGGGATCTCCTCTGATCTTAATATATGCCAAACCTTCAAAACTTGCACATACTGCACTTCCTTGATGATATCTATAGTGCAAATAAGAAAATACCCTCTAACCTTAAATTGTTTAATGATTTGTGAAGAGTTTACACAAGGCAAGTCTACACTTGTGTTTTTCGGCCGCCAGCCACTTGCAATCCTCAATAAAAGATCTATAACAGCCTTCTTAAATTCAAGACTCGTCAGCTTTCCAAACGATCTTTTGAAGTCATCACTCAAAAAAACCTGATTGCATAATATTGTCAAACATAAAGAATAAAAGTAGGAAATTGCATAATTACATAATTTGGCAGAAGGTTAGCAGCATACAGTCCATTTTGCATCTTTAAACAGTATGCTATTCCCGTTGACCAGATCGTCAAGCTGCTGAAGCTTTTTCTTTGTAGCTATGATTGTTGACCTTAAGTCTTCATCATCAGCAGCATCAAAGAAACAGTGCCTATTCTTTGCATCAGATACTAGGTCTCTCCATATAGACTGCCTCTTACACAGGGTTGTTTCGTTTCCCAGTATCCAAAGACAATACCTACACAAAACCGGAACGACCATATCATTCTATCTGAAGGAAAACATCTGCAAAAATCAGTTGTTAAGAAAGTGATAGCATCACATATACCGTGCTCGAGTGAGGGCAACATTAGTCCTTTGACGACTGGATAAGAAGCCAACATCCCCAGATTTATTTGATCTTACGGTGGATAAGATGACAACGTCAGCCTCCCCACCCTGAAATCCATCAATGGATTTCACCTTTACTGAAAATCCATCAACTTCATCATACTTATGAGCAATTTCGTCATTAATTAAGTCAAGTTGGGCACTGTAAGGGGACACGACACCTATAGTCAGCCTCTTCTTCTTCTTCTTCAAGTCGTGCCATGCTGTAAATGTGAAGACACATATACAAATGTGAGCATCTTAGTTCACTGAAAACAAATTCAACGATTCAACTGATACTGACACAAACAAAATAAGGCAAAAGTTATATAAAATGTAATCATATACCTTTATAGAGATTTTTTACTATCTTAATCACAATAGCCACCTCAACCATATTTCTTAGGCTTCTTCCATCATCATCTTGTTCTTCTCTTCCATCACCGACATTTATAAATGAATAGGAACCAAACATTGGTCCTGAAAGATACCTCTTTTCATAACTTTTAGATAACACATTTTCTGCATCTACTATCTGATTATCATAAAACTTCAAATTTGGGAAGCAACTGATGGAAGGATGCATTCTATATTGAACACTGAGAAGACGCATTGGACGATTCAAATAACCCAAGCGCCCAAATAAGCTCCTTCCAAAGCCAGATTTATCACAAACCTGTGTTCACAAACACTTAGTTCATCAAAATTATTATCAAAATACAAATATTAAATAAAAAAAAAAAAAAAGAGAGGATAAGTATAGACTTACTTTGCTATTAACCATTGCAGGTAACTGGCACTCATCTCCAATCAGAATAGCATGTTTTATTCCTGGAAGTTGAAGAGGAATGGTTGACTCTGCCTCTTTCAGTTGTGAAGCTTCATCTATGACCAATATATTTAAAGGCTCCATATGCATACCATGCAATTTGTAAGAAGAAGACGTAGTGCAGAAGATAAGAGAGGCACTCTGGAAATAGAAGTCCCTTACTGCATATTTGTCCAAATCACTTGGAAGAACAGAAAATCCCATAACTTTTAGAACAGATATACACTCTGCTCTAGCATAATTGATTTTAAAATCTTCAAAACCACCATTCAATGGCTTTTTACAGAAAATGGTTTCAAGGTTGGCAATCACATTTTCTTGAAACAAGTGTGTTTCAAAAATACCTAAAACGTCCAAAAGATTTCTGATCATTTTGACATTATCTTCCCCCATAATTCTTTTTGGGATATCACTCAAGAATGTATTCATACATCTTCTAAGTGGCAATGCACAAGAAGTGTATCTATCTCGCAAGAAGTCAATGAATTTAACATTTCCATTCTTAGTGAACTCACCATACTGGGAAACACAGTTTTCAAGAAACTCCATCATAGCTTTTGTACAATTTTTCCAAGAATCAAGACAATGGCTAATCCTTTCCACACGATGCTCCAACGAAATTTCTTCAATGTCTGCCAGCTTCTCATGATTCCCGGAAACAAGAATATCGCCAATACAACAAAATGTAACGCCATTTGCCGTTGTGGTTGTGGATGAACTCTTAACTAAATTTAGTACACCTAAAGCTACTTGTACTATAGCAGTGTTAGTTGAAGCGCATACGAGAGTTCTTTGGTTTTTTTGCAAGAGAATAGAAAGCAATACACACACAGTTGTCGTTTTTCCTGTTCCTGGTGGTCCCCAAATTTGTTGAATAGAAGTCTTATGAGAACATGTAGTTGTATGAAGGGCTGCCACAATTGCCTCCCTTTGAGTCTCATTCAACTTATGCAGAAAACTGGATTTTTGATAATCTTCCAACACAAATTTACACTTATTGCAGTCCTCCACCATAGAGTTGGTGTAAAGAACCTCCTTGATGATATCAATATTGCCTTTCATACATAAAGATTTCCATATTCTATGTTCAGTTGTAATATTCTTGAGAAAACATAATTTTAACCCTTCTCGGAATTCCACTTGTTGTGAAGTGTTAACTCTGAAACGTGTATCATCTGTATGATCGTCTCTTGTGACTTTATCCACAAATCCAAAAGTACATGTTCCAACACGCTGCAAATCAGCAACAGATTGAGGAATCCCATCCGTTAAAATAAGCAAATCACCCGGGAGTGTCCTATACGGCTCTTTGCCACGTTGAGTAAACCTTCTTTTCCAAGGACCAGTGCTTATATCATAGAGCAATTTTCCGGCACCTTGGGCTTCACTTAAAGAATAAATTTCAGCATATGGAGCTCTGTGGATGATCTCTATAGAGGAAGCCAGCTCAGCTCGTGTTTCCTCAAGCAGAGGATAAACGAAAGAGCTAAAATAGTCTTTTTCAGACTCAAAAGTAAGTGGTTTGGTCTTTATCTGCATATAACCCATCTAGCCATAAAACGCCAAAAATGAGAAAACAAAAGACAAGGAACAAGCTAGATCCCAAACACACTGGATCGAGACCCACACATGACCTGACAAACCATATGACACCAACCCACTATCCATGTCCCACTAGCTTTGTATAAATGCAAAAACAGGTGGAACAAAATGGGATCAAACAAGGCTAACCCATACTTGATGTATTAGAAAAGAAGTTCAGATAATACAAGCAGCAGACTTGTAACTACAAAGCCCACAAACAAAACTTATCCAAATTAGGAAAAAACTAAAAACAACTAACCACTGTTGTTGTAATATTGACACTAACTAGCAGAATAATGTATGAACCAAACACTGCCAAAACAGAAAAGTGCAGGAAACTTAGTGCAGACCCTCTGCAACACAAATAACTAACTAAAACTAACATCACACAAAAAGTGCAGTAGGCACTATATCTCGAACCAACATATACGAGAACTTACTGTACTTGATCTTCTCACAAACACAAAAATACATATGTTAACTAAAAATTGGGACTATATGACACAAGCACAAAAATAAACACCAAGGACATGTTACAGCGGTAAATTGAAACATAAACATGAGGCTTCATTAGTCAAACTAGTGAAATATATATGTAGAGGACTAGATAGTTACTCTTAGTGGGATCCTAATCTTTTTAATGTCTAACTATAAAGATATCAATTGCCCTTTTTTCCAACATTAATGCTAACATCACCAAATATACAATTCAGTAGGCACAAAAAAATTACATACCAACAAGTACTGCACATACAATTTTACAAAAGAAAAACACAAAACAAAGGTTTAATCTATGATGTTACCAAAGGTTGAACAAAGCAGAGATATAAGATTGAACAAATATATCATAACTATTACTCATAAGCATCAAACCTTGTATTTATAAAAGTCAGCATCCAGAATATTATCAAGAGACCACGAAAAGATTTGCTTCTGCATCTGAAACAAAAAACAGATACAATCAAAATAGGATTACCATGTACGCTCTGTATGATAACTACAACAACAACAACAACAAAAGTATCATAAGCTAAACGTATCACATATATATAATCAAGCAATGGTGTTACTACTAGCTGGAAATAGAGCATACTGTATGCGTTTACCTAGCGATAGCTACTAGATAACAGAGATAAACTCAACAACAACAACAACAACAACAACATCAACAATCATCACGGAAATTCATAAAATCCCACGCGTATAGTAACAAATAAAATTTATGAGAAGGTGTACGTAACACGAAAACATAACATCAAGCAAGACAACTAAAAGCTTAAAACGGACGCCATACATAATAAAGTGACGTCATCATGTAATTATTATTCAATGCGATTGTGACGTCATATCACAAATTCAACAAAATAGGTAGTCACACTCATCATAAGTGACACGTCATCAGGTTCATAACGTATACTATCAACAACAAATTCATTTTAGCAGAAATAAAAACTATGATGTCATCACGTTTGTAAAATATACACTACTAGTTTTCACAATAAAAATAATTTCAAAATCAAAAGGATGATGACGTCACGCTCGTCATAAGTGACGTCATCGGGTTCATAAATCACATAACGTATCTCAACAAGTTCATTTATGCATAAATGATAAGTGACGTCATCAACACAATAGTAGAAACGATGAAGAAATTCATTTAAATAAAAAAGTTAAATAAAAAGTTATGATGATTACCGGAGGAAGTGAATACTGTTGAGTGATCTCCGATGATTCCTTCATTTGCTGTGCCTGCAAAAATGGATCATCAAAGTGTTAAAAAAGAGTATAAAGCGATAACTACGACACACATAACAGAGATTATCGTGAAGATAAACTCAACAACAACGTACAAGAATAATCATGGAATTTATCAAAAATTCTGTTTCTATGAAAACTTGTACACTAAATTAACGTACACTAATATGCGATGTATATGTAACTAAAGTTTACTTATCATATTAAACACTAAATCAATAGGTACGATCTGTATCATAACAACAACAACAACAACAACAAAAAAGTATGACACGCTAAAAAGCTAGCTATAACTACGACATACATAACAGAGATAAACTCAACAACAAGAAGAAGAATCATCACGGAATTTATCTGTTATGGTAACAAATAAATTTTAACATCAAGCAACAAATAGTCTCATGAACTCAGACAAAAAAAGGCGCTACAGCATAAAGTAATTATTCAATACGATTATCACAATCTGTTGATGAACTCGACAAAAAAAGGCGCGTAAATCCAACAAAATAGGCAGAGGTGATGACGACAAAAAAACGCGCGTAAATTCAACAGAGGTGATGACGTCATAAGTCGGGTTCATGAACTTGACAAAAAAACGGGCGTAAATTCAACAAAATAGGCAGAGGTATCAACAAAATCATCTCTATCATACAATAAAATCAGCGCACAGCAAGTATGACGTCATCACGTTTGTAAAATATACGGTACTTGACATTTCAAAATAAACACGATAGTAGAAACGATGACGTCATAGTCGTCGTAAGTGACGTCATCAACAGGTTCATTTAAAAAAAAAAAAAAAATGATGATTACCAGAGTGATCTCCGATGACTCCTTCATTCTCTGTGCCTGCAAAAATGGATCATCAAAGTGTTAAAATCGAGTATAAAAATCATATGTGTGTGTTTTTTAAGTGTGTGAGGGTTTTGTGTGTGTGTGAGAGAGAATACTTTTACTTAACCAGAGTGAGAGTGAGAGTGAAGTGAGCTGGAGAAGACGAGTTGAGACTATTTATAGTTGCTAGGTGAAATAGAGTTGAGAATTGACCGTGGTTGGTTGGATTAAACGTGGGTTTTGACTCTGGTTAGTTAAATCAAATCATGCACTGGTGGTGTGACATGTCATCACGAATTCCTTATGTATATTCACCTCCAAAAAATATCACCCACACGCCCCTTATTTTTTGCATTTTTTTTTTTTAATTTTTTTATTTTTAAAATTTTGTTTATATCAAAAAAACTATAAACCTGAAAGTGCGGAACAAAAAATATAAAGTTTAATAAGTCAAACGCTTAAAACTGTCAGAAATACGGAACAGAAACTGACAAAAACTATCATATACTGTAAATAAAATGAGGGACAAAGAGAATAAAATGACAAACAGATTTGACATTAAGTAAAATCATACAAATCTACAAATTATACAAATCTACAAACGGAGGGAATAATACTTTTTGTAATATCATACAAATCATACTCTAATGTCATTTCTTAATACTTTTTGTAATATCATACAAATCTACAAATTATTATACATTATAAACACAAAATAATATTAATGTTTCATAGAAATATTGTCCTAAATTATGATTATGAAATGTTTAAAAAGATTAACATGTTGTTTTTTGAATTCTACAAAAAAATAACTCATAAATTTATAGTTTTTTAGTTTGTAATCCGAGAAAAGTAAGATCGCATCGGATCAGATCTTAAGATCGTATGGTCAAGATCGGGATGCTATAAGATCTTAAGCATGCAAAGATCCTATGTAGGATCTGGATCGTTTTTGCTTTGCAGTATCGTAAAATCGTAAGATCCTAAGATCAGGATCGGGATCCTGACAACTATGCTATAGATAAAAATAGAGGAAAGAAGATCCATTATGGATAAATATATATCAGAGTCGTCTATGACCGTGACCCTTGCTAAAAGGGTCAGCTTACGCTGGTGAGTTCATAGGTTTAAGCAAAATTATAACAGTGGACCAAGATAAGTGATTTGCTACACTGGACTAAGATAGATATAAATCACAATTTCCGCAATTTCCCTTAAGGATAAATAAGGCCGATCGGTTATGGGGATTAGCACAAAATGTTTTCCTTTTTTACGATAGGCCGAGAAAGAAAAATGAGTGTGTAAGAGGGCCGCCAATTTTTTATTTATTTATTTATTTTATTTTATTTTGCCCAAACTGATAACTAAAATAAATACGTCAAATTAGTCCAAATAAAACTAAAAATCTTATATTTTGGGACAGGTGACATATTATCATATAGTTTACCATTAATAACCGATAGTATAAGTTATACAGTATCACATGTTTATGTGACCAACATTTCATGTCAACGTCTTTAGAAACTTTTCGTATAAAATCTTAATAGTTCACTAGTAATAATCAGTTTTTTTTTTTTTTTTTTTTTTTCAACGAAGTAATAATAAGTTTGTAAAACTTAAATTCGTATGTCCAAACGTCAAAAGAAAATATAGAAACAAGTGACCAAGCGATTAAGTGAACATACTTTACGTAAACTATATTCATAAGTAAAATAATGACAAAGCTATAACAAAAAGGAAAACAAAAAATCAAAAAAGAAAAATCATTATCTTTTCCCATTTTCCTATGTTATTATGTGACCAATCACAAGAACATAGATAATCTTATCTTCTTTTTAACCCCTTTCTCCTTCCACTCTTCTAGCCAACTGCGAATTATTTCCGGCAAGAACGTTTTTTTGCTCTTCATCCGATTGTTATTGTGGTTCCGTCGTTCCGATTCTATCATGAATGTTCAGCTTTGACTTCATTTCATTTACTTGTAGGGGGGCAAAATGAGACAAACACATGAATCTCTGAAAAAATTACACTGCGCCGAAAAGTTTTGAGGGGGCACGTGCCCACCATTCCCCCTCCGTAGCTCCGCCCCTGCTTATAGCAGCATAATATATAAAAGTTGTTAGGAATATGAATATTCAGCTGATGACTCGGTCACCCCGAGTACTTATTAGCACATCATAGCTCGTAGGATTATCAATAATATTATTAGTAGATTAGTTATTAATTAGTATTGTGGAGTGGGTCGGGTCTTTACCCTCTGTCAGCTCACTCCACAGCCCGCTAGGGGCATATTATGTAGTAAGTATAAATACCCCTTCCCTTGCAAGGGAAGGGTTGGAACTCTCATTTACATTAATCTAATACACATAGTGTTTCTCTCACTAGAAGTTCCCATCTCTCTCTCTCTAGTTCTTTATCTATTCGATCCATATCAAGGCCTCAAACAAGTGTTTCTTGCATTGTGAATACCCTACAATTGGTATCAAGAGCCATGGTTAGGTCCATGAGAGTTGGTATTCACGGATTTGCTTAGTTTTTGGGGTTTTTAGTTCGAATAGAAAAGTAACAAAAATTTCATTTTGTGCCTTGTTTAGTGATTAGAAGTTGTTATACCTTGTACTTTCTAGCTTAGGAACAGTATAAGAGTAGTATTTGGTGCTTGAATTCACAGATTTAAGACTTGTGTGGTGATTTTGGGTGATTCGTGGGTGTTTATTTAAGTGTTCTCCGCTGCGGTTTGTGTGCCTTGGACAAGTTCTTGGATGCGGTTTGTGTCATTTCGAAGACGCGGTTTGTCTTATTACTAGTTTAGACAAAAGGACAAAAAGCATTGAAAGCGACGTGTTTGGCAGTTTGTGTCTACGCGGTTTGTCTCTGAGGCGTGCATGCGGTTTGTGTCTACGCGGTTTGTCTCTGAGGCGTGTATGCAGTTTGTGTCTACGCGGTTTGTCTCTGCGGCGTGTATGCGGTTTGTCTAGACTGTTTGTCTGTGCTGTTTGTCCACGCGGTTTGTCTCTGCAGCGTGTATGCGGTTTGTGTCTACGCGGTTTGTCTCTGCAGCGTGTATGCGGTTTGTGTCTACGCGGTTTGTCTCTGCAGCGTGTATGCGGTTTGTCTAGGCGGTTTGTATCCTCAAGGGGGCTATTTGTCTATGCGGTTTGTGTCTTGGTGATTTTAGAAATTTCCGCGAAAGATTCTATTTCTCGGTTAAATCACAAGATCAGTAAAATCCTGTATTCACTATGACAACTAACTCAGACTCCCTCATATCGGAGGTACTCAAACTGTACGATGCTAATGAGGATCATGGGAACTATAATTACACATCTCTAACAGAAACAAATGATACTGATTCTGCTGGAACTGATGAGTCACACTCGCAGTCACACATGGATGAATGCCTTCAGGTTATGCAGTTAGCTAATGCAAAGGAAAGTCAAGTAGCATGCTTCCGTTCACTTCTATCACACATTAAGGCTCTGTTTGGTAAATCTGAATACGTGATGGGGTACACACGGGCTTTCACTTCACTCTTTGGTCAGGAAATTTGTGATTTCACAGTCAAAATGACATTATATCTGGATCAACTAGAACAGGAGCTGGTCAAGGAAGAATATTCTGAAGATAAATCCAGAGCCGCTCTCAATGTGATCAACAATCAACTCCTAGTGTTCATCAACTCTCAATACACTCTGGACTATAATTATGACTGCCAAATGACTAAAGAGTGTTTCGCTAAATATACTGGGTCAGAGATTGAAATGTACAAAACGACACTGCTACTGCTGATAAGGGATGTCCATGGGTTCATTGAGGAAAAAGGTGAACAGGGTAGGAATGGAACAAAATCAGACAAGACTGATGATGGTGTCAGCACAGGAAGTGACTTCACAAGTTGTGAGAAGGAATCCTACGAACCTGAAAATCACCAAGCACAGTCTACTGTGGTACATCTGTCTTATCTAGATAATACTGTTTCTAATGAACTTGTACATGATAATTCGTCGAGTTCTTTGCCTACGGCTGAGTCTTTCAAATCACATGATATGATTGAAAAGAGGGTTTACAATGAACTTTTAAAAGGATTTTCACAACTGGAAAAACATTGTGTTGATCTTGAAATTTCAATGCAACAAATAAAAGAAAAGTTTCAAATTAACCTTCCAACAAAAAATCCGGAATTACCTGACATTCGGGAATTTTTTATGATAAATGAGTTGAAAGATCAGCTAGTGGCCAAGAACGCGACTATTAACATATTAAGAACCAAACTAAGTGAATTGCAAGAAAAGGTCAATGATGATAAAACCACACATGACGCTAAAACAGTTGAGTTACAGGCTGAGAATGAAACACTTAAATTACAATTTAAACAACTGTATGGTTCAGTCAAGGATATCAAATCCAAGAGGAAAAACCCAACACAATCCTTGATAGCTGAAAATGATCACTTCCAAGCACAAAATCTAAGGAAAAGTTTCTCATTAGCTTCTCATAGGTGTGCTCCCCAAGTTGGTGAGACTAAGAGTTTGCCAAAATCAGTCACTTCACAACATAGACATAAGGGAAAATTAGCTAAGAGTCACTTTCAGGATAAGTCTCACATGACACTAACTAAGGAAGTTAATGATCATGTCACTGCATTCTCTACTACGACCAACAATCACCATAGGCCTGTAGAACTGATGAAGCACCCTAGGAAGCCTAATAGATCTAGTGCTGAAAGACAAGAAATTTTCTCTTGTAAAAACACTAAGGTGCCTCAGAAACATAGCATATTTAGAATGTGCCTAAGATGGTTGCCAACTGGTAGAATCTTTAAGAAAGTTGGTCTTCAGTGGGTACCTACTGACACAGAAAATGCTTCTAAGAATGTTTGCAAGAAACCACAGAGGCAGGACCCCATAGTCACTAACCAATACATATGCGAACAGAATCCTTATGATAGTGCAGGGAGACGGTTTCTGCGTGCAGCTACTCTCACAGAATGCGTCAAGAAGAAACTCAAGGTGTGGCTACCAAAGGGGATATCAACTCCCAAAGAGGAGGTTCAGAAAATCCACCTGTGATGTACGGTGACAATGACTTTTGAACAACTCAGTTCAAAACTCGTACTGATTTTATGAAGAGAATCTCAAGTATCCTTTTTCTTGTTGTGTATAGTTTCTCTTATTCTATAGGTACATGTTTCTTGTGTATATAGTAATATGTGTTCTTGGATAGGGAGAGGCATGTCTTCTGGATATCGATAACATTTACGACCCTAGAAATGTCATTCAATAATGACAAGGGGTTTTAAATGAAGCTCGAACAGAAGTTGTTCCTAATAAGTAAATCATGTCTCTAAGGCTTGCTATTACTTTAGATAGCAACCCGCGTTCCCAGTTGAAGACAGATTGTCACCAAAATGACAACTATTCTTCAAGGTGATGTTCACCTGAGCATGGATTACTTCATATTCATGTTCATTCATACTGGTGATTCTACGTTGTCTTAATGGCTCTCATGGTTGATCTCACCAAGTGATAAATTGTTGTTCAATCAATGTCTAAATTTCTATACAGAAGTTTAGTCATTGATTGAGGGGGAGAGCAATAGCAATTTAAACTTGCCTATGAGTACTCATAGTGTAATTTCTGAATCTATGGCATCTGACTGGGCTATCATTAAGTCTTTAGGGATTTAGTGTGTCGTATCTTAAAATTTTGGATGCCTATGAGTGTTAGAATTTCTATTGATAGCAAAGTCAGGGACCAAATGTGTCATTTAGTAAAAGAGGAGAGTTAGGAGTAGGTATTTAAACTTGTAACCTATGCGATTTGTCAAGCCAACAAAGACAGGGACCAAAAGTGTCATTATGTAAAATTGGAATATTAGGTGAAGATATTTAAGGTTCAAAATACATGCGGTTTGTCTCAAAACACTCTCTCTCTCCTCTAAATCAAACCACGTACTCACCTCTCTCTCTATCTAAACCCACGATCGCCATTTTAATCCATCCAACGAGCTTCTTCCTAGGTAATTAATGATTGATGTGTCGTTGTATAGGTGATTATTCCTTATCAAGTTTTACATTTATATTTTGCCGACTTAACCTATAACAACACTAACGGGCAGTGTACCCGATCAATGTAGCCTAGTTGGTAAGTAGGGTGTCGATCACTAAGAGTGAGATTTCTAATATACTAATTCTAAAGGTATTCGACTCTACTAAATTAATCCTAAACTAAAGCAAAAGGGGGTTCAGCCTGAGAGACTGGCACGAGTTTGGTTTTCTAATAAACTAATTAAGTAAAACAAACAATACAAGTATGAAGACACCAAAGATAGGAAGAACATGTTAACCAAGTTTAGTCATATAAGATTAAGTTTTGATAAGTTTCTAAGACATGTAGTGACGGTGCTCACGACTAGGCGCGGTCTATCCTAAATAGGCGAGGAAGGGGCATGACGACCCAAGCAATGCTCAGCTAGACACAGAGGTTATCAATGCACTAATAAAAGTCACCAAAGCGTTGGCTCTAATCTTATCGGCGAGTAAACCCTTAATGATTACTTATGTCTATCCTATTCTAGATTCCATTTTAAGTCTTTTTGACTGACTAATCCTGTCACAATTAATCAGAACCCGCATAAAGCTGCTTAATGATTACCATGTTTATATATTATTTAGCCCTTAAGGAGCTTACATTAATCACGCAAACGATATTAATGAAGTATAAACTAATAAAGTAATCAAAACGAAGACTAAGCAACCAATCGAATTAGAAACTAATTAAACCATCAAATAATCATAAACTTGGCTAACACCAAAGGGTGTTAGCCCATAATCTCTGTAACAAAGTACATAAACATAATCATAATGAATAGAGTATGAAACATAGTGAATACGATACGCTAACCGAATGATTAAGTAATATAACAATGATTAGAGATGTTCTTCAAGGATGATTGGGTCTTCAAGGGTGATCTTCTGCTGTTTTGAGAGGCCTTGATCGTCTGGGAATGGCCCTAAGGGTTCCCAAAGATGCCCAAATTCGTTAATGAGTTCGGTATTTATAGATTCTGAAATCTGGGTCGATACGGCGCATCTATAGAGTTAGATGCGCCGCATCTATAAGTAAACGTAGCCTCCAAGTCTGAAACTGACCCAATACGGCGCATCTAAATACCAGATGCGCCTCATCTCCCAATACGGCGCATCTAAGGACCAGATGCGCCGCATCTCCTTCAGATACAGGTAGATCTCCTTTTTCTCTTTCCGTGGCCGCTTGAATCACCTAAATCGGAGTCCGGATGAAGATTTTATGGCCAAAATACGAAAGCATCTTCAAGTGTCGACTTGTAATCTTGACTTCTTCATTAAGCTTCTAATCTTCACTTGATCTCTTGAATTCTTGGTAAGGATTGTATATGGCCAATACGGCGCATCGGATTGGTCCGATGCGGCGTATCAAGGTAACTTCGCGTGGGGTCCAAGATTATAATATTCAGGAATATTCGTACACCGCCAGAAGATGCGGCGTAACTCCATGATTAGATGCGGCGTATGTCCTATTGTATCTTGGATCGTATCTGGTGAGATATTGATAGTGATGCGCCGTATGTAATAGGTGAGATGCGGCGCATCTGGAGTAGAACAAGTTGATTATTCTTCGTTGACCAAAGTTTCATATGCGGCGCATGGGATAAATCCATGCGGCGCATTCTTCAAAGTCAGGCAGTGGTCTTCATTCTCTTCATTCCAACAACCGATTCCAATCATGATCATTTTACTCCATTTTTAGTCCATAATTGCTAAGTTTCACCAAATGCTTGTTTTTACCTGAGAATTACAAAAGTAAACGATTAAGTATCAATCCTCATACATAATATAGTAAAACAAGTCAAATTAATAGGATAAATGATGGTAATAAAATGTACTTATTTGAGTTCATCAAATATCCCCCCACTTGAACTTTACTTGTCCCCAAGTAAACCTTAGAATTAATCTTATGAAAATGTATCCTAAAAGGTATTAGGATTTTTTTTTTTATATTTAAGCATGTATTCGTTTATTTCATAATCACACAACCAAACACTTAACGAATTAGAAGTAAAATAAAATAATTTGATAAAAGCAAATCTAATCGTTTAACTGTCCAGTCGCGACGAATATTCTATCATAAGCTTGGCAAGTATACACATCTCCCCCACTAAAGCTAAGGAATAACAAGTCTAAAGCGGTAAAAAGGGTTTTCAGGCTTAAGGGTTAATTATTCTCTTTTCACTATCGATCTCAAATTCCAGAAAAGGCGACAAAATCACAAATACATGATCGAATCCACGAACACGATACTTGCAATTGCTCAAATCCTTAACTCGAACAGGCTAAAGATAGGTCCAAACTTCACCAATAATAATATATCAAAAAGGGCGACAAAATCATAAATACATAGCCGAATCCACGACTACGATACTTAAGATTGCTCAAATCCCCAATCTCAATAAATCAAAGGTTCGGTTGGATAAAAAATAATATAGGGTATGGATAATATTTGGGATATAAATTGGTGTAAAATAAAAATAAAAAGAATAAACAAAACAAATAAATTAAAATCCTAAGTGTGGTTAATCACTATCCCAACCATCCCATGAATAAGACTCATATCATCGAATAACTCACGCTTTAACACTTGAAACGCACGCTTTAGGTAGACACGAATTATACTCAACAAGATCTTAATCAAAGAATAAACCTTAATTGGCGTTCCCATAACTGCCAATTCCCATTCAATCCATAGATATAATACAACAAATAGTGGTGATATGAACCACTTATAGAACTTTACATCGTTGGTTTAACAAACTTCCAACTCTCCTTTTTTTTTTCTTTTTCTTTTCTCATTTTTTCGATTTTTTTTTTTTTTTTTTTTTTTTTTTTTTTTTTTTTTTTACATCAACATATGTGTAAAATTTCACCACATCACTATAACTTTCTTCCCGGATAATTTTTTCATACTTTTCATACTTTCAGAAATAACGGTAATAGCGAAAGTAGTAAACACACGAAAAATAAACTCAAAAATATACAATATTTACTTTCACTCCAATTGCATTGTGCAATTTCCCGACCTAACCAAAGATAATGAATTACGCACACGAACACAGGTAATGTAAGGAAACACACTTTGCCTATAGCAATTAACCAACCACGGATTCTAATCTACAGGGTAGGCTAAGGTGTAAGGGTGTAACGAAACATTTTAAACATAGGTGTAAGAAACGAAAGGAATGGCTCTGAGGGTTTTTCTAGGGGTATCTTACTCTAAAAATGAGAGTAACAAAAGGGTTTATACGGGGGTTAACTAACCAGTGTAGTTAGTTAATAACACATAACATATATAGGCTTTTTGGGTAATCCTAGAAATTTTACCAAGTTAGACAAGTCATTCCAATTATATAAATAATACTCATTATGGTGGTCTCGAATAGTATACAAGCCAAGTTCTAAAGTTTACAAGTCACCGGCACACTCATAGATTTGTGAATTTTGAAAAATCACAATTTTTGAAAATAACGTCATGTGTGCAGTTATGCAACTTAGATCTTAAACAAAAACATGCTAAAAAATTTTTAAGTTTGATATATTAAGCACATTTTAAGCATAATTTTTGAAAAATAAGGACAAGTAAACGTTCTAATTCTCCATCCCCCCACTTAAGATAAACAACGTCCTCGTTGTTTAGTTTGAAATTAAAAACAGGAAATAGAAAGAATTAGAACGGAAAACTCCCCTGAGATTTGCTCGGTATGATCCTCCAATGTAAGAATTTGAGCTTATGTAATATGGGAGTTCATCAATACCTTCAATTGCCCAGACCTGTAAAAATATAGAGACCACAGAAAAATAGACTCGAGAATATCTCGTTAATCATTGGTTAGAAAAATAAAACTACGAAAAATTACAGGTCAGAGTGTCGATGCGCCGCATCCATGGAATATTGGATACGCCGCATCAACAACCTGTAGGAAATATTAAACTGCATGCAATGGGATAATACGCCGTATCGATAGAAATTGATGCGTCGCTTATTATTTTATTAATTCGAAGACTGTTTTTAATAAATAATTAGATACGCCGTATCTGTACAACAGATGCGTCGTATGTCGGTTATGGTTTAAAATTTTTCTGATTAAAAACAGAATACGTCGCATCTAAGGGATAGATGCGCCGTACTCGAATTATTAAATGCGCGGCATATAAAATTAAAACGCCATACGCCGCATCTAGAATACAGATGCGCCGTATCGTTTGTATCGGCAGAATACAGCGACAGTAGTCATGCAGAAAAAACAAATAAAAACAAACACAAGAAAATAAAATAAACTAAAAAGAAAATAAAAGACAAGCATGGGTTGCCTCCCACGAAGCGCTTGTTTTTGTTCGAGTCACGAGCCTGACTCCACCCTTATTTACTAGGTAATAGGGTGTACGTCCCCCCACTTGGAATCAAGTGCGGGTGAAAATAGCAATAAACACTATAAGAGTGTAAATTTGCTGTAGTAGAAAGATATGTCAAGTAAAAATGGTACCTTAGTGGGTAGTGGTCTCCACTCATTACCTTTCCGGATTTGGTTGATAAATTAGATGTCTTGAACATTCCACGTGAGAGACTAATAAATTGAGGGTGCATGAATTGTTCTTCATTTATCTTGTCAGTAGTTAGGCGTCCCTCAACTTCTATACAAGATATGAAAGAGTCTATGGCGAGTATCGTTTCGAGCTCCTCTTCTTTCCATGTAGAGTCCAAAGTTTCTTGCTCTTCAACCATGGTATTATCCAAGAGCTCATCATCTATTTCTTTTATAGGTTCAACCAAAATTTGGTGGATAACATTAACAGGTGCTAGTTGTGTGTCATCGTGTTGTGTGATGTCTATGATAGGTTGTAAGGTAACAGATTCCACCACATCGTCATTCGGCTTTGCAACCTGTTTAGAAACACTAACAATGTCATTAGTAAAAATAAAAGGAGAATCAAGGGTGTAACCTATTTGTGTCATAGATTCCACATGAGCTTGTGTTTTTAATTCTTTTATCCGTTGATTCCTAGCTTTCATCTTCTTTATTTTCTTCTTGTATGGCTTCTTTTTGTTTTCCACCTTCGGTCGTCCATTGAAAGGAATGGGTATGCATCCACTCTTTATTCGTCCAGGGAAAGGGCCGGGTGGGATATACGGTTCACTTACCTTAAAGCGTTCAGGAAAAGGGACGGATGGTGGAATATTGCTAAAGTAAGTTCTTCCATTTTTTTCCCATTGATATTGTACCTCCGGTTTTGGCCTAGGGAAAGGGGCAGGTTTATGTTGGTTAGCCCGAAACCTGTTTAGCCTTTCTGAGTCCGTGAGATCTGAATTCCTATTTTCTTCCTGAGAATCCACAAGAAGGTTATCTATTGTTTCCTTGTCATCATGCTTAACTCCGGAATTACTTATCTCATCATGTTGTGGTTGTACATTATCACGTTTAATAGCATCAATCTCATTACATCCTTCCACCATACTCTTTTCTTTTGTTGTGACACTAAGTATGCTTATAATATTACGGCAATGTTCTTCAATACGATGTATTGAATCCGTAGTATTTTTATTGTGCTCTTTAAGTGCTTCATGATAACTTGTGTCTACCAACTCTTTTCTTGATAGTTCACCATCTTTTATAAGTTTAGAAACGGCTTCTTTGAAGTCATAGATCTCTTTTTGTGGTGGTGTAGTTGGTGGGTAAGGTGAGTGAGGTCCATTGCATCCCTTGTAGCGATTATCGACGGTATATATCCTTTCATTCATCTTATTTATTTCCCTGCCAAGGTTATCTATTTGAACAGTAATTGTAGCTAAACTTTCAGAATCATCATTACCTGTATGCCTTTTGAATGCCCCATCATACCACCTTAAACAGTGGTCAGCTCTTTCATGTATAGCGGTTAAGGCGTCTTTAGCATTCATTTTAGGTATAAAACTCTGAGAATCTAAAATCATCCGAGTAGCCACATCCAAACCCATATAGAAGGCAATCACAACCTGCATGTCAGTTAAATAATGTTGAGGACATTTAAAAAGTAATTCTTTAAACCTGTCCCACGCCAAATAAAGCGTTTCTTCCGGTCTTTGCTTAAAGTTGTTGATTTCTTGAACCTTCTTTGCAGTCATTAATGGAGGATGATACTTGTTCAAAAATTTAGCCTTCAGATCGGCCCATGTAGTGATGCTTCTAGCAGGAATAGTTTTAATCCATCGATATGCTTGTCCAGTGAGTGAAATCGGGAATACTCGTAACATTATATGGTCTTTCCCTACATGAGGTGTATGAAACAAATCAACGATCTCGACCACTTTTTCAACATGCTCATTAGCATCCTCATTTTCTGCACCACTGAAAGCATTATCGCGTAGCTCCTTTAGAAAGTGCCCTTTCAATTCAAACCTGGTTTCTCTCTTGAATCTTGTGTACCACTTTTCTTCATCGTATCTTGCATATTGGAAATATTCTTCCATGGTCAGTTCATTAATGTTTTTCTCGATCACCATGATTTCCTGAAAAACAAAACAACCAAGAAGAACAACAGTAGACCAAACAAAAAATAAAAATACTAAAAACTAATTAACCACTAAAAATAAAATAAAATAAAAACTAAAAATATTTTTGGGTCACAGAAGGTCGATACGCCGTATCTAACAGACAATAGATACGCCGTATGCGATACAAGTTAATACGCCGTATCCAACTGACAATGGATAGGCCGTATTAGCTTCCTGTAATTTTTTTTTTATTTAAATTTAAACACTAAATCACACAAACTAAAAAAAAAATTTGCCCACAGAACGTCAATACGCCGTATTCACAGACAAGAATACGCCGTATTGAAACAGAAAGATGCGCCGTATTCACAGACAAGAATACGCCGTATCTCCCTTCTGAGACAGACACACAGAATATAAACAAACTAACAGACAAACAAACCAAACACACAAAAACAAACTAAAAACAGAAAATACCAATAAAACTAGCAAATAGATAAATTCACTCCCCGGCAGCGGCGCCAAAAACTTGATGTGTCGTTGTATAGGTGATTATTCCTTATCAAGTTTTACATTTATATTTTGCCGACTTAACCTATAACAACACTAACGGGCAGTGTACCCGATCAATGTAGCCTAGTTGGTAAGTAGGGTGTCGATCACTAAGAGTGAGATTTCTAATATACTAATTCTAAAGGTATTCGACTCTACTAAATTAATCCTAAACTAAAGCAAAAGGGGGTTCAGCCTGAGAGACTGGCACGAGTTTGGTTTTCTAATAAACTAATTAAGTAAAACAAACAATACAAGTATGAAGACACCAAAGATAGGAAGAACATGTTAACCAAGTTTAGTCATATAAGATTAAGTTTTGATAAGTTTCTAAGACATGTAGTGACGGTGCTCACGACTAGGCGCGGTCTATCCTAAATAGGCGAGGAAGGGGCATGACGACCCAAGCAATGCTCAGCTAGACACAGAGGTTATCAATGCACTAATAAAAGTCACCAAAGCGTTGGCTCTAATCTTATCGGCGAGTAAACCCTTAATGATTACTTATGTCTATCCTATTCTAGATTCCATTTTAAGTCTTTTTGACTGACTAATCCTGTCACAATTAATCAGAACCCGCATAAAGCTGCTTAATGATTACCATGTTTATATATTATTTAGCCCTTAAGGAGCTTACATTAATCACGCAAACGATATTAATGAAGTATAAACTAATAAAGTAATCAAAACGAAGACTAAGCAACCAATCGAATTAGAAACTAATTAAACCATCAAATAATCATAAACTTGGCTAACACCAAAGGGTGTTAGCCCATAATCTCTGTAACAAAGTACATAAACATAATCATAATGAATAGAGTATGAAACATAGTGAATACGATACGCTAACCGAATGATTAAGTAATATAACAATGATTAGAGATGTTCTTCAAGGATGATTGGGTCTTCAAGGGTGATCTTCTGCTGTTTTGAGAGGCCTTGATCGTCTGGGAATGGCCCTAAGGGTTCCCAAAGATGCCCAAATTCGTTAATGAGTTCGGTATTTATAGATTCTGAAATCTGGGTCGATACGGCGCATCTATAGAGTTAGATGCGCCGCATCTATAAGTAAACGTAGCCTCCAAGTCTGAAACTGACCCAATACGGCGCATCTAAATACCAGATGCGCCTCATCTCCCAATACGGCGCATCTAAGGACCAGATGCGCCGCATCTCCTTCAGATACAGGTAGATCTCCTTTTTCTCTTTCCGTGGCCGCTTGAATCACCTAAATCGGAGTCCGGATGAAGATTTTATGGCCAAAATACGAAAGCATCTTCAAGTGTCGACTTGTAATCTTGACTTCTTCATTAAGCTTCTAATCTTCACTTGATCTCTTGAATTCTTGGTAAGGATTGTATATGGCCAATACGGCGCATCGGATTGGTCCGATGCGGCGTATCAAGGTAACTTCGCGTGGGGTCCAAGATTATAATATTCAGGAATATTCGTACACCGCCAGAAGATGCGGCGTAACTCCATGATTAGATGCGGCGTATGTCCTATTGTATCTTGGATCGTATCTGGTGAGATATTGATAGTGATGCGCCGTATGTAATAGGTGAGATGCGGCGCATCTGGAGTAGAACAAGTTGATTATTCTTCGTTGACCAAAGTTTCATATGCGGCGCATGGGATAAATCCATGCGACGCATTCTTCAAAGTCAGGCAGTGGTCTTCATTCTCTTCATTCCAACAACCGATTCCAATCATGATCATTTTACTCCATTTTTAGTCCATAATTGCTAAGTTTCACCAAATGCTTGTTTTTACCTGAGAATTACAAAAGTAAACGATTAAGTATCAATCCTCATACATAATATAGTAAAACAAGTCAAATTAATAGGATAAATGATGGTAATAAAATGTACTTATTTGAGTTCATCAATGATCCTCACCCATATCAGTAGGCTATTACTTGTATCATTCCTAGATTCTAAACGTTTCATTTGGTTTTTCTAGGTTGATTCGTACGATTCCTCAATCGATCCTAGGTTAGTTTGTTGTTACTTGCTTTTGATTGATGGGATTCTCATCCATGTGTGTAATGATACTTGTTATATGCTTTTATTGCTTCATCTTTCAAGTTATGATTTGGATTGTTATGACTTTTCGAATGATGTTTGACTCCAAAAAGGTCAAAATCGTTCATGAGTCTAGGAGTTGTTCGTATGGTTAACGATTAGTATGTCTCTAGGGTTGAGTGAATTATTTTTCACTAATAAGATGAGGAATCTGATCTGATAAGTAGTTAGCTCTTGCATGATTGGATGCGTTAAGTCGATTGATAGCAGGTTTAGTTTAGAGTGAATCTGGATAAAGATAGGTTTGATTGCAATAAGCTCTCGTCTTGTTCTTTGTATGTATATACATTCTTCAAGTAATGAGTGCTTAAACGATTTCGTGGGGTCATATTCAACGATGCGGTTTGTCTGTTCTAGGTCAAGAGTTTGCAATATGTGGTGTAAAAACCCTGTATGGAATTATTGATCCTTTTGAGAAGTGATTAGGCATGTCAAGAGTTGTTAGTAAAATGTCTGATCTGAAATTATTGCTCTCAAAATGATCTAGGGTGTATGTTTTGATGGTATGTTCATCGATGCAGTTTGTATGTATATTCATGGATGAAGTTTGTGTGAATGTTCTTGAATGCGGTTTGTCTCTATGATGATAGATGCTGTTTGTCTATTTATCATGAATGCGGTTTGTCTGTGTGATTATGGATGCTGTTTGTATGTATGATCATGAACGCGGTTTGTCTGTATAATCACGAATGCGGTTTGTCTAAATGCTCACGAATGCGGTTTGTCTGAATGATCATGAATGCGGTTTGTCTGTATGATTATGGATGCTGTTTGTCTACTTAGTCATGGATGCGGTTTGTCTGTATAGTCATGAATGCGGTTTGTCTATATGCTCACGAACTCGGTTTGTCTATATGCTCACGAACTCGGTTTGTCTATATGCTCACGTATGCGGTTTGTCTACATGCTTACAGTTGCAGTTTGTCTAACTGCACACTGATGCGGCTTGTCTGTCTGATCATGGTTACGGTTGTCTGTCCCTCCATGGTTGCAGCTTGTCCTTATCTGTGAAAGTTGAAGTTTGTATACATTTGAGCTGTGCAGTTGATACTTTATAATGTGCTTTATGTATGCTGCATATTTGGTCTCTCACAATTGAGTGCTACTTGATTTACTGTAGTCTTTTGTAATGTTCACGTAGGCTATGTGCTAACCTCGAGGATTGACTCCCATCTAACTTGTATTGGCATACTGTCTTTCTGTGAATGTGTGTGTGTAGATACAATGACAGATACTGAGATCACTACTTCCTCTGAACCAAACCCCGCGGTCTCAACACCTGTTCGCACAGATGAACAAATCCTTCCAAAGAACAAATGGATCCCTATTGGAAGGAGCAACTGTTATATCGATGTGATAAGACCTCAACCCAATCCTATTTACAAGATATCTGTTGATATCTTAAAGGAAACCACTTTCTTCAGAGCATTCACAGCATGTGCAACCGTTCCGTCTATATACATTCAGCAGTTCTGGAATACGATTCAACTCAACAAAGACACTGGAAATTACCATTGTCAGTTAGATGAACAATGGTATGAGCTGACCAAAGACACCCTCAGAGAGGCTCTTCAGATCTCACCTGTTGTCATTGATAAACTCTTTACTCAACCTCCTACATCCGAGGCTCTCGTCCACTTCGTAAATGATCTGGGTTATCCCTCAACCATCCTCAAGGTGTCAGCAGTAGTCACCAGTGAAATGTATCAACCATGGAGAACAATCGTCACCATCCTCAACTTATGTCTTACTGGGAAGACTTCTGCTTTTGAAAGACCTAGGGCTCCAGTGCTTCAAATACTATGGGGAATTGTAAAACGTTCCAACATAGATTTCGCTAAAAAGATCTGGGAAGAATTCATTCACTCCATTCACACCTTCCTAGAAGACAAAGCAAAACTGGAATCTAATCTGGCCAGCAGGAAGACAGTTAGAAAGATGTTAATTCCTAGCATCAGATTCACTAAAATGATAATCCACCAACTCTACTCTCGTCACAAGTTCCATCCTAGAACTGATTCTCCTCTCCATTTGTCATCTGAAGAATTTGTTTTCGGAAATCTCAAGTGGGCTGCTAAAGGGGCCAAACAAGAAGTCTTTGGAAGGCTTATTCCTGAGCTCCTTATTTCAGATGATATTCGTCAAGCCTCCTATTATAAGGATTATCATGAGCAAAATAGAGGAATATCAAAAGTCTCTCTCTGATAAGGTAAGAAGTGAAACTGAAACCCCTGAACCAGAAACCCAGAAATCCATCAAACAAACCCAATCTAAATCAAAATCAAGGAAAAGAAAGGATGCACCCACTGAAGTTGAGGCCTCTAAGAAAGCTAAGAAAATCAAAAGGAAGGCATCAAGCAAGAAGTTGAGATCTAAGAAAATCAAGACAAAAGGTCAAGTTGATGATGAAGAGATGGTGGTACCTGAACTAGGTCTAAGAGATGAAGAAGATCCGGTTTTACAACAAGGCTTGGAGCTCAGTGCTAAAGAACATGCTGAATCAAAAAGGAATGCTACGAAAGGTGTAGTCCTTAGAGAACCTGTTGTTGAGAGCAGTAAACCATTACCTGAAGTAGAGGGCAAAGGAAAAGGAGTAGCTACCGCAGTGCAAGCTGCTAAGACTCTTCTTACCATATCATCTCCGGCATCCAAGACAACAACACAATTTGTACTAAGGAAACGTGATCAGGGATCCTCCAGAGTACTTGATCTTTCTGAAGGACCGCAAGAAGAGTCACCAAGCTTAGAAGTTGCTCAAGATTCCAGTGATACTGAAAGCGATGAACAGTTGTACAAGGAGAAGAAGTTGGAGATGGAGATCACACATACTGAAATAGAGGATCCACAAGACCAAGGTGATATTCAAGATGATAAAGTTCATAAAGAAGCTGAGTCTGAAAACATCATTAAGGAAACTCATGATCAGATAACAACAACCACTACAGAACCTCCACAAGAAATACAACATGAAGAATTCGTGGCTTCTACATACCCTGGGGTTCATGTAAATCTGAAAATGAAAGATGATGAGCAGTCTCACCTGAATGAACCAGCAGGGTCTACTGGCACTCTATCTTCTCTGAAGAACCTTGAAACCGACTTCAACTATGGTGATCAATTCATCCTGGATAAAGCCAACGACAACGCCACGGAGACTGACATAACACAAGATGATAAGGAAGTTGAGTCGATGGTGTCTGTACCAATTGAACAAGACATGTCAGGTATTAGACCTATAACAATTCCTGTTTCCACAACAGCAACCATCATAGTAAATCCCTCACCAGAAGCAACCCCAGCTACACCCATCCCTCCAGAACCACCATCTAATTTAGCATCACAACTAACTACCGCCACAAAGCTCATTGATGACATGTCACGGAAGATGAAAAATTATGAGCAGAGATTGCTGAAGGTGGAAAAGCTTAATATTGAACAAAAGGTGGCACAAGCTGTGAATGCTCATGTAGAAGAAGCGGTCAAATGGGCAATGGAAGCTCCTATGAAAACACGATTCAGAGATCTTCCTACAACTGATATGAAATCAATCCTCTATGACAGAATGTTTGAATGTGGTCAGTATCAAGGCCACGAAGATCATCAAAGGCTTTATGAAGCCTTGGAAAAATCGATGGATCGTGATAATCAGGATTTCCTCATGGCTGAACTTAAAGAACAACGGAAGAGGAAGAAAAGGAGACAAGATAAACCCTGTACACCTCCTGGTTCTCCACCGCATCCTCCTCCACCTCCTCCACCAGATGGTAACTCTGGAGCAGCATGGTTTTCAGGAGCTTCAGGGTCCACCCAAGCTCAATCTCATCATCAACCCACTGCGTCTTCTGGGGGAAAAGACCAAGCCACTACCTCGTCTGGCCCAAGCACATCTAAAAGAGTTTCAATGGATGGATCTATTGCGTGGACAACTGTTGATACCCAATTTAAGCCCTCATTCTCACCAGTTCCTGAGGACTTAGTCATGAATGAGGAATCAGTTCTAGAAGCTCTAACCTCTCAAACTGATGAAGAAGAAGACACAACTAACACCAATATCCCAAAAGTTGACCCTAGTCAAAAATGGTGGTTGGAATTCTTACGCACAGATACACCTGATGACTCTGACTCCAATAGTAAGCGCCCCACCAAGGAAGACATGGAAACTTGGTTGAAACCCGTACCTGAGGAAGATCGAGATCCAATTCCTGAACCAGATTGGTCTATCTCATCATCAGACACAAGTGTTCCTGAAAACAATTGGGCAGCTACTATTGCATCACAACACAACCCACCTCCTGAGAACTCATTGCTGGCTAAAACTAATGACATGGGGGCATTTATTACTTGGTTCTGTAAGAAGAAAGGCATCACAAATCTCACTCCTCACGATCTAGAAGGTCCTGCGTATGAAATTGTCAAAGTGTTTTATCCTGATGTGCATCATCTTCAATACCAAATGGAAGAATGTCACAGACTCTTTACTGATCAAGTTGATGACCGAATCCTTTCCTACAACGTCAACCGACCTCTTCCCTTTGATGGTCCACCAGGTCAGGCTAACATTCAAGCTGATCTCTTCTTCGACAACGATCTAGATTATCTCCGTTTCGGAGATAAAAGTGGCAGACTGGCATTATCCATTACCAAGATGAAGGCGGCTCACTACCCTGATATTGGACTAGAACAAATGGTGCCTGATCAGTTATGGTCAAATGAAGAACACAAGTTTGAATTAACCGCATCTTATGGGATCACACACTGGTGGTTCCACAAGAAATGGTTCTACATTGAACGGCACGCGGGCGAGGGTAGTCGTCAGGGTATACGCTCACATCTAAGAATCTTGAGTGTTATCAAAGTTGACATTCACCTGATGTATGGGTATGAGTATCTAAAAAGGATAGTGCTTCGTCGTGCTGATCAAAAGGAGTATGTTATTGCTGAAGGCGACTTCAGACATCTACTTCCAAGTGACTTCGAGGATCTCTTCCTTCTGAATCTTCAAGGGCACCTGGATCATCTTCCTCCTCGTGACAAGAAGGCCCTTTCTGCTGCTGTCAACTTATGGATCAGGGGTCTGGTCATCAGGCAAAGGGTTAGTGACTTTCAACTGGGGATTGAGAGCTACCAGACAAAACTTAATCTCACCAAGCCAAATTGGGAACGTAAGGGTCTCGAGTTCATTCACGACTTCAAGGTGATCGAATCCCCAAGAGCAGTCAAGTTCACTGACCAGCATGGAACTCCAATGATGATGCAACTCAGCGAGATTCATAAGTTTAGCGATGGGACTCTGAGAATGATCGATGAAGCACTGGACTTCAGAGTTAAAGATTTCAAGATCAATCCTAACAACCCACAATTGAACACTCAATTCTGGACTGATGTGGATATACGGAGAAGTGAGGAGTTCATAAGAGCTATAGAGCGAAGGATGAAAATAAGAAGGATCTTTCGCAACCTGGAAAGCTTCGTTGGTGGTAGAGTTCGTGAAGGAGATTACAGATTGCTGGAAAGAACGACATGAGCTGATTCTCTCCATAAGTGGTCTTTGTAGTGATGTTATCCTTTTGTTGGACACTTGTAATTATATGATGTACTCTCCACTAATCTTGTAATACTCTATGTGTGATCTGTGTATATTAACAAGTGAATCTCCCTTGTGGTTTAAGGGGGAGCATAGTATGCTCCTAAATCAGAATACATTTAAACCTGACCACATTTTCTCCCAAATTTTCTAAACTTATTTAAATCAATTGGGATCACAAATCTCAAATGGTTTGAAATTTTTGATCGGGGGAGAGAATGTGATTTAAATATGAAATTCTGATAAAATGTGATGATTTGGAAGTAAATGTAAGCTCTCCCGTATGTGCTAAACCATTTTGTATATCAAGGCACATATTGAGGGGGAGCAAAATGTTTTGGATGAGGAAGTAAACTCTCCCATAAGTGCTCAGTTGTACGTCAATGCACTTATTGAGGGGGAGCAAAGGATTTGGCATCTCATGTGACCGTGACTCAGAATTAACCAATGAATTGACGAAACTTGAACTGTCATCAATCGAAAGGATTCGTCTTGGCCGGGTAATAATTTCAAGCTGGTCTAACCAGTGATGTAAGCGTGTCTCGAAAAAGATGAATATGAGTAGAGTGTACCATTTCGAGAAACTTTCAGTGGACTTGACCAGGCCGGGTAATAATTTCAAGCTAGTCTAACTAGTGATGTAAGCGTGTCTCGAATCGGTCATGTTCACTGAAAGTGGATCAATTCAAAAAGTGTGAGCTCTACCTAACATGTGCAAATTTATAAAACTATCACTCGAGCACATGTTGAGGGGGAGCATTTGAAAAATATAAAACTCTCAAGTGTTTGCAAAAATGTGTTTCAGAATCATGAACACTTTGAGAGATTTTTCAAAGATTTGGTTTGGCAATCGTGGATGAATACTAAAGACCGGCCATTTTAATTAATGCATGGAGTTATAAGGATGGTTAGGTTAGGTTCAAGTTCCCACGATCCCGCCAGAGCCGGAGGGATCTACCCAGGGACAATCCACTAGTTAGTGTAGAAGTCCTTAGGTATGATTAAAAAGGAGAAATGTGTATAAGGGAAGAGTGCCGACTGAGATGGAGCTAACACTGGAATAAACCCAACAAGGTGTTAGTTATGAAGTCTCGGTAAGCACTGAAGGGGTTGAAGAATGAAAAAGAATTGTAAAGATAAAGGGTGAAAAGAAATAGCCCTCCTTACAACTTAGGCAGAAACCGGGTCAATACATATGCTGTCAGAATCACCTAGTTGATTGCTGGCATTGAAGACAAAGTATCATGGACCCAGTGATACGCTGCACAACCCTCCCTAGCCACTCAAGGTCCCTCAAAGGACTCTTGTTTCACTTGTCACGGAGAACAATACATTTCTATCGTCTCTCTCACTCCGAGTTAGATGATATTGAAAAGGTGGCAGTCCTCTCCAGCCTCCGATCACCAAATCAAAACGCACAATTGAGTCTAGAGCCACGAGATGCATAATAAGATCTCATAGGGACACGAATTATTTCTACACTGGGTGTTCAACATTAAGGACACCAGTTGTAATCTTAAAGAGTCCTACGCAGATCTTAGCAATCTGCCAGAACATTTATGAGGGAATTTACAAATATAATTCTCAATGATTGAATGGAAATTCCTGCCAGGGTCAACATCAAGCAGCCCTGAAAGCAGGTCACTTCGGTAATTCTAAATGGATTACGCTTAGTGGTCACGACAGTATCAGACGGTCTACAGTCGTGGAGTGACCTCCAGCGACTCACCTAATCGTTGATTTACTACGGTAAAATCTTAAAAAGCCCTCTGTGGGTTTTCGATTAGGAACGGTCTTGGTAAGGATTAGAGAGGGTTTTCACACTATGCTGTTAACCATCTCAAAGTCCGAACTTGTAAGTACCGGTCGATTTGTTGCTAACTGTCGTATGCAGGAACTTCTGGCGATTGTAGCTGAGGAATGCTGTAGCTGGTTGCTGTTGTAGCTGGTAGCAGAAAAGATGCCAATCCATTACCACATGTTCACACTACATCATCACTATAATTCAACAAAGTCATGATCAACCAAAAGACCTTCAACACAGCTTCTGCTAACTCTGATGCTGAAGATCATGACCCTGATTAGTGTGAGCATGTCGGCTCTAAGTATATTTCATCACATGGAGACCTACTACTGAAAGATGACTTGGAGACTCAAGTGGGATGATACTTTCAAAGATTACTCAAAGTTCATCTAAGACAAAAGAGAAGTCATCTGAAGATCACGGATGTTTGCACAACGATCTATGAAATTGAAGAATCAATGGTTACGAGCTATGAAGTCAAGATCTAAGGAAGAAGTGCTGAAATTCAGAACATTACTTCTGGGGTGACCTTCCTTAGGGGGAGATTGTTAGGAATATGAATATTCAGCTGAAGACTCGGTCACCCCGAGTACTTATTAGCACATCATAGCTCGTAGGATTATCAGTAATATTATTAGTAGATTAGTTATTAATTAGTATTGTGGAGTGGGTCGGGTCTTTACCCTCTGTCAGCTCACTCCACAGTCCGCTAGGGGCATATTATGTAGTAAGTATAAATACCCCTTCCCTTTCAAGGGAAGGGTTGGAACTCTCATTTACATTAATCTAATACACATAGTGTTTCTCTCACTAGAAGTTCCCATCTCTCTCTCTCTCTAGTTCTTTATCTATTCGATCCATATCAAGGCCTCAAACAAGTGTTTCTTGCATTGTGAATACCCTACAAAAGTATTTATAAATTTCTGCATGTATATCATATTTATCGAGTTTAAAAAAATAAATAAATAAAATAAATAAATCTTTTTATCATAGTTGAATTTAAAAATGGTGTTATGCTAAAGCCGACGCCTTCATCTATTTCGTAACGTGAAGGTCACGCCTTGACACCGCCATTTTAGAACCCTTTTACACCAACAACGTGTGAAGAAGGTTACGTGGCACGTCTCTATTATTACACCACCTCTTTTTCACAATGTGTTGTGTTGTCAATTAGTTTTGCGCATAACTCATGTAACAGCCCCAAAATCGGGTTCAGCGGAAGCATACATGTCACTGGGGTGCTACTCAATTGGTATCACAACACAAGTACAAAAAACGGTTTTAACCTCAATCATTTAGAATAAAATTCATTAACAAAAAGTGTTAAATTTACATTATTCAAAAGTAGTGCGGAAATAGGCCCATAAAATAAGTAAAGCGGTCCCAACATATATATCAGAGTCGTCTATGACCGTGGCCCTTGCCAAACGCCTCCAGAAATAAGTTATCACCTTAAACCTGAAAATACATGCTAAAAGGGTCAGCTTACGCTGGTGAGTTCATAGGTTTAAGCAAAAGTATAACAGTGGACCAAGATAAGTGATTTGCTACACTGGACTTTCATTCAAGATGTCTAGATACACATTGAAGTATATGAAAGGTCCACACCGATGAGATATATCCGGCTTTAAACCAATGTTAGATGGAAAATACCGGGGTCAAAGGTAATATCCTCACTCCCGAATGAGTGAAGGATAGGGGAAATCACCGGGTATGTGAAGGGAAGAAGAGAGATCTGAATAGCAATTAAGATAAGAACTTCCTCCTCAAGAATTTCATATTCAAGTGGAGGAGGCAAGTCCTTAAACTTGATCTCAGGAAATTTATCAGTTTTCTCAACTGACTTGATTTCCTCATTATGAAGTTGTTTTGGTGGAAGAGGGGAAGATGAATCTTCGTTTAACAAACTCTCTAGAAAAAGAATGTCCCCCTCAGGATCAAGATAAGTATCATCAATTCTTGTCGGAATTGAATCATCACTTGCAAGGAAAGCATCGACCTCATCCCAAAAGGGATCACTTCCCTCAACCGGTGTGAGAGAAGGGTAGGAAGAGAGAGTAATGGTTGGATCATCCACAGAATTAACCATTTCAACACGATAAACCGTTTCCGGAGGTGGGACAAGTGGTGTGCTCTTAGAGCTAGCAGTATTCACCATTTCCGATGTGAACTCCGATTCTTGTTCATCGTAGTCAAAGACACTCTTAACTTCTGTGGTACAACTTTCAAACCATTTGTTTGAACCAGGGGTAATTCCCCTTGCTTTGAGCTCAGCACGTTTTTGTGAAAGACTCTTAACCTCAAATCTTGAAAGTATCGAATCACTTCTTTTGGAAGCAATTTTGATATCAGATTTTTGATTAACCACAGCAACGTTGCCTTTGGTGGTTAGAGATTTAGAGTTCGCATTGATATTAAACGTGACTGCTTTGTTATCAACTCGAAGTGTTATTTCTTCGCCATAAACATCGATCAAAGCACGGCCGGTTGATGAGTGTCTAAATACTCATCATTTTATTCCCATCTGAACTGCAAAAACATTTAAAAACACTCAGAAATGCTTCAAAATACAGAAAATATCATAAAATGTGTTTTTATATGATTCAGGAACAAAAAGATTGAAAACAAGTGAAAAACATGCAAAGTTCACAAAATTGTCATTTTCAGTCCCTGAAGTTTCAAAAGTTGTCAAAATTAGTCCTTGGTTTTAAAAAATGGAAAATTATCAGTTATGGTCCTTGGAATTTATTTTCAGCAGTGTACATGATTGGTCCCTGGATTTTCAGAAGTTACAACATTGGTCCCTAAGATTTAACTAAAATCCAAATCTTATCCTAAATCCAACTAAACCCAGCTGCTACAAATAAACCCAACCCAACCCTTATTATAAACCCCAACCCAACTACATACCCAAGCCCAATCCACTAAACAACCCAACCCAACCCTTTTATTTAACCAGAAGGGTTGACCCCAGTCAAACCTTTCTTCTATACCACTACCCCGCCTAAACCATACCAGATACCACCACCTCCACCGCCCTTATCCTGACACACCCACCTCCCTCTTCCTCATCACACTCCACCTAACAAGCCAAAGTTCATTTAATGCTTCTTCAACATCCCATCAGTGTAGAGATAGTGGATTTTTCCACTATCTCCTTTTTCCCGCCAAAATGAGTTTCAACGATTAAGATGAGTTCAAGGCTATCTGAGGGTTCACAAGTGATCAGAGATGAAGTGAAGACTTTTCCCACTTAGTTTTAGTATAAATAGAGGCATTGTAGCTTGTAATAAAGTCCTAAGAGGCAAGTAGTTAATTTTAGTTAAATCGTATTTCAATTGTAGTGATTATAGTTTGTAATTTTCATTTCTCAGTTGTAATTTATGTTGAATGCAATCAAAGTAATCTTATTTCAAGCAATCTTGTTCTAGAATTTAAAGTATGCTCAGTTTCAAAATTGTCTGTTAACTAAGAAATAAATTGTTAAGTTGTTAAGAACCAAACAAACACTCCAAACCTTTGCTATAAGCTTATATAAGCTTATCATAGCTTTTTATAAGCTTATATAGTGATCAACTGTTCTAATCAAGAAAAATGAAGAAAGTCAACTAAAGTCAAAGAAGCAACAAAATAAGCTACTGGGTGAATTAAGCTGTTCTTGGAAGTTTTCTGGGGTTTTCTAGCTTGTGTTAACAAGCTAGGATTGGTTCTGGTCATTAGTTCTTGGTTCCATAAGCTACCTCAAGTTGTAAGCTTTTTCTCAATTTTAGCTTAATTTCTATTTCCACTGTATAACTGCTTAATATTAGCTTATCTCATAATTTCTTGCTTATTAATAGTTCTTAAGTTTATTTGATCTGTTTTAACAGTAGTTTAATAGCTTTTACATCATTTTACTTAAAAAACTTATAAAAGCCAAAAATAGCCCTTAGATAGTAACTACTTATTAATAAGCCTATTTTAGTTTTTAATAATTAAATATCATCTAAATAAGTTAGTTAAACTTATTTCAGTAAGATTTTTAGCTTAAAATCAGATTTTCATTTGAAAATCCACCACAGAACACTATTAAAGGGTGTTTGGTATTAGCAAGTCAACTGGTCAAAACAAAGGTTACTGTACATTTACCTTTTGTCCAACTTTAAGCCAGCTTATTATAGTCCATAGTAGCTATTTATGACTCCTCATAAGGTATTTTAATAGATACAGTGGTTTTTAAGTCCCTGTGTTAATTTTAGCCCTCAAAAAGCTCAAATAAGCCATATATAGCCACAACCTTATTTGGACCCTTTCCTTGGCACTCTTCTGATGTCCTTTTAATCCAGTTATAGTAGACACAAGTGTTGGTTCAATACCACTTGTGTTGTGCAAGTCTGCACAGGTCTGTGCAGAACAGACCCCAAAACCCATAGCAGTTTGCAATCTTTTTCATGTTAGTTTTTAAGTGCTTATTTGTTATAATTAGTGCTTAATTTTTGGTTTCTAGATAGTTTGCTAGGTCTCCTTTGCTTATTCATAAAAATCCAGACCATACCTTAGCTTATTTAAGCTTTAAACTCAGCTCAAAAGCTCCCTATCACACAAGCATATACTGAGGAATCAGTATACACTTGTGTGGATAGCTGCTTTTCCAGCTTATTTTTAAAGCTCCTAATAAGCTCATCTTGGCCTGAGTTTTGGAATTTAAAGACTTTGCTAGGTCAACTTTTAGGAGATAAGCTTGTATTTCACTTCAGAGCTTATTTCACAGCTTAAAAAGGGTCTGCTAGTTCCCCCATTGGATTGCTTTTAAGCCTGCTACCTTTCAAGTTCTTATGACCATCTGTTCTGTGGCTTAATTAGATAAGCAATTGGCTTTTAGAATTGGGGCTTTTTGCTTTTTAGTGTACCCTGATATACTAGGTAACTTTTGCCCCCATAAGTTTTCACTTTCCAGCTTATTTGGAGTGCTTAAATAGGTCTGCAAGTTGGTGATTTAACTGCTATTTCTGCTTAAGTTTTGAACCTGCCATACTGCTTATTTGCTTATTCTGTGGGATAAGCTGTTTGATTTAAGTTGTTTTAAGCTTAAATAAGTTGTTTAAACTTGTCCTGAGCCTTTGGTAAATTCTTGAGCTTATTAGCTTATTTTTAGCTTATTTGCCAAACTGCTTTTCAGCCCAACTGCTTATTAGGGTTTAGTAAACTTTTGATTTTAATTTTCCTATATTAAGAATATTAATTTAGACTTATCCTGAATTTTTCAGATTTTTCCTAAGTCATTTGATATTTTTAATCTTTTTAATTAGTTTAAAATAGTAATTAAATCATAATAAATAGAATAATAATCAGAAAAATATAATTTTAATTTTCATAATTTTCTTTTATTAAGTAGAATCTAGGAAAAATATAATCATCTCTGTAGACCTTAGGAAAAGTAAAATATAAAATAAGTGATAGTTTCTATTTAATAGATTTTATTTTTTTAAATTTTAATTAAGCACTTTTTATTTTTATAATTTTCTTAGCTTCTTTTTACTTCATAATATTTATAGAAAAAGTTTTAGATTTTTCTTTGTTCATTTAGTATTTATTATGAATTAAAATAGTTTAAAAAGTAATTAAATAATAAATAATTAATACCAATTGAGACATTGTGGAATAGGCTAAACCCCTCTTAATGTCTTTTTGAGCAAGAGCTAAAGTAGCTCCTAAAAAAACCGGTTGGATGGTTAGGACATCCTGTCTTTAGAGATAAAGAAGGGCGTGAACTAATAATTAAATAAAAAGTGTAAAAATATATAATTTTAGTTTTAAAATAAGTTTTAAATAATTCTATACTTGTAGGATTAGTTTTCTAATATTTCAGTTTTTATCCCGTTTTAGATTTCTCGTTACGCGTTTTTAGTTTATTTAATTCGCGTTTAATTTTTTCTTTTGTATATTTGTTTCTCATTTGTTAATTAGATATAAAAAAGCAAAATCCAAAAAATCTCATCATCAGTCACTCTAATCCGAACCTTAAACAATTTGCCCATTCCAGCCTCGTTGGGAAACGATCCGGGTAATCACTTACCTAGTTTCACACTACACACGAACGTGAGTTTTTGCAAGTATCCTTTTTCACAAAGGGGTGATTTGTATTTATTCACGTGTATCCGTCATTGCATAATATTTATATATACGTTTTAGCACGGATCACCGGTCCTTAAAAAGGATCTCCCGAGAATGAGAGGTACTCGGGGATCGCATTCAAAATCCACAACTACAAAATCGGCAGGGAAATGAAACTTTCCTATTTTGACAAAAACGTCTTCAGCAACGCCTTTAGGAACAGTAGAAAGTGCGGTCTGCCAATTCAAGAGTCATTATTGTGGAGGTAAGTTCCGAGAGTGAAAGCTGTTTCCACACGGAAAGCGGCATCAGGTTGATGCTTGCACCAAGATCGGCCAAGGCGTAGCATTCAACCATCCCCGGGAAATCACAAGGGATGAGAAATTTACCAGGGTCTCCTAATTTTTCTGGAAGTTTCTTAAGGAGTACAGCTGAGTAATTCTCATTTAATGGAGTCTTTGCCAATTCCAACAATTTTTCCTTATTGCTAAGGAGACTCTTGAATTGAGAAGCGAATTTTGGCATATATAGCAAGGCATCAACAAAACTAATATCGAAATGTAATTTCTGGAAAATTTCCAGAAATTTCATCATTTGGTTGTCAGTTTTCTCATGGAGCCTTTGATCATTAAGCCTTGAAGGATATGGAATTGAAGGCTTAGGATTTGTCTTCGGAACATCGGGTTCTGGAATTTGAATTTGGACATTTTGAGGTTGGACGTGTGCGGTACTTTATGGGCTTGAGAATTGCACTTTTTCCTTTGTCACCTCGGCATCTCGATTTACTCCCCTCGGTGGAGGGGGCATAGGAGTTGTTGAAAACTTAATATGAGTTCTTACTAACCAACAACTATGTTTTCTTTATCGTTTATGGGCTCTAGGGTGTTAAACCTATGATCTAGGATTTTGGCTATTACAAGCACAATGATAATATTGACGGAATATTCTATGAAAGAAACAATACTATCACATCAAGGTTTTGCCAAACTTTCTCCGTTTGTTATTCAATTTAAGCCCCAATGCTACTTGATCAATTATAGCACGGTTACACTCTAACAGGAATCAAAGATCCTTGAGGCTAAACAAACCTAATCAACATTAGACCCCATGTCCAATGTTCATCAGACCCCATGTCTGATGTTCCCACACACACTCTTTAAGTGCTTTACATTTTAACACAACTTTGTGTTGTTGTAATTTGAGAGTACGAAGCACTTTGGTGTTGATTGTTCAATCACAACCAAGACACACTTTTGATGTTCACTTTGTTTCACTGTGAAGCATACTTTTATCTAAGGGTGTGATCTCCTTTTTATAGTATAAAGGAGATCATTACAAAGTTTGATAAGTCTTAGTCTACTACTTGCTTTATGTGTCAGTCATTAAGATACAACATGTATCTTGTTTTACAACTTTGTTGACTGAGAACATATCTAGATATTATCTACTTGATATACTTGACTCAAATACAAAATATCTTTTTCATCCTTATCCATCCAGCAGCAGTAATGACTCACTGATCAGCAGCAGCTCGTTTGCACTATCGGCAGGAACAGATACACTATCGGCAGGAACAGTACACTACCAGCAGGAACAGTTACACTATCGGCAGGAACAGACCAGCAGGAACAGATACACTATCGGCAGGAACAGTTCTGTTTTCAGAATATGTTTTGTACCAGCAGCAGTATCTACTCAGCGTATTTTGCTTATCATTTCAGTATTTCTTCATGTTTCATTCTTCTTGTTTTGTACCATCAAATCTATGAAAATATAATTCCCAACAATCTTCCCCTATTTGATGATTACAAAACAAACACGTTCTTGTACGAATTTCCCTAGACGAAGTAGAGAAATTGAGATAATTAAATCTCACCATGAATGAAACCATACTGTCTTCCCCTTAATCTATGCTATCCACCACGTCTCTTCCCCTTTTTGTTATCAACAAATAGAAAAAGTATACAAATATGATTTTTACAACTACAAACTAATACTAATCAATAGTAGTAAGAATCAATAACTTTCCCTTGTGGTGTTGCACAAATACAATAAATGGTTAAACACTTGAACATTTAAGCTTCCCCTGAAACCCATATGTTAACCATTCGAATCTTCCATTCTGTAGGCTTTTATGATTGATGAAGAAAAACCAACCATTACCAACTTGTTGATGAAGCTGAATAAACCATCCTTGTGTCCTATATCTTGTACTAAAACTGACTTCGAACGTATACCCATGTATAGAGAGACCTCAATCTCTTGACAATAAACTCATCTTCTATAAGACACTGAGCACTACAACGTTACTCCTTTAAGTGTTTGTCAATTCGTAGTCATATAAAATTGCAGCACAAACAAGTTATCTTTTCTGCCAAAGATATGATAAAACACAATTTTGAAAAATTCGACCTCAACTTCAAATAAGCAACAAATGACCTTTTTCACCAATAATAATTTGATAAACAAGTCTTTAATCTTTTAAGAACCTAAACCAACTTTCTTTTGTGTGGTTCTTCCCCTTTGTGTGTGTACTTTGAAAGAAAACCAAAAATTCGACCATACCTCAACTGTTTCTGCAGCAGTTTTCAACGATGCATATCTTGCAACCTAAGGCTCAGATTGAAGATCCCTCCGGTGAGAATCTACCTTGATATACCAAGAACCTTCAACAAAAATTTTAGCCCGATCCAACGGTTAACGAAGGAGTTATAGCCTTTGCAAAACTGCTCTGCAGAAAGTTGCGAAAAATTAAGCAAAAACGAATTTTTCTTCTTTCTTTAGCTAAAACCTTTTCTTTTCCTAGATCCAGAGCCCCCCGCTCTAATACCAACTGTGAAAACTCGTTTTAGAGCTACTTACATCTACTAAAATAAGTTACGTGATCGTTTATGGGCTCAAGGTTGTTAAGCCTTGATCTAGGATTTTGTCTATGAAAAGTATGATGATAATATTGACGGAATATTCTATGAAAGAAACAATACTATCACAACAAGGTTTTGCCAAACTTTCTCCGTTTGTTATTCAATTTAAGCCCCAATGCTACTTGATCAATTATAGCACGGTTACACTCTAACAGGAATCAAAGATCCTTGAGGCTAAACAAACCTAATCAACATTAGACCCCATGTCCAATGTTCATCAGACCCCATGTCTGATGTTCCCACACACACACTCTTTAAGTGCTTTACATTTTAACACAACTTTGTGTTGTTGTAATTTGAGAGTACGAAGCACTTTGGTGTTGATTGTTCAATCACAACCAAGACACACTTTTGATGTTCACTTTGTTTCACTGTGAAGCATACTTTTATCTAAGGGTGTGATCTCCTTTTTATAGTATAAAGGAGATCATTACAAAGTTTGATAAGTCTTAGTCTACTACTAGCTTTATGTGTCAGTCATTAAGATACAACATGTATCTTGTTTTACAACTTTGTTGACTGAGAACATATCTAGATATTATCTACTTGATATACTTGACTCAAATACAAAATATCTTTTTCGATCTTATCCTTGTAGCAGCTCTATGACTCACTGATCAGCAGTACCATTTACAACTAGCAGTACCTTCTACTTGAACTAGCAGTACCTTCTTGTTCTAGCAGTACCTTGATCATGAACTAGCAGTACCTTCTTCTTAAAGTATTTTCCTATACTCTAACTTCAGAATATTTAATTCCCAACAATCCTCCCCTAAACATGTGAATCATTTCAAACATGTTTTCTGAATTAAATGAGGACTTGAGAAGATCTTTCAAACACTTCATGAATCTGAACTATTCTTCTTATTCTGAACTGATCTGCTTTGTTCTTCCTTGACTTCAGCAATATCAAAACATTGAACCAAAAGATGGTGCAATTTCCTTGGATGGAGGAATTGTAAGAGGCAATGATTTCAACAAGTGAAATCATCTATCAGCATGCCTTTGCAAGTGATGAACAAACATAATGAACTGAATTGAAACTTTCCTTCGTTTGATCTAGATAGAACTTTCTCCTTTAGGAATGCTTCATCCCTTCTGAATATATGATCTATTCTTGTCATTTTCAACCTCTATGTCATCATCTTGTATGCTCTTATCTTCTCCTTCCTTTTATTGGATTATTCTTCCTTTTCTGGGCAATTATTTCCTTCCTTGAGATTGTAACCTCCCCTGAAGCAAATAACTTTTGTTTCATCCTCCCCTTGTTTGGAAGATCTCACTATGTACCTTTGACTGATCTATCAATGTGAACTTGTTGTCAGACAATATTGTACATGAAGCCATCAATTCCTTAAAAGTTTAAGTTGCTGCCCTCATCACTTCTAGGTGTGTTAACTCCTATGAGAGGTGAATCAGTGGACATTTCGATTCATGATCCATCAATGGATGGTTTTTGTGAATCCTTGAAAATCCTTGTTTAAGAAACTTTTGCCTTAGCAGTATGTTCATGATTTTAGAATTGAAAAATCATACTGCTTCCAACCATTTTGAAAGGATTAAGTGTGTAACAGACACTTAATCAAAATTTCGGTTTAAAGCAACCTCTGGTTGTGTGAGAACCAATGTTTTCAGTTATAAATAACTGCCTGTGTAAAGATAAATCTATTCAAAAGATTTTCTTGACAGGGTTTCCAGCTCATAGTAATTGTTGCCTCTAACACAAGTGTTAGATTCACTTTTACTAGCTGTTCTTTCTATCAGATGTCCTTAGACTTGCTCATTATACTTGAAAGTATAAAATGATAGAAAGTGAGTTGCATCAGTTACTATCTGATCAACTAAGTCATCAATTCAATGTGAAATATCATAACTAGGTTTCAAGAAAGAAGTTTTAAGGAGTTTAAATTCCTAAACTCAGTCCATCATAAACCTACTATGTTAGCAATTGGATAAGCATTCTGCTGCTCCCATTTCACTTGAAATCTCCTTTGTGTTCACATATTCATACCTGAAATAGTTAGTCTAAAACAAAAAGAACAAAGTACAAAGTACTTGTCTTGCATTAGAATAAGCATAGGACCAACTGTATGAATAACACAATTTACATTTTTGATATATTAGCAGTACCTTATAAATCCAGCAGTACCAACAAAAATTTATGAACATAAACACATCATTTGAAAATTTTAAAGATTAAGCATTCCAATACTTGCTACCAAGTACTCAAATCTTCCAACATCAAAAGCTTTTGTAAGTAGATCTGCAAAATTATAATCTGAAGCAATTTTCATTACTTGAATTAATCTTTTCTCATTGCAATCTCTAATAAAGTGATGTCTAATTTCAATGTGTTTTGTTTTAGAATGTTGCACTGGATTTTTAATAATACAAATTGTACTACTATTATCAATATGAATAACAGTGTTTAAGAAATTGTACCCATAGTCAAGAAGTTGGTTTTGAAGCCATAAGACTTGAGCACAGCAACTTGCAGCAGCTATATATTCAGCTTCAGTTGTTGAATTTGCCACACTTGTTTGCTTCTTACACTGCCATGAGACAAGTCTACATCCAAGGAATTGACATCCTCCAGTTGTTGACTTTCTGTCCAAGCTAGCACCAGCATAATCACTATCCGAAAATGCTACTAAGTCAAAAGGAGAGTCTCTAGAATACCATATACCCAACCTTGGTTGTCCTTTAAGATATCTAAAAATTCTCTTGACTGCAGTTAAATGAGAAACCTTTGGAGTAACTTGAAATCTTGCACAAACACAAACAGGGAACATGATGTCAGGTCTAGATGATGTAAGATACATCAAAGAGCCTATCATAGATCTGTAAGTGTGTACATCTACATTCTCTCCATCTTCATCTTTCAAAAGGTGTTTCTCTGAGTCCATTGGTGTGCTTGCCATTTTTGAATCAGCAAATTGAAACTTTCTAAGAATTTCTGCAACATATTTATCTTGAGAGATAAAAATGCCTTCAGATGATTGTTTAATTTGCAAACCCAAAAAGAATGTGAGTTCTCCCATAGAACTCATCTGAAACTTATCATGCATAAGCTTCTCGAATTCTAAACACATTTCCTTCCTTGTAGATCCAAAGATAATGTCATCCACATACACCTGCACTAACAGAAGATCCTTCTTGTGCTGTTTGATGAAAAGTGTCTGATCAATCTTTCCTCTTTGAAATCCATTTTCTAATAGATAGGAAGCAAGTGTTGCATACCAAGCTCTTGGTGCCTGATGTAGGCCATATAGAGCTTTCATTACTCTGTACACTTTGTTTGGATGGTCAGGGTCAATGAAGCCTGGGGGTTGTGAAACATACACCTCTTCTCCAATTGTACCATATAAAAATGCACTCTTGACATCCATTTGGTAGACTGTGAAGCCTAAAAATGAAGCATAAGCTAGAAACAGCCTAATTGCCTCAATCCTTGCTACTGGAGCATAAACTTCATCATAATCTATCCCTTCTTCTTGTGTGTACCCTTGGGCTACTAATCTAGCCTTATTTCTAATAACTATCCCTCTTTCATCCCTTTTGTTCTTAAAAACCCATCTAGTGCCAATCACCTTTTCATTCCTAGGTAAATCAACTAGCACCCAAACCTTTTGAATCTTGAACTGAAGAAGCTCTTCTTGCATAGCCTCTACCCAGCTTGAATCATCTAGGGCTGTAAGAATGTTCTTTGGTTCCTTTTGAGAGAGAAAACATACAAACAAACAAGAGTTTGAAACCTCATGTTGTTTTGAAGCATAAAGAGCATCAAGAATCCCTTGTTGGTCTGAAGAGACCAGTTGTCTTCTTGTCTTCACACCAGATTGTACATCTCCAATCACATTATCCAGGGAATGAACTTTGTGAATCCTTGTGTGTGGTGTAGAAGGAACTTGATAAGATGGTGGAAGATTACCCAAATCCACTTCATCTTGTTGGAACTCTGCTTCTCTTGAATTTGAAGGACCAGCAGTATCTTCAAATGAACTAGCCGTACCTCCAAATGTACTAACAGTACCTTTATAGATACTAGCAGTACCTTGCTCTGTGTCAGCAGTACCATCAATATTTGAAATATTGAGTTGTTCCTTTGTTCCATCATTCTTGTGCTCATCTTCAACATCTCCTTTAGCTTTACTAGAAGAAGATACATCATTTGTTGAAGTTGATTCCACACATGTACTTGACCATATTGGCATTGTGCCATCATGTTGATCTTTTTCTAACTCTGCTTCATTTGTTGCTTGTGAACCTGAAAAATCATTAGTTTCTGCAACAAAAGGTATATAATTCATAGAATTTGTTAGATACTTGATGAACTCAAATAAGTACATTTTATTACTATCATTTATCCTATTAATTTGACTTGTTTTATTATATTATGTATGAGGATTGATACTTAATCGTTTACTTTTGTAATTCTCAGTTGAAAACAAGCATTTGGTGAAACTTGGCGATTTTGGACTAATTATGGAGCAAAACATGCGAGAAGTTAAGAGTCTACTGAAATGTACAAGATCAAGACTAATCTGCTCCAGATGCGCCGCATCTCACTTATCACATACGGCGCATCGCTATCAAGATCTCACCAGATACGATCCAAGATACAAGAGGACATGCGCCGCATCCTAGAATGGAGATACGCCGCATCTTCTGGCGGTGTACGAATATTCCTGAATATTATAATCTTGGACCCCACGCGAAGTTAAGTAAATGCGCCGCATCTACTTACTAGATGCGCCGCATCTTACCCTCAGACAGAAACTATAAATACCCCAAGACCAGACGAATTCGAGAGACATATAATAGGCATATATAATATATACGAAGACCGAAGTACAGAAACCAAGGACGAATTCAGTCGAGTAGCAGCACAAGACACACTCAAATCAAAGATACAAGAGCTGTAAGAAGGTGCTGCATGTGTTTAATTCATTAAGTAGTTTTGTTTTATTGTGTTAGTAAACTTTAATTCATCAAGATTGGTGGCTTGTGTAATGTGACAACGGAAAGATTGCACTCCCTTAAAACTGCTTTCTCATCAATTAAAGTTTATATGTTGATGTCTTTGGTGACTTTTATTAGTGCATTGATAACCTCTGTGTCTAGCTGAGCGTTGATCAGGTCGCCATGCCTCTGCCCTCGCCTATTTATTAGATCGCCTATGCATTCTATGGTCTGTAGAAAAGTAGGAGAAAGATAAATAGGATAGTCATAAGTAATCATTAAGGGTTTACTCGCCGATAAGATTAGAACCAACGAGAAAGGACTTAATCTCGGTGCGTTGCATCGAACTATACACTTCATATAACACTAGCAATAAAACAAGTGACAAACTACTTATCATAAGGACAGCCCTCTTATTGTCTCAAGTATTTATCTGTGTACGTGTGTGCTATTCGCTGATTCGTGCCTATTGGTTTAGTTTATTATTTAATTGCAACCAAATCGTGTCAATCTCTCAGGCTGAACCCCCTTGCGTTAGATTAGATTGTATAGCTAACTTAATATATTAAAATACTGATTAGAATAACTAGATAATACGTTCCACTCTTAGTGATCGACACTCTACTTACCATTATATTCATACTGACCGGGTACACTGCTCGTTAAGTGTGTGTGTTATTGATAAGTCGGCTAAATATAAATTTAAAACTTGAGTAGGCATTAAAACTGCTAAACCGCAACGACACATCGCACCGCATCAAGTTTTTGGCGCCGCTGCCGGGGAGTGAATTGTTATTATCTGTTAATTTGATTAGTATTTTAATTAGGTTTTAATTTTTTTTATCTAACTGCTAATTTTGTTGTGTATTAGATTAATTTGCATTCATTGTAATATTTTGCATATTTTCTGTTTTTGTGTGTTATTTGTTTGCTTTTATTTGTTTTTATTTTCGTGTGTTTTTATATGTTTTTATTTTTCGTATTTTCTGCATACTGCTAACGTTGTACTGAGCTAAATCGAACGATACGGCGCATCTGATCTTTCAGATACGGCGTATTGCGTTCAATTTTTATAAAATACAACGCGTTTAATTAATTCGATACGACGCATCTTTTCCCCAAGATACGGCGTATCTGTTTTTAATAAGAAATTTTTTTTCTAAGCGATAAAGTAATACGACGCATCTTTTCCCCAAGATACGGCGTATATGTTTTTGATAAAAAAAATTTTCTAAACGATAACGCCATACGACGCATCTGCTTCAGCAGATACGGCGTATCTATTATTTTAATTAAAAACGGTTTTTGAATTATTAAACAGATACGGCGTATCGATTTTTATCGATACGGCGCATCTTCTGAATCAAAAATCTTATATTTTGAAACGTAACGAAAATACGGCGCATTAACTTTTGTTAATACGACGCATTTAATTTTAATAAGAATATCGAATTTTGATAATTAAAACAGATACGGCGCATTCTAATTTCTAAGCGGCGTATCTATTTTCTGAATAAAAGTCTGATTTAATTTTAACGATCATAAGATACGGCGTATCCAACTTTTTGGATACGGCGCATCGTCTGCAGATATCAGTTATTTTTAATCTTATATCCGTTTCTATATTCATTAATTTCTCTTCTAGCGAACAAATCCTACTGATGATTTTACCTTTGATGACAGATTTTGCTATGGAAGACATGTCAGTTAACGGATATCTTGCTAAGGAATTCTTGCTTTCGGATTCATTCAATATGCTCATGATCGATGCAGATTTATTCTCTTGGGAGACCCCTCTTGAAGCTGCTTTTAAGGAATTCATGCGTTTATGCAACATTGACAAAGGGGTATTCTCTTATGATGTATTTGTGAGGTACACTAGAGATGAATTGTCACTCTTATGGCCTATCATTGAATCCAAAGGATTGAACTGGACTACTATCGAAGAAGATGATGGGAAATTCTATCTTGCATACATGGACTCAAGCAACAACAGCTGTGGTGGAGGCAATACCCAAATCTCTTACATGCCTTATTCCGAACAGTACTGGGGATTAAATGAGAACTATCTGGATGATGACAGAATTTATGCTGTGGCGGAATTACTATTTCATGGCAGGTTGGTAAGATTGATGGACCTTTCCCTCAATGATTGGCTTGAACTTAAATATGGTAGTCCGAAATTTGCTCCTGCAAATGAAGTTAAGAGGATTATGACTTCATGGTTGACACGTAGTTTTAAGGAGCAATTTAACGAGTTCATGGAAATAAGGAGGAATATGATTGGAAAAGCTTGCTTTGACGTTGACCATGATCCTAACGATATTGATTTTTCAGAGTGGTTGGCTAGTAAGTTTAATAACCATAAGAGTATGGATCGAGCTACTAAGGATGCATTATGGGTATATTGGATGAGAGGAGAAGACGAAGAAGTAGAAAGCGACTATGGGTCGTCACTTCATGATTCAACAGTCAATGAGGGCATTGAAGAATTATTCAGAATAGATATTGACGTGTTCGATTATGAGACACCCTTATGCAAGCAATTCAAGGAATTTAACTACCTTCTTCGAGTCGACGATGATGTGCTTACTGGAGATCTACCAGGATTTAAGACTTATGATGATTTCAAAAACACCTGGTACTACGAATGGAATGACCAAGTACCATGGGTTTGGGATAAACCATGGGAATTTGAGCACATTAATCACACCTGTACACCCTTTGTTTTCAAGGACGGGAGTAGTGTTTGGCCGACCTGTGATTATAAAAGTGACGGAACCTGTAATGGGGGAAGTATTATTGGGATGAAACGGGTTGGAAACGATGTAACCTTTGAAGATTATGAGTGGTACGATAATGTTGAAGACTGCCCACAAAAAGCGGAGGCTTTGCAAGAAAAGGGTAGAATTGAACGCTTGAAAGGACTTAAGGGAACATCGGATACTACTTTCTGGGAATGGGTGCATGAACAATTTGATGATTTCACGAAGCTTAGTCGACGGTTACAATGGGATTTGGAAAGAGAGTGGGAGGCGATTCAAGATAATAAGTCATTAATTGATGAACTTGATGACTATTTGATTAAGGATCCTTATTTCGAGTTTGTTGATAAAGACAATGAAGAGTTCACCAAAAGAAAGTGTCAACTACTTGGGATCCCTTATAATGAGCCACCCATGATTATTTCCGAAAAATTTAAAATCATCAAATATTCTTTGGGACCAGATGAAGAGTATGTTGCGACGAAGACCAAGAGTTATAGAAGATTAAGCCGAACGGAAGAAAACGTCGCAAAGCTATACGGGAACATCTTTCGGATGAAGGAAGAAGGATGGACCGTGACAAGAACTAAATGAAGAGCTGAACGTGAGTCTAACTTGAAGACTCTGGAATAAAGACAAGTGCTTACCGGGAGACAACCCGGATTTATTTTTTTATTTTTGTGTCGAGTCAGTCAGGCCGCCGAGGATACGGCGCATCTCAATCCTGAGATGCGACGCATCTCCTGCAATGGTCATATCTTTATTTTTCCGCATATTTTTATTTTCGACTTTAAAACTTTTTATCAGTTTATTTCAATGCGGCGCATCCCTGGTTAAGGATGCGGCGCATCTTTTATTCTGATCCGTATTTATTCCAGGCTCGATACGGCGTATCTTCTTCCATAAGATACGGCGCATCGACTGACCTGATGATTTTCATTTTTAATTTTTATGTTTTATTTTTATCTAACTACTAATGTATTATGCAAAGTTGAACCTTTCTTATCTTAGGTGTGTTTTGAAGCATTGGTGGTATTATAGATTCCTGCATTTCCTGTGGATACATCTAATAAGAAGCTTAAACGTTCTAATCCACAAGAAAGATGATTTTTGCTCTTATACAAATGGAGGATCATACCGAGCAAATCTCAGGGGAGTTTTTCTGTTCTAATTCTTTTATTTTCCAGTTTTTAACCTTTCATACAAACAACGAGGACGTTGTTTAACTTAAGTGGGGGGATTGGAGAATTAGAACACTTAACACTTACTTGTCCTAAACTTTTCAAAATATGCTTAAAAAGTGCTTAATATATCAAAATTTAAAATTTTTAGCATGTTTTTGTTTAAAGTCTAAGTTGCATAGCTGCACACATGACGTCATTTTCAAAAATTGTGATTTTTCAAAATTCACAAATCTATGAGTGTGCCGGTGACTTGTAAACTTTAGAACTTGGCTTGTATACTATTCGAGACCACCATAATGAGTATTATTTATATAATTGGAATGACTTGTCTAAATTGGTAAATTTCTAGGATTACACCCAAATAGCCTTATATGTTATGTGTTATTAGCTAACTACACTGGTTAGTTAACCCCCGTATAAACCCTTTTGTTACTCTCACTTTTAGAGTAAGATACCCCTAGAAAAACACTCAGAGCCATTCCTTTCGTTTCTTACACCTTTGTTAAAATGTTTAGTTACACCCTTACACCTTAGCCTACCCTGTAGATTAAAATCCGTGGTTGGTTAATTGCTATAGGCAAAGTGTGTTTCCTTACATTACCTGTGTTCGCGTGCGTAATTCATTATCTATGGTTAGGTCGGGAAATTGCACAATGCAATTGGAGTGAAAGTAAATATTGTATATCTTTGAGTTTATTTTTCGTGTGTTTACTACTTTCACTATTACCGTTATTTCTGAAGTTATGAAAAATATGGAAAAATTATCCAGAATTATCATTATAGTGATGTGGTAAAATTTTACACATCTTTGTTAAAGTTGATATAAAAAAAAAAAAAAAAAAAAAAAAAAAAAAAAAAAAAAAAAAAAAAAAAAATCGAAAAAAATAGAAAGAAAAAGAAAAAGAAGAGTTGGATGTTTGATTTAAACCAACAATGTAAAGTTTTGTATTAAGTGGTCGATATCACCACTAATTGTTGTATATTATATCTATGGATTGAATGGGAGTTGGCAGTTATGGGAACGTCAACTAAGGTTTATTCTTTGATTAAGATCTTGTTGAGTATAATTCGTGTCTACCTAAAGCGTGTGTTTCAAGTGTTAAAGCGTGAGTTATTCAATGATATGAGTCTTATTCATGGGATGGTTGGGATAGTGATTAACCACACTTAGGATTTTAATTTATTTGTTTTGTTTATTTTTCATTTTTACACCAATTTATATCCCAAATATTATCCATACCCTGTATTATTCTTTATCCAACCAAACCTTTGATTTATTGAGATTAGGGATTTGAGCAATCTTAAGTATCGTAGTCGTGGATTCGGCTATGTATTTATGATTTTGTCGCCCTTTTTGATATATTATTATTGGTGAAGTTTGGACCTATCTTTAGCCTATTCGAGTTAAGGATTTGAGCAATTGCAAGTATCGTGTTCGTGGATTCGATCATGTATTTGTGATTTTGTCGCCTTTTCTGGAATTTGAGATCGATAGATATTAAGAATGATTAACCCTTAAGCCTATAAACCCTTTTTACCGCTTTAGACTTGATATTCCTTGGCTTTAGTGGTGGAGATGTGTATACTTGCCAAGCTTATGATAGAATATTCGTCACGACTGGACAGTTAAACGATTAGATTTGCTTTTATCAGATTATTTTATTTTACTTCTAATTCGTTAAGTGTTTAGTTGTGTGATTATGACAAAAATGAATACATGCTTAAATATAAAAATAAATCCTAATATCTTTTAGGATACATTTTCATAAGATTAATTCTAAGGTTTACTTGGGGACAAGTAAAATTCAAGTGGGGGGATATTTGATGAACTCAAATAAGTACATTTTATTACTATCATTTATCCTATTAATTTGACTTGTTTTGTTATATTATGTATGAGGATTGATACTTAATCGTTTACTTTTGTAATTCTCAGTTGAAAACAAGCATTTGGTGAAACTTGGCGATTTTGGACTAATTATGGAGCAAAACATGCGAGAAGTTAAGAGCCTACTGAAATGTACAAGATCAAGACTAATCTGCTCCAGATGCGCCGCATCTCACTTATCACATACGGCGCATCGCTATCAAGATCTCACCAGATACGATCCAAGATACAAGAGGACATGCGCCGCATCTTAGAATGGAGATACGCCGCATCTTCTGGCGGTGTACGAATATTCCTGAATATTATAATCTTGGACCCCACGCGAAGTTAAGTAAATGCGCCGCATCTACTTACTAGATGCGCCGCATCTTACCCTCAGACAGAAACTATAAATACCCCAAGACCAGACGAATTCGAGAGACATATAATAGGCATATATAATATATACGAAGACCGAAGTACAGAAACCAAGGACGAATTCAGTCGAGTAGCAGCACAAGACACACTCAAATCAAAGATACAAGAGCTGTAAGAAGGTGCTGCATGTGTTTAATTCATTAAGTAGTTTTGTTTTATTGTGTTAGTAAACTTTAATTCATCAAGATTGGTGGCTTGTGTAATGTGACAACGGAAAGATTGCACTCCCTTAAAACTGCTTTCTTATCAATTAAAGTTTATATGTTGATGTCTTTGGTGACTTTTATTAGTGCATTGATAACCTCTGTGTCTAGCTGAGCGTTGATCGGGTCGCCATGCCTCTGCCCTCGCCTATTTATTAGATCGCCTATGCATTCTATCGTCTGTAGAAAAGTAGGAAGAAAGATAAATAGGATAGTCATAAGTAATCATTAAGGGTTTACTCGCCGATAAGACTAGAACCAACGAGAAAGGACTTAATCTTGGTGCGTTGCATCGAACTATACACTTCATATAAAACTAGCAATAAAACAAGTGACAATCTACTTAATCATAAGGATAGATCTTCTTATTGTCTCGAGTATTTATCTGTGTACGTGTGTGCTATTCGCTGATTCGTGCCTATTGGTTTAGTTTATTATTTAATTGCAACCAAATCGTGTCAGTCTCTCAGGCTGAACCCCCTTGCGTTAGATTAGATTGTATAGCTAACTTAATATATTAAAATACTGATTAGAATAACTAGATAATACGTTCCACTCTTAGTGATCGACACTCTACTTACCATTATATTCATACTGACCGGGTACACTGCTCGTTAAGTGTGTGTGTTATTGATAAGTCGGCTAAATATAAATTTAAAACTTGAGTAGGCATTAAAACTGCTAAACCGCAACGACACATCACGCGCATCAATACTCAAGATCAAATAGCCATTTTGGTCCTTGACCTACTACATTGGATTTGTTTTCTAAAAACTCCACATGTAGTTCTTCTTGTACTTTCTCAGTTCTTAAGTTGTAAACTCTAAAAGCTTTGCTAACAAGAGAATATCCAACTAAGAAACCTTCATCTGCTTTACCATCAAATTTTCCTAAATGGTCTAAGGTATTGAGATTTGTCACATGACATCCAAAAGGTCTAAGAAATCCTATTGCAGGAGTTCTACCATTAAAAAGTTCATATGATGTCTTATTGTGAGGCTGCACAACTAAAACTCTATTTTGAACATAGCAAGCAGTGTTCATTGCCTCTGCCCAAAAGATTATAGGTAGCTTAGAATCAGCTAACATTGTTCTAGCAGCTTCAATTAGTGTTCTATTCTTTCTTTCAGCCACTCCATTCTGTTGTGGTGTTCTAGCAACACTATATTCTCTTCTAATACCTTTTTCTTTGCAGAAATCATCCATAACTCTATTTTTGAATTCTGTCCCATTATCACACCTAATGACTTTTACTTTCTTACTTACTTGGTTTTCTATTTCTGTTATGAAAGTCTTAAGGATGCTTGATGTCTCATCCTTTGACACTAAAAAGAAAACCCATGTAAATCTGCTATAGTCATCAGTTATAACAAGACAATATTTCTTATGTTGCATACTCCTTACTGAAACAGGTCCAAATAAGTCCATATGAAGCATAAACAATGACTGATTGATAGAGTTAAAAATCTTGGGCTTACAAGTGGCTTTGTGTTGTTTGCCTTTTAGACAAGCAATGCATGTTTGATCATTTTCAAATCTTTTGTGAGGTAAACCTCTTACCAAACCATTCTTAACAATTTTATTTATGGTTTTGAAATTAATATGACCAAGCCTTCTATGCCATAACATTGATTCATCCAATGTGGCCTTTGCAACAAGACAAGTTAAATCCTTTTTAGGAATAATGTTCTTCATATCAACACTATACATATTGGCCTTTCTAGGAATTCTAAGAAGCACTTGACTTTCATCAGGCATCTTAAAATCCTTAGATAGAACAAGACATTCAGTGTCAGTAAAAAGGACATTGTTCTTTTTGTCACACATTTGTGAAACACTAAAAAGATTATACTTTAGCTCTTGAACATAGTACACATCTTCAAAATCTAAATTTCCGGTTTTAATTGTACCTTTACCAGAAATTTTGCCACGAAAACCACCTCCAAAGGAAACATATCCTCCATTGAAAGCTTCAAAATCTGAAAGATAAGACATGTTTCCTGTCATATGCCTTGAACATCCACTATCTGAGTATCCTTGATCTTCTTGTTTATCAGTTGAATGTTCCTGCACACAAATAAGAGTGTTAGTTTTCTTTGGGGATCCAAGCCATTACTGACTTGGATCTGCCTCTTGCATCAATGTAATTTAATCTTTTAAGGACAGTTGATGCAACATTGGATTTAAGAATCCAACATGCTGAGGCCTTAACAGCATTTGCCCTATTACCCTTAGCAGCAGAATGAATAACATGCTTAGCAGAAGTGACTGCTAGCTTTGAAGTCACACTCTTTGGTCTCCAAATTTGTTTGTGGACCACTGCTTTTGTTTGAATTGGCCTTAGAACAGTTGTAGATGCATGTATGAAAGTTGTTTTTGCATCCTTAGCTGTTGATTTTGGGTTAACAGTCATCAAAGGTCTAACAGTACCTTTTGATCTACCCGTACCTTTAATTTGTACTGGCAGTACCTTTTTGTCTGTATTAGCAGGACCTTTTTGTCTATCAGGACCTTTTGGTCCAGACTTGTTTGAGACTGTTATGGGCTTTGTTCTATGAGTGTTAGAGTGAAAGTGAGGAGTTTGCCTTTTGTAGTTCACCCTATTGTTTTCATACCCAGTTACCCAATGGTTGCAGAAAGCTGCAAGATGGTCAAAACTACCGCATGTATAACAAGCTTTGTTGTAAAAAGCAAAGTCATCACCTAATTGGTTAGACTTGAGGTTGTTCCAATTCCTTTGGTTACCTCTGGGCTTGTTTGTAGTTCTATATTGTTTACAATATCTAACTGGTTTCCTAACAGTCTTAACATTTGACTTTGGCCTGTTAGTGTTGTGATTGACTATCTTAGGAACACTTGTTCCTACTTTCTTAACCAATACAGGTTTAGAGCTACTTACATCTACTAAAATAAGTTACGTGATCGTTTATGGGCTCAAGGTTGTTAAGCCTTGATCTAGGATTTTGTCTATGAAAAGTATGATGATAATATTGACGGAATATTCTATGAAAGAAACAATACTATCACATCAAGGTTTTGCCAAACTTTCTCCGTTTGTTATTCAATTTAAGCCCCAATGCTACTTGATCAATTATAGAACGGTTACACTCTAACAGGAATCAAAGATCCTTGAGGCTAAACAAACCTAACAACATTAGACCCCATGTCCAATGTTCATCAGACCCCATGTCTGATGTTCCCACACACACTCTTTAAGTGCTTTACATTTTAACACAACTTTGTGTTGTTGTAATCTGAGAGTACGAAGCACTTTGGTGTTGATTGTTCAATCACAACTAAGACACACTTTTGATGTTCACTTTGTTTCACTGTGAAGCATACTTTTATCTAAGGATGTGATCTCCTTTTTATAGTATAAAGGAGATCATTACTGATGACGTATAGTCCATACCCGGGTCACGAACCCGATTAGTAAACAATACCAACAATTAAGCCCACCACGTATGGGCCGCAACTGGACTACCAGTTATGTGACTTGGGTCGACAAGGCCCAAGCCCAAAGTTATTTCCGGATAATATATAGAGTATCTTCTAAATAAAGAGGATATATACCAAATATCCGATGTCGGCTAACACGCCGAGGAGTAGGGAACACGAAACCTACTAGGGTTTCGTGCATATATAAAGGGCATTCCAGCCCTCGGTAAAGGTACGATCTTCAATAAACCCTAACCCTTTACTAAACCCTACATTCGATTACTTACTCTCACGCCGGAGGATAATCGGGGGAGACAATCCCTCGATAAGCCTAACGGTGTTTGTTCTTTTTCTTAGTGCGCAGGTTCCATCCAGCATTAAGAGTTAATTGGTACGAGAATAGAAGTCCTCACAAGGAACGCCCAACTTTTGTATCAACAAGTGGCGCCATCCGTGGGACCCTACACTAAGAATTTTACCAAGAACTAGAATGACGAAACACGGAAGTCACAAGAGTCCGCATGGGAAGAAAGCGCATGATGACTCACTAGGGAAGAAGCATCAAACGGATGCGCCCCCTAAGCAGGCCGCTGGGACAACCAGCACGCCTAGAAGCTTAGGAGCGTATTCAGATCTGGTCTTTCCTGCGATAGAATCACTTACCAAAACTACCCCCGCTATTACGACAAGTACTAGCGCGGTAGAACTGGAGCGCACTCCTCTTACCATGCCAGAGGTGAACTTCACTGAACCTCCCAACGCGCCTATCCGAAACAAGGATCCTGCCTTGGAAACAGACTCCATCGCGCTAGAGGGAGTCACTTCCGAATTGGCGCCAAGCGACTTTGTATCTCAAAACTACGAAGCCTTGACTGCGCTCATGCGAGAAGAGACAAAGAAGAGGTCAAGCCAAAGTCTGCACGGCAGACTCAACTTCGACCCTGAGCACGAAGTATCCCCACCGCGCTACCAAAAGGAAAGACGCGAAAAGGATAGCCGCAAACAACCAGTGTTTGCCAGGATTGGAAGGAAGGTTGTGGACGATGAAGCAGTCGACCTTCAACATCTGGAAGAGCCTGAAGAGGGGGAGCGGCGCGCCAATGTCCATGCTAGGCTTGGCAGACGCAGGATCCAAGATAGGCTTGGGCGACGATGTTCCCCAAGTGAAAGCCCCTCAAGCTCTGACTCTGAAGATAGTCGGCGCAAGCGCCGCAGAGGAGCAAGCTCAGACTCTGATGATAGTCGACGCAAGCGTCACAAAAGAGCCCGCTCATCTTCAAGAGAATCCTCGGACAGCGAGACTGGACACTGGAAATCAAGAGGGAAATACCGCGACCAGGATGATGAAGACATGTCTCTTCCCTGGCGTCGCCAAAAGGTTGATGCGTTTACTAGGCGCATCAGTGACTTTTCTGAGAATAAGAAAAGGCGCATGCTTGCTAACGTCAAAACATATGATGGGACAGGTGATCCTGATGATCACCTAAAAATTTTCGAATCAGCAGCTACCATCGAAAATTGGCCACAGCCTGTGTGGTGCCATATGTTCAACTCCACATTAGTAGGGAATGCGCGCAACTGGTTTAGTAAGCTTCCACGCAGAAGCATTGCTGGGTTTGAAGAGTTGCGCAGAGCGTTTCGCCTAAACTTCACTCAAAGGAAGAAGTGCGCCAAAAACCCTGTCGAACTCGCTAGGGTTAAACAGCGACAAGGGGAATCCACAAGCGCTTTCATGGAACGCTTCAAGGACGAGTGCATGAAAGTCAAGGCGTGTCCAGAGATACTAAAAATATCGGGTTTTATGAATGCAATCAATAACCCAGATTTGATAAAAAAGCTAAACGATAAGGTTCCCCTAACCTTTGACGAACTCATGAAGCGCACGAGGTCTTTCGTCCAAGGAGAAGAAGCCGCTGCAGATAGCAAAAAAGGCTATTCGAACCATAGACCACAAGAAGAGTCAAGGAGACAATCCAATGACCAGGGTGGCAATCGTAACAGCCGCAGCAGAGGCTATCGCAACCAAGGGAGTGGAAGAGACAATGATAGATACACACCCCTCACAAAAACCCCAAGGGAGATATTTGTGACAGATGGTGCGAACTTCCCGAAACCACCACCAATCCGCACCCCAGAGGATAAGCGCATAGGGAATGGTTATTGCGAATACCATGGACAGAAGGGCCACACAACTAACGATTGCGTCCAACTGCGCCAATTGATTGACAAATTGGTAAAGGAAGGAAAGATGGACCACCTCGTAAAAAACATCAGAGAAGGGAAAGACAAACCAAAACCAGTGGCCAAGAAAGAGACGCCAAGAGAAAAGGCAGACATCATCTACATGATACAGTCATGGCCGCGCGCGACAAGACAGAAAGTTAGTCAGCGTTTTTCTAAGGGAAACGAAATTTCTTTCCCCTCCCTGACCGCGAACAACGCAGTAGTGGATCCACTCACCATTGAAATACATACGGGGGGTCACGACATCCGTCGCATGTATATAGATGGAGGTGCATCCGCCGATATTATATATGAACACTGTTTCAAGAAGCTGCGACCTGAGATACAGAGCCAGCTAATCCCAGCCACAACGCCGCTCACCGGCTTCACAGGGGAAAAAATATGGCCCATGGGGCAATTACGTCTATTCGTAGAAGTTGGTGACAAACCACACTCTACAGTCACCTGGATGAACTTCATGGTAATCAGATCCCCCTCTCCGTACAACGGTATCATTGGGAGACCTGGAATATCATCCATTCGCGCCGTGCCATCCACAGCGCATGGGATGCTCAAGTTCCCAGTGGAAGGAGGTATTGTCACCCTTTACAATACCACCATACCACCCAAAGAATGCAACGCAGTGACAAGTGACGTAAGCGTTGTTCCAGAACAACGCGCAATTAAAGTCCCAAACCTAACGGTCGCCATTCACCCTGAATACCCGGATCAACAGGTATCTATTGGCGGGTCTCTGTCTGACAAAGGCAGATCAGCTATATGCGCACTCTTGCAAAATAATTTGGATATTTTTGCATGGGAACCAAAGCATATGACAGGAGTGCCACGCTCCATCACGGAACATAAGCTGCAAATCCGACAAGGATATCCTCCAATACGACAGAAAAAGCGCGGACAAGCTCCAGACCGCGCAAAAGCCATCCTGGAAGAAGTACATAAACTAGTAGACGCAGGCATCATGCGTGAAGTCTACTACCATGACTGGCTCTCTAACCCAGTGATGGTAAAGAAGAGCGATGGCAGTTGGAGGATGTGCGTAGATTTCACGGATCTCAATAAAGCATGTCCACAGGACTGCTATCCTCTACCGGAGATAGACTGGAAGATCGAGTCTCTGTGTGGGTATCCCTTCAAATGCTTCCTGGACGCATATAAGGGATACCACCAAATTCAAATGGCGGAGGAAGACGAAGAAAAGACGGCCTTCCACACAAGTCAAGGGGTCTACTGCTACACAAAGATGCCCTTCGGCCTAAAGAACGCAGGAGCAACATACCAAAGATTGGTGGACACTGCGTTCGAGAAGCAAGTGGGACACAACTTGGAAGTCTACGTCGATGATCTCGTCATCAAAAGCCATACAGAGGAAGAGCTAGTGCGCGACATGGAGGAAACGTTCAAAACACTCAGGAGAATCAACATGAAATTGAACCCCAAGAAGTGTACGTTTGGCGCTACGGAAGGCATGTTTCTCGGGTATTTGATAGAACCCGATGGGATCAAGCCTTGCCCAGAGAAGACTCAAGCAGTCATTGACCTCCCCTCACCGCGCACACTGAAGGAAGTTCAATCACTAAACGGCAAGCTAGCCGGACTGAACCGATTTTTATCCAAATCAGCAGACAAGTCACTTCCCCTATTCAAGACACTCAAGAAGTGCACCAAAAAGGGAGACTTCAGGTGGACTGCGGAAGCAGAAGAAGCCTTCCAACAGCTCAAGCAACACATAGCAGCACTCCCAAAACTTGTCGCACCCAGACCAGGGGAAGAGCTGATCATGTATCTATCTGCGACCCAAGGAGCAGTCAGCGCAGTGCTATTGACAGACAGGAACTCCGTCCAAACACCCATCTATTTTGTTAGTAAGGCGCTGAAGAAAACGGAGATTAACTACACGGCAATGGAGAAATTGGTCCTAGCCTTAGTGTTTGCAGCGAAAAGACTGCGCAGGTACTTCCAGGCGCATCCAATCGCTGTTATCACAGACCAACCCATCAAACAGGTTATATCGAAACCCGACGCATCGGGACGCCTACAAAAATGGAGTGTGTTACTGGGTGAGCATAACATATCATACAGACCGAGCACTGCAATTAAAGGGCAGATATTAGCCGACTTCATCATTGAGAAGCCGGAGACAGACACTCCACCTGCGACAAGCAAGGAGGAACTTCAAGAACCATGGATTCTATTTACTGATGGATCCTCGTGCGTAGATGGATCAGGAGGTGGCCTTATTCTCACCAACCCAGAAGGAGTTGAATTCACCTACGCACTGCGTTTTGAATTCACAGCCACGAACAACGAGGCAGAATACGAAGCACTCCTAGCTGGGTTACGCATCGCAACTCAAATGGGTGCACGCAACCTAGAAGTAAACGTCGATTCGCGGCTAGTGGCTAACCACGTGTCAGGAGAATATATAGCGAAGGAGGAACACATGATCCAATACCTCGAAAAGACCAAATCTCTGATCCAAAACTTCGATAGATTTATCATCAAGCAGGTTCCCAGGAGTGAAAATAGGAAAGCAGATGCGCTGAGCAAGATTGCATCCACCAGTTTTGCGCATCTATCCAAACAAGTTTTGGTGGAAACCTTGAAAAACAAGTCAATCACAGAGATGGAAATATCCACGGTGATAGAAGAGGAAAATCCTACGTGGATGACACCGATCATTGACTTCATCAGCAAGGGCATACTTCCCCAAGAGCAGAAGGAAGCTCGAAGAATCCGACGCACAGCGCAGCGATTCGAGCTCAGAGACGACGTCTTATATAGACGCTCATTCCTACAACCATGGCTTAGGTGTGTTGGACCTCTCCAGGCAGACTATGTACTTCGAGAGATCCACGCAGGCTCATGCAGCATGCACTCAGGACCACGGTCCATTGTAGCGCGCGCCCTAAGGTCTGGATACTATTGGCCAACTATGCACCGTGACGCACGTGACTTGGTACGGAAGTGCAATGATTGCCAAGTTCACAGACCTATTCCGCGCCGACCACAACATGAACTAACACCTATTACATCGCCATGGCCCTTCTACAAATGGGGTATCGACATCGCTGGACCTTTCCCCATTGCCGCAGGAGGATTGAAATTCCTCATTGTGGCAATAGATTACTTTACCAAGTGGATCGAAGCAAAGGCAGTAGCGACTATAACAGGTAACCAGGTGAAACGATTCGTGTGGGACAACATAGTATGTCGCTTTGGATTACCTGGAGAAATTATCTCTGATAACGGAAAACAATTCCGTGATAACCCGTTCAAAGATTGGTGCGAACAGTTGAACATCACGCAACACTTTGCATCAGTAACTCATCCACAAACCAATGGTCTGGTTGAACGCGCAAATAGAAGCCTAGGCGAAGGAATAAAAGCGCGCCTGGACAGACACAAAGGTAGATGGGTAGAAGAACTATCACATGTTCTCTGGGCGCACCGAACAACCATCAAGGTTAGCAACGGGGACACCCCCTTCTCTTTGGTCTATGGGACAGAAGCTGTTATACCAACTGAAATTGGAATGCCAACCATCCGTACTGCGGAAGTTAACATGGCAACCAATGACGATGAGCGGCGCATAGACTTAGATCTATTAGAAGAGCGACGTGAACGCGCAGCAATACGCGAAGAGAAAGCCAAGTTGAGAATGAAAAAATACTATGATACCAAAGTACGCAGCACTTCATTCAGACCAGGCGACTTCGTATACCGCGACAATGACTCAAGCCGTGCAGAAGACACTGGTAAGCTAGGACCAAAGTGGGAAGGACCTTACGAGGTCATAGAAGCATTTGGCAACGGAGCGTACAAGCTACGCGACAAGGATGGACGTGAGCTACAGCGAACATGGAACGTCCGCAACCTTAAACGGTGCTATCTTTGAAGAAGGCTACGGCCCAACATGGACACTCATGCGCTTTAGAAAGTGCCCCCAATAAAGATCCATGTAATTTTATTTTTTAAGTATTATCTAGATAAGTATTCTTTTTCAAAACTTGCAAGTATTAATAAAACGTTATGGTTTCTAGCTAACTCCATAACACATTTAACTTTATTGTTTGCATCTTTTATCATCGTGTTTCAATATTGTTATACTCTTGCCTACATGGCGTGCATGCACACACTAAGACCCACGATGGCAGAAAGGATGAGTTAACCTAATAAACAACTCGTTGAGTAAGAGGGCTGCAAACCCATCAACATTGGATCACGAATCCTTTGTTAAACACCTTGCGCTCAAGACGTTGGCGCAAGTTCCTTACGCACCCCACGACGGACGCGCAAAAGGGCACACTGTGCGCGTTTAACAACTCAGGAAGTCAAGACTCTTGACTCCTTAAAGTAAAATACGACAAGTAAAATTACAAAAATACATAGACGACTATGATTTCTTTCTTTACAATAAGTTAGACAAATTCAATACACGACTACGGTCATTATTTAAGGAAATTCATACACGATTATGATTCTTCTCTTTCTAAATACGCTCAGACACTTAAAGATATCTTCACGCAAAGATACATAAGTCATACAAGATCTACGAGGTCAAAAGCATAAGTATTTAGAAGTTACAAAAACACTAAGTACAAAAAGCAACCTTTTATTTATAGAATACGTTTCTACAAAAAGACTTGTACAAAAAAGTTAAATACTATATGTACGCCTTAACTGGCTGGAGCCCCCACTCAAAGCCGCTTCCTTTGCATCCGCGAGCCTCTTCAACAACTCTGCATCATCAAGGGAAACAGTGGCCACGCAGACAGGCACACCATCGGATCTAGGCTGATGCGCAGCGCCTATGCCGCACAGAATGGCCTTTCCTTTCTCGCCTTTCTTTCGTGCGACCCTGGAAACATGCGCATTTAGCGATCTTTGCAACGAAATCTCTTTCTCAATACGGAAAGGATTCAGAATGTCACGAGGCCGAGCAAAAATAGGTACCTTCAACTGCGCTACATCAGGCTTCAAGTAGAAGTCCACCTGCTGATCTGCATCATCCTGCAGATGCCTAGGAAGAGTGAGCCCCGCCATGATCACGCTGATAGGCTGATCCTGATCACGCTCCAAGAGAGCGATATGCGGAAGCTCAAGCTTTTTTAAATCTTCCATAGCAGCAACAAGCTCAGCTCGGGCATTCGCCTTATACCCAGGCACCTCCGCAAGTGGCACAGTCAACAACTTGGCCTCATCAAGCTTGTCTGCGGCTAAAGTCTCCCCATGCGCAATAGCGCAATCCACAACCTTTCCGAAGGACGTGGTGACATCGGGATGCTCCAAAGTACACATGGCAGCCAGGCGGAGACCATGACTGATCAACCACCTACCAAAATAACACAAGTGTTAATATGAAAGAGGATATAAATATACACAAGCTATAAAGAGATAAAAGCATCATGTACCTGCGCTCAGCTACGGCCTGAACCATGTGAGGGTATAGCTCCTCATCATACTCGATGCTGAGCTTGCGGAGCTTCTCCTCCTGCGTCTTCAGCGCAAGCTCCACGCGACTGCGAAACTCCTCAATATTGGCAAAGTGCTTGCTCCTATTTTGTTCCAAGTACTTCAGCGCCCATAAGGAGTTACGCCTCTGACGGTCCGCAAAAGCACGCTCCCGCTCCAACTCAGCCATCACCATGACCTTCTCCTCACCCATTTTTTGCGCAGACGCCTCTGCGCGCTCCAGTTTAGCCTTGGAGCTCAGCTGCTCAGCTTTAGAGCTTGCTAACTCAGCCTGCACAGACGCTAATTGCGCCTGCAGTCTGGAAATTTCCTCAGACTTGTGCACCCTTGCCTGCGCCACCAGCTCAGACTGGCGCACAGCGATGGAGGCCAGCTCCTCCATCGTAGAGTCAAATGGACTTGACTCCACTTCAACATCCCTCGGTGAACGCGCCCCGTCCAGAGCATGACTCACCTCGGGTGGCGCACTCCCATCTAGGACGCCAGCGTCCTCCACAGGCTGTTTACTGCACAAATGATCAAGAGGCAAGGTTAGCACACAGGCAAGCATACACAAAATCCTAAGGAATTGCTACAAAATACTTACATAGGGGGAGGAGTTGAGAGCACATCCCTCTCAGTCTCAGTCTCAGCCGTGGACACACCTCCACCAGACTTCTCAGCATCCACACTGAGGACACAAAGGAACAAAGTTAGCACACAATATATCTTGACAAAAGTTTATAACTAATAACTAAGGTACTTACTTCATCTGCACCTCAGTAAAAGACGAGCTTCCCCCAGCCTCAGTCCGCGGCCTCTTGGAAGGCCCTTCACCATCACTGCTAAGCGCTCTCTTGCGCGTCAGTGGGGAGCTCTCCTCCATTTCACTGTCAGTCTCCTCTAAATGGATCACCGTCTCAGGAAGAGGAGGCTGCGCAGCGTCAGGACCTGGCTGCACAGGAGGAGCCACCTCCTGTATTGGCTCAGCTACTATAACATCAGGGGAGCCTTCGGGATCTGGGATAACCAAATCCACGACGCGCCCTGCCGTCGCCTGCAGAATAGTCTGCTCATCATCCCCCAAAGGACGCACTCCCACTGCCACGGAACGCGGATTCTCCAGACGTACAACCGAAAAAAGATCCATCTCTGCGCATAAAATAGACAAAAAGAAGCAAGTTACATAAAGTATGAAAGACGAAGAAACGCTTACACTAATAACGACAGTAAGGCGATAGAAGGAGCACCCACCCGTGCCATCCGCATTCAAGAAAGTGGGAACTTCTGTCTCATGCTCAAAATAGTTGCGACTGATGCCCATGTGCACCAGGAACGCTTCCGGATACGGTTTGATCGGAAGGCGATTCTCATCTATTATCGCCGCATGATCCACGTTATACCACGTCTCAGGGGGGCGCTCATCCTTGGGCAGATTGGCACGGGTGTAGAATTGAAAATTGGAGGGGAAGACAGCATCATCAACCCAAAAGAACTTCTCCCTCCAATCCTTGAGCTTATCTACTTTCTGCACATAGCACTGTAACTTTCCTACGCGCTTCGCGAAAGTAACCCACCCATTTGACCACGTTGCGTGATAAAACGCGCGAAATAAGTGGAGGGACGGGTGAATCGCTAACAAGCGACAGTTCACCTCAAAATTAGCAATCTTCCCAGCACCAATACAATGCAACTGGGAGATGTGGAGGTCGTAATAATGGAGTATGTCACTCAATAACACGGAGATGGGGACGCGCTGATTCGCCCACTCGAAAAAGCGCGTATATAACCCCACCTTCCCGGCAGGGAAATCCGCGATGGTGTCATTCGGACCTGGTACCTCTGGGCGCAGGCCCAAAGGGATAAAATAATCCGAAGTGAACTGCACTAGTTCCTCCTCGGTTATGTTAGAACGGAAATCATGAAGTTGCGCTACCATTTTCTGACTCAGATTATGTGCGCACGCGCAATTACCTTTGAATTATCTTTTTTGGAAGAAGATTTGAAGATGTAAAAATGGTGGAATGGCGATTTTTTAACTGTGGATGTCACAGTGAATGAGAGGCGGTAGTTTATATACTTTTCCCATCCACCACAGATGAGTGACACGTGTATCCCACTATCTCAAATCGTGTGGCTAGGATAAAGGATGGTACAAGACAAGTGGGCAACCTCTCCATTTCCCAAGGTACCCAAATTGCACTTTTTTGGACTAGATACATGATACGTGTATTTTTTAGGCGGTATATTTTTGAAAGCTTCCCGCGTACGCGTGAGGAATTAATTCGACACGACTTTAGTCTAGCATCCGCAGGTTTTTACCCTGCGCATACTAGACTGGGGGGACATGATGACGTATAGTCCATACCCGGGTCACGAACCCGATTAGTAAACAATACTAACAATTAAGCCCACCACGTATGGGCCGCAACTGGACTACCAGTTATGTGACTTGGGTTGACAAGGCCCAAGCCCAAAGTTATTTCCGGATAATATATGGAGTATCTTCTAAATAAAGAGGATATATACCAAATATCCGATGTCGGCTAACACGCCGAGGAGTAGGGAACACGAAACCTACTAGGGTTTCGTGCATATATAAAGGGCATTCCAGCCCTCGGTAAAGGTACGATCTTCAATAAACCCTAACCCGTTATTAAACCCTACATTCGATTACTTACTCTCACGCCGGAGGATAATCGGGGGAGACAATCCCTCGATAAGCCTAACGGTGTTTGTTCTTTTTCTTAGTGCGCAGGTTCCATCCAGCATTAAGAGTTAATTGGTACGAGAATAGAAGTCCTCACAAGGAACGCCCAACTTTTGTATCAACAATTACAAAGTTTGATAAGTCTTAGTCTACTACTAGCTTTATGTGTCAGTCATTAAGATATAACATGTATCTTGTTTTACAACTTTGTTGACTGAGAACATATCTAGATATTATCTACTTGATATACTTGACTCAAATACAAAATATCTTTTTCGATCTTATCCTTGTAGCAGCTCTATGACTCACTGATCAGCAGTACCATTTACAACTAGCAGTACCTTCTACTTGAACTAGCAGTACCTTCTTGTTCTAGCAGTACCTTGATGTTCTAGCAGTACCTTGATCATGAACTAGCAGTACCTTCTTCTTAAAGTATTTTCCTATACTCTAACTTCAGAATATTTAATTCCCAACTGGAGTCGAGGGTCCATCAACTTTCTTACCACTTCTTGTGGTGATCGCCTTCAAATCGCCCCTCGGGTTAGCGATTGTGGTGCTAGGAAGAGTTCCTGAGCCCGAGGGTCGATCATTTAAAGACTTTTTGATCTCATTTATTTGGGTAACCAATAACCGGTTTGTCTCATATTGGGTCCTATTTGTCTCCTCTTGGGATTTTATGAATTGCTTAAGCAACTCATCCGAGGACGTCTGATTTTGGTTTTGGACATTCCATGGCTTTTGGTTGAAATTCCCCTGATTCTGACCTCGGTTTTGATTGAAATTTTGTCCTTGATTTTGAACAAAGCGATTTTGATTATTTTGATTTGGAACGGGTGGAAAACCAGGTGGTACCATAGCATTTGGTGCTTGGTAATGAGTTTCAGCATGCGGTCGGTTTTGATTGTAGTTGATGAGTGTCTAAATACTCATCATTTCTGTCACATTTTATCTGCAAAAACATTTAAAAACATGCGGATATACTTCAAAATACAGAAAATATAATAAAATGTGTTTTTATATGATTCAGGAACAAAAAGATTGAAAACAAGTGAAAAACATGCAAAGTTCACAAAATTGTCATTTTCAGTCCCTGAAGTTTCATAAATTGGCAGAATTAGTCCCTGAAGGTTTATTTGGAAAGAAAAAGTCAACAAAGGTCCTTGGAGTTCACAAGTTGTCACAATTGGTCCTTGGGTGAAAAGATTGAAGAAATTACAATATTGGTCCCTCAAGTTTGACAAATGGCAAAAATAGTCCCTGGGCATTCAAAAAAATTAGAAAATTACATCTATGGCCCTTGTACTATTCACAATTTACAAATTATACCCCTTGGATAACTTTTGGAAACTTACAAATTCAGCCCTTCATCTTTCATGAAATTACAAAAATGGTCCTTGTGCTAAAACTAACCAAACCGGACCCTTATATAATAAACCCAACCCTTATTATAAAACCCAACCCACACTTAAACACAGCCCAAGCCCAATCTAAAACTATACCCGACCCATCCCTTTGCTAAATATCTGGGTCAAACTTCGGTCAAACCTTTCTTCTATACCTTGACCCGCCAAAACCACAAACCAATACCACCATTTTCCACCGCCTCTCTGACAAACCCACCACCCCCTCCTCTGCTACACTCCACCTTACCTAACAAACCAAAAAGCATTTATTGCTTCTTCCCCATCACCTCAGACCCATGTGCAGAGTTTTCCCACTATATACATTTTGGCGCCAAAATCAGTTTAAGTGGCTGAGATGATTTCAAGAAGATCTAAAGGCTGGGATTTGATCAGAGGTTGAAGACAAAAGGTTCCCAGATTTTATTAGTATAAATAGAAGCATATGTAAGCTGATAAAGTAAGTAGTTAATTTTTAGTGTAATCGTTTTTTACTTTTCAAACTTTATCTTTTGTAATTTCAAGTTCCAGTTATCAATAAAAGTTAATTCAAGTTTAATTGTTCTTATTTTGTTTGTATTGAACTCAGTTTCAATGATGATTTAAATTTCAAGTTATCTCTTAATTCGTATAAGCTCTAAGTAATTCTAAACTACCATTAAAAGCTTCAAACAACCTTGCAATAAGCTTATAAAAGCTTAACATAGCTTTCTGTAAGCTTATTTAGTGTAACTCAGTTCTAAGTTTCAAACTATGAAGAAAGTCAACAAAAGTCAACCTGGAAGCAAATAAGCTGTTCTGGAGTGTATAAGCTGTTCAGAAAGCTTATTTGGGTTTTCTAGCTTGTGTTAACAAGCTAGGGATTGTTCTGTTCTAGTTCTTGCTATCCCAATAGCCATTTTAAGTTGTAAGCTTTTTCTAGATTTTTGCATTACTTTCCATATTACTGTGCTACTGCTTATTTATAGCTTATTATAATCATTTTGAGCTTATTAGTAGTTTTTTATCATAATTCATCAGTTTAATAAGTCTTAAATATCATTTTCTTCATTTCACTTAAAAACATAAAAAAAGACCAAAAATAGCCATAAGTAGCATAGCTTATCATACTGCTTAATTCTGTTTTAAAAGTTGCTTATTAGTACTTAATCAAGTTAGTCAATCAGTAAAATCAAGGTTTCTAGTTTAAAATATTGTGTTTCATTTGCAAAATCACCACAGACACCTTTTAAAGGGGTGTTTGGTTTGAGCAGTCAACTAGTCATACTAGCCATTACTGTTCATTGACCATTTGCTAATCTTGGACCTAGCTTAAATTAGTCATAATAAGCTGTTTTTAGATTGTTCTAAGTCCATTTGGTTGGATTTGTAGATTTGAGGCATCTATGCAATTTTTAGAACCTCAAAAGCTCAAATAAGCCATATTAAGCTATGAGCTTATTCTGACCTCAACCTTGGCATTTTCTGAGCTCTTTTGGTCCATATAGTGATATCAGTAGAGTTGGTTTGGACTTGTGCATCTCTGCACACCTCTGCACACATACAAGCTCAGTATACACTGAGCAGACATAGCTGATTTTCTCAGCTTGTTATTGGCTTATCCAATTAAGCTGAGGACCTGATTTTTGGTTTATGAGTAGTTCACATAGCTAGTTTTAAGATTATCATCTGGTATTCCATTTCCTAGCTTATTTGATTGCTTAAAAATAGGCCTGCACTTTTCCCCATTTCACTGATTCTGCTGATTCAGTTTTTAATTCCTAAACTCACCTGTTCTAGGGCTTAATTGGACTTCAATTGGCCTATTTGAGATAGGGCTTTTTGGTTTTTAAGATAGCCAGTAGTACTGAGGAGCTTTTGCCCCCATAATATTCAACTTATCAGCTTAATTTAAGTGCTTAATCTGCTTTGCAATTTGGCCATTTTCCTGCTATTTCTGATTAAATCTTGCAACTGCCAATCTGCTTATCAGCTTATTTCATTGTGCTTATTTGTATTTTCAAGTTGTTTTAAGCTTTTTATAGTATATTAAACCTGTTATGAGCCTTTGGTAAATTTTTGTGCTTATTAGCTTATTTTTAGCTTATCTGTCCAACTGCTTATCAGGGTTTATTAAACTTTTGATTTTAATTTTCATATATTAAGAATATTAATTTAGACTTATCCTGAATTTTTCAGATTTTTCCTAAGTCATTTAATATTTTTAATCTTTTTAATTAGTTTATAATAGTAATTAAATCATAATAAATAGAATAATAATCAGAAAAATATAATTTTAATTTTCAAAATTTTATTTTATTAAATAGAATCTAGGAAAAATATAATAATATCTGTATACCTAAAGAAAAATAAAATAGAAAATAAGTGATAACTTCTATTTAATAGATTTTATCTTTTTAAATTTTTAATTAAGCATTTTTCATTTTTATAATTTTCTTAGCTTCTTGTCATCTTATAATATTTATAGAAAAAGTTTTTGATTTTTCTTTGTTTATTTAGTATTTATTATAATTTAAATTAGTTTTAAATAATTATTAAATAATAAATAATTAATAATAAATTAGATAAAAAGTGTAAAAAAATATAATTTTAGTTTTAAAATAAGTTTTAAGTAATTTTACACTTGTAGGATTAATTTTCTAATATTTCAGTTTTTGTCCCATTTTAGATTTCCCGTTACGCGTTTTTAGTTTAATTAACTCGCGTTTAATTTTCTTTTGTATATTTATTTCTCATTTGTTAATTAGATATAAAAAAGCAAAATCCAAAATATCTAATTCATCAGTCACTCTAATCCTAACTTTCCACAGTTTGCCCATTCACACCTCGTTGGGAAACGATCCGGGTAATCACTTACCTGGTTTCACACTACACACGAACGTGAGTTTTTGCAAGTATCCTTTTTCACAAAGGGGTGATTTGTATTTATTCACGTGTATCCGTCGTTGCATAATATTTATATATCTATTTAGCACGGATCAAATTTTGGCGCCGCTGCCGGGGAGGTTGTGTTGCGACAATATTGTGTAGAGTTTAAGCGATTAGTGATTTGAGATCCTTCTTCCAGAAGTTCCTATTTCCCATAAAACCATATAAAATATAAAAATATTTTCCTTTTCTTTTATATATATAATATCATATAAAAAATAAAAAAACCCAAAAACATTTTCCGTTTTCTTTGTTTAATAATAACAACAATAAAATTTACCATCGAGAACCAAGACAGAGTACTACCTAACTGGGGGTACGACCATAATAAGTTCCCAAACATCAGATTTAAAACTTGCCTTTGTATCACTTGCGAATATCGGCTCACCTTTGATTGATAAACAAACTATAACGGAGGTTTAAGGATAGTTTGACATTAAATTGTCGAACTGAAAGAAGCGGGTTTTTAAGGAGCATTAATTGCCCACCTTTGCTTCTCCGCCACTCTGTGCGTTTATTTTTTAGAGAGCTACCGTACGCTTGTTGATTATTGGTTTAAGTTCACTTGTGTTTTGCTTCGTTCTTGATTTAATTAAAATATTTTATTTAGTGCATGCGCACTCGTTCTTCCACGTCATCAAGCCCTTTACGTGAACTCGTAGATATTCCGAGAAGACGTAATCGTAGACGTGCTGCCCAAATAGTCGAACCCGAGATTCGTACTGTTCTCACTGATAATATGGCAGACGAACGCACAATGGCTGAGATGCTCCAAGCACCCACCGAGGGTTACGGAGATGCCATCGTTTTACCACCCATCGATTCTGATCATTTTGAACTGAAAACACATTTGATTCAGCTCGTGTCCGCAAACCAATTCCACGGGTTTGAACGAGAGGATCCATATGCACACATTCGTTGGTTCAACAAGTTGACCTCTACAATCAATTACAAGAATGTGCCGCAAACAGTTATCAAATTGATGCTATTTCCATTCTCACTTGAAGGGGCAGCCCGGATTTGGTTGGATAAAGAACCCCCTCGATCCATTGAAACCTGGGAAGATCTCGTAAAGAAATTTGTCAATTATTTCTTCCCTCCATCAAAGACGACTAATCTAAAAAATGAAATTGCTGGATTTCGTCAAGGTTTTGATGAAAATTTCGGAGAGGCATGGGACAGATTTAAAGATCTCATAAGAAAATGCCCACATCACGATTTCACGGAGTTACAACAGATAAATACGTTTTATAATGGGTTGACCCAAAACGATCAAGATGCACTTAACGCAGCCGCCGGTGGCAATATCTTGAATCGTAAACCTAAAGAGGTGGTTGAAATTTGTGAAAATAAATCAAAAGTTCCTATTTCTCGAAACAAAGTGAATGTTCCTGTCACTCCTGCTTCTTCTTCATCCGGTAACTCATCAGAGTTAGCCTTTCTAACGGACGCAATGCGTTGTATGATGAAGGAAATGAAAGAACTGAAGAGTGAAATTCATAAACCGGAACAAATCAAAGCCATAAACAAAGTGTGTGAAACTTGTGGTGGCCCGCATGCGTATTATGATTGTCAAGCAACCGATGCTTCTCTTTACCCAGCTCCCATAGCTGCAGTAAACCAAAATCAATACCGTCCGCATGCTGAAACTCAGTACCGAGCACCGAATGCTATGGTACCACCTGGTTTTCCACCCGTGCCCAATCAAAATAATCAAAATCGCTTTGTTCAAAATCAGGGACAAAATTTTAACAATTCTCAAAATTTCAATCAAAACCGAGGTCAGAATCAGGGTAATTTTAACCAAAAGCCATGGAATGTCCAAAACCAAAATCATATGTCCTCAGATGAGTTGCTTAAGCAATTCATAAAATCTCAAGAGGAGACAAATAGAACTCAATATAAGACAAACCAGTTATTGGTTACCCAAATAAATGATATAAAAAAATCTTTAAATGATCTACCTTCTACCTCGGGAGGTCTCCCAAGTAACACTGTTGTCAACCCAAGGGGTGAACTCAAAGCTGTCACTACACGTAGTGGTAAAGCTCATGTTGGACTCAAGGTGACAAAGGACACAGTACTTCCCACTAACAATGGAAGTGCTAAATACGTCCAACCTATGGTTGTCCAAAACTCTACACCCACCATTGCTCCACAACCGTCAAGAATAGAGCCTACTCTATCACGATTTACGGTTAAAAGTTTGTCAAGCAAACTTAGTGAGCAAAGGACAGCTAGAGCTTATTCCAATATGCTCAATGCTGCTCCTGTCAGTGTACTTGATGACAGTGATGATGATGAAGATACCACTTTCGTCAAAGCTATCACCACTCGGAGTGGAGCTGCTTATGAGGGACCCTCTGGTCCTATTCCTCCTCCGTTGTTTGAAATGGAAAAAGAGACGGAGGATACAACGGACAAAGTGCAAATTCTAAACCCACAAAGTACAGCACAAGTCCATCCTCCGGTTATCCCAAAAAATAAATCCAAACCAGGAGTTGTCTTTGAATCTGTTGAGACTCCTGAAGTCATTACCCCTAAATCCAAACCTTACATTCCTTACCCATCGCGCTTAAATGAGCAAAAGCTCCGCGAAAAGGCTAGTCAAAAAATGGACAAATTCTTTCAAATATTTAAAGAATTACATTTTGACATAAGTTTTGCGGATGCTATCTTTCTGATGCCCAAGTTTGCATCAACAATCAAACACTTGTTAAGCAACAAGGAAAAGCTGATTGAAATGGCTAAAACTCCATTAAATGAGAACTGCTCAGCAGTTATATTGAAAAAGCTTCCCGAGAAGCTTGGAGATCCTAGAAAGTTTCTAATACCTTGTGTATTTCCGGAAATGGTTGAATGCTATGCCTTGGCCGATCTTGGTGCAAGCATCAACCTGATGCCTCATTCAGTGTGGAAGAAACTTTCTCTTTCGGCTCTTACTCCTACCTGCATGACTCTTGAGCTTGCAGATCGTACCATATCTCATCCTCGCGGCATTGCTGAGGATGTATTTGTGAAAGTAGGAAAGTTCCATTTCCCAGCTGACTTTGTGGTTGTTGACTTCGACGCAGATCAAAAGGTTCCTCTCATTCTTGGAAGAGGATTCCTAAAAACGGGCCATGCTCTTATTGATGTATTTAAGCATGAGATCACCTTGCGTGTGGATAATGAAGCTGTTACCTTTAACCATGATCAAACTTCGAGGTACTCCTCAAATTATGATTCTGCATCGGTTAACCGAATCGATGTCATTGATGTTACTTCAAAGGAGTACTCTCAAGAAAGTGTTGGTTATTTTCATAATTCCGTGAGTGGGGAACCCACCACATCTTCTCAACTTATCATAGCCGACTCTTCCCCTTCTCTCACTCCGGTTGAGGGAAGTGATCCCTTTTGGGATGAGGTCGATGCTTTTCTTGCTCTAGATAGTTCACTTCCGCATGAGGTTGATGATAACTATCTTGATCCTGAGGGGGACATTCTTTTTCTAGAAAATTTGTTAAACGAAGATTCATCTTCCCCTCTTCCACCAAAATAACTTCATAATGAGGAAATCAAGTCAGTTGAGAAAACTGATAAATTTCCTGAGATCAAGTTTAAGGACTTGCCTCCTCCACTTGAATATGCAATTCTTGAGGAGGAAGTTCTTGTCTTAATTGCTATTCAGATCTCTCTTCTTCCCTTCACCTACCCGGTGATTTCCCCTATCTTTCACTCATTCGGGAGTGAGGATATTACCTTTGACCCCGACATTTTCCATCTAACATTGGTTTAAATGCCGGATTTATCTCATCGGTGTGGAACTTTCTTATGTTCAATTGATTATCCAAACATTTTTAATGAAAGTCCGATGGAGATGGTTTCTTCCACTTACTTCCCCATGAACCAATGAATTCGGGGTCGAGTCAAGCTAGCGACTCGGTTAATAAAAACAGTAGTAAAACATGGGTTTTCACCCATGTCTCACCTAAGTGTGGGGGAGATGCCCCACATGTTGTATATATGTATATATAAAAAAAGATAATAATAAAAAAAAAATGGCTATTAGTATTTCCTTTTCACGTTCTAAGTGTTGGTTTAACAACCGGTACTTTGAATATTGAGGGCAATATTCAGTTCTAAGTGTGGGGGGGGGGGGGAATTCTAGCGAATTTGATCATATGTACCATCTAGTACCCCCATTTTGGCCAAAATTTTAAAAATTTTTCTCACTTAGAACGCAATAAATGGTTATCAGTCCGCCATGTCTAACCCACATAAGGATTGGCTAATCCGAGAGCAAACGGCTCTTGGTAAAGATGTCTCAAATCCGTTCATGGCTTACAATTTGCCAAAAATTGTATGGTATTCGACTCACCATATCTTTATAAGTGAAGAGTTGGCTAGCCCGCAAGGTTATGGCTTGTGGTAAAGGCATTGGAATACCATGATTGGTAATCAGCTCACCAAAGATAATAGTTGTAATTTATCTAAGAGTTGGCTAGTCCAGAAGCAAACGGCTTTTGGTAAAGACAAATCAAAACCGTTGACAGCTGATGGTTTGCTCAAAATCATTTGGTTATCATTGTACCAAAGTATCACATACTAAAACATTGGCTACTCCAGAAGTAATGGCTTTTGGTAAAGAGAAAAATCCATTAAAACTTCATAAAAGATTGCTAGGGACTAGCAATAGTTTAGTGTGGGGGATTGATGAGTGTCTAAATACTCATCATTTCTGTCACATTTTATCTGCAAAAACATTTAAAAAAATGCAGATATGCTTCAAAATACAGAAAATATCATAAAATGTGTTTTTATATGATTCAGGAACAAAAAGATTGAAAACAAGTGAAAAACATGCAAAGTTCACAAAATTGTCATTTTCAGTCCCTGAAGTTTCATAAATTGGCAGAATTAGTCCCTGAAGGTTTATTTTGAAAGAAAAAGTCAACAAAGGTCCTTGGAGTTCACAAGTTGTCACAATTGGTCCTTGGGTGAAAAGATTGAAGAAATTACAATATTGGTCCCTCAAGTTTGACAAATGGCAAAAATAGTCCTTGGGCATTCAAAAAAATTGGAAAATTACATCTATGGCCCTTGTACTATTCACACTTTACAAATTATACCCCTTGGATAACTTTTGGAAACTTACAAATTCAGCCCTTCATCTTTCATGAAATTACAAAAATGGTCCTTGTGCTAAAACTAACCAAACCGGACCCTTATATAATAAACCCAACCCTTATTATAAAACCCAACCCACACTTAAACACAGCCCAAGCCCAATCTAAAACTATACCCGACCCATCCCTTTGCTAAATATCAGGGTCAAACTTCGGTCAAACCTTTCTTCTATACCTTGACCCGCCAAAACCACAAACCAATACCACCATTTTCCACCGCCTCTCTGACAAACCCACCACCCCCTCCTCTGCTACACTCCACCTTACCTAACAAACCAAAAAGCATTTATTGCTTCTTCCCCATCACCTCAGACCCATGTGCAGAGTTTTCCCACTATATACATTTTGGCGCCAAAATCAGTTTAAGTGGCTGAGATGATTTCAAGAAGATCTAAAGGCTGGGATTTGATCAGAGGTTGAAGACAAAAGGTTCCCAGATTTTATTAGTATAAATAGAAGCATATGTAAGCTGATAAAGTAAGTAGTTAATTTTTAGTGTAATCGTTTTTTACTTTTCAGACTTTATCTTTTGTAATTTCAAGTTCCAGTTATCAATAAAAGTTAATTCAAGTTTAATTGTTCTTATTTTGTTTGTATTGAACTCAGTTTCAATGATGATTTAAATTTCAAGTTATCTCTTAATTCGTATAAGCTCTAAGTAATTCTAAACTACCATTAAAAGCTTCAAACAACCTTGCAATAAGCTTATAAAAGCTTAACATAGCTTTCTGTAAGCTTATTTAGTGTAACTCAGTTCTAAGTTTCAAACTATGAAGAAAGTCAACAAAAGTCAACCTGGAAGCAAATAAGCTGTTCTGGAGTGTATAAGCTGTTCAGAAAGCTTATTTGGGTTTTCTAGCTTGTGTTAACAAGCTAGGGATTGTTCTGTTCTAGTTCTTGCTATCCCAATAGCCATTTTAAGTTGTAAGCTTTTTCTAGATTTTTGCATTACTTTCCATATTACTGTGCTACTGCTTATTTATAGCTTATTATAATCATTTTGAGCTTATTAGTAGTTTTTTTATCATAATTCATCAGTTTAATAAGTCTTAAATATCATTTTCTTCATTTCACTTAAAAACATAAAAAAAGACCAAAAATAGCCATAAGTAGCATAGCTTATCATACTGCTTAATTCTGTTTTAAAAGTTGCTTATTAGTAATTAATCAAGTTAGTCAATCAGTAAAATCAAGGTTTCTAGTTTAAAATATTGTGTTTCATTTGCAAAATCACCACAGACACCTTTTAAAGGGGTGTTTGGTTTGAGCAGTCAACTAGTCATACTAGCCATTACTGTTCATTGACCATTTGCTAATCTTGGACCTAGCTTAAATTAGTCATAATAAGCTGTTTTTAGATTGTTCTAAGTCCATTTGGTTGGATTTGTAGATTTGAGGCATCTATGCAATTTTTAGAACCTCAAAAGCTCAAATAAGCCATATTAAGCTATGAGCTTATTCTGACCTCAACCTTGGCATTTTCTGAGCTCTTTTGGTCCATATAGTGATATCAGTAGAGTTGGTTTGGACTTGTGCATCTCTGCACACCTCTGCATACATACAAGCTCAGTATACACTGAGCAGACATAGCTGATTTTCTCAGCTTGTTATTGGCTTATCCAATTAAGCTGAGGACCTGATTTTTGGTTTATGAGTAGTTCACATAGCTAGTTTTAAGATTATCATCTGGTATTCCATTTCCTAGCTTATTTGATTGCTTAAAAATAGGCCTGCACTTTTCCCCATTTCACTGATTCTGCTGATTCAGTTTTTAATTCCTAAACTCACCTGTTCTAGGGCTTAATTGGACTTCAATTGGCCTATTTGAGATAAGGCTTTTTGGTTTTTAAGATAGCCAGTAGTACTGAGGAGCTTTTGCCCCATAATATTCAACTTATCAGCTTAATTTAAGTGCTTGATCTGCTTTGCAATTTGACCATTTTCCTGCTATTTCTGATTAAATCTTGCAACTGCCAATCTGCTTATCAGCTTATTTCATTGTGCTTATTTGTATTTTCAAGTTGTTTTAAGCTTTTTATAGTATATTAAACCTGTTATGAGCCTTTGGTAAATTTTTGTGCTTATTAGCTTATTTTTAGCTTATCTGTCCAACTGCTTATCAGGGTTTATTAAACTTTTGATTTTAATTTTCCTATATTAAGAATATTAATTTAGACTTATCTTGAATTTTTCAGATTTTTCCTAAGTCATTTAATATTTTTAATCTTTTTAATTAGTTTATAATAGTAATTAAATCATAATAAATAGAATAATAATCAGAAAAATATAATTTTAATTTTCAAAATTTTATTTTATTAAATAGAATCTAGGAAAAATATAATAATATCTGTAGACCTTAAGAAAAATAAAATAGAAAATAAGTGATAGCTTCTATTTAATAGATTTTATCTTTTTAAATTTTTAATTAAGCATTTTTCATTTTTATAATTTTCTTAGCTTCTTGTCATCTTATAATATTTATAGAAAAAGTTTTTGATTTTTCTTTGTTTATTTAGTATTTATTATAATTTAAATTAGTTTTAAATAATTATTAAATAATAAATAATCAATAATAAATTAGATAAAAAGTGTAAAAAAATATAATTTTAGTTTTAAAATAAGTTTTAAGTAATTTTACACTTGTAGGATTAATTTTCTAATATTTCAGTTTTTGTCCCATTTTAGATTTCCCGTTACGCGTTTTTAGTTTAATTAACTCGCGTTTAATTTTCTTTTGTATATTTATTTCTCATTTGTTAATTAGATATAAAAAAGCAAAATCCAAAATATCTAATTCATCAGTCACTCTAATCCTAACTTTCCACAGTTTGCCCATTCACACCTCGTTGGGAAACGATCCGGGTAATCACTTACCTGGTTTCACACTACACACGAACGTGAGTTTTTGCATGTATCCTTTTTCACAAAGGGGTGATTTGTATTTATTCACGTGTATCCGTCGTTGCATAATATTTATATATCTAATTAGCACGGATCAGTAGTTTACTGCCGCTACGGGAGCTGGGTAAAGAGAAGCATCGGTTGCTTGACAATCATAATACGCATGCGGGCCACCACAAGTTTCACACACTTTGTTTATGGCTTTGATTTGATCCGGTTTATGACTTTCACTCTTCATTTCTTTCATTTCTTTCATTTCCTTCATCATGCAACGCATTGCGTCTGTTAGAAAGGCTAACTCTGATGAGTTACCGGATGAAGAAGCAGGAGTGACAGGAACATTCACTTTGTTTCGAGAAATAGGAACTTTTGATTTATTTTCACAAATTTCAATCACCTCTTTAGGTCGACGATTCAAGATATTGCCACCGGCGGCAGCGTTGAGAGAGTCTTGATCGTTTCCATTCAACCCATTATAAAACATATTGATCTGTTGTAATTCCGTGAAATCATGATGCGGGCATTTTCTTAGGAGATCTTTAAATCTGTCCCATGCCTCTCCGAAGTTTTCATCAAAACCTTGACGAAACCCTGAAATTTCATTTTTCAGATTAGTCGTCTTTGATGGAGGGAAGAAATAATTGACAAATTTATTTACGAGATCTTCCCAAGTTTCAATGGATCGAGGGGGTTCTTTATCCAGCCAATATCACGGGCTGCCACCTTCGAGTTGAAAAACGGAAATAACATCAATTTGATAACTTTTTGTGGCACATCCTTGTAATTGATTGTAGAGGTCAACTTGTTGAACCAACGGATGTGTGCATACGGATCTTCTCGTTCAAACCCGTGGAATTGGTTTGTAGAGACGAGTTGAATCAAATGCGTTTTCAGTTCAAATGTTCAGAGTCGATTGGTGGTAAAACAATGGCATCTCCGTAACCCTCGGTGGGTGCTTGGAGCATCTCCGCCATTGTGCGATTGTCTGCCATATTATCAGTGGGAACAGTACGAATCTCGGGTTTGACTATTCGGGCAGCACGTCTACGATTACGTCTTCTCGGAATATCTACGAGTTCACGTAAAGGACTTGTCGACGTGGAAGAACGAGTGCGCATGCACTAAATAAAATATTTCAATTAAATCAAGATCGAAGCAAAACACAAGGAACTTAAACCTTAAATCAACCAGCGTACGGTAGCTCTCTGACTGAAAAACGCACAGAGTGGCGGAGAAGCAAAGGTGGGCAATTAATGCTCCTTAAAAACCCGCTTCTTTCAGTTCGACAATTTAATGTAAAACTATCCTTAAACCTCCGTTATAGTTTGTTTATCAATCAAAGGTGAGCCGAATTCGCAAGCGACACAAAGGCAAGTTTTAATCTTTGGTTTGAGAACTTATTATGATAATACCCAAGTTGAGGAATATTATATTAATTTTGCTTTTAATCTTTTTATTTTACAATAAAACGGAAATGTTTTTGGGTTTTTATTTTTTATATGATATTATATATATAAAAGAAAAGAAAAATATTTTTGTATTTTATATGGGTTTATGGGAAATAGGAACTTCACAAGGAAGGATCTCAAATCACTAATCGCTTAAACTTTACACAATATTGTCGCAACATAACCTCCCCGGCAGCGGTGCCAAAATTTGATCCGTGGTGAAACGTATATATAAATATTATGCAATGACGGATACACGTGAATAAATACAAATCACCCCTTTGTGAAAAAGGATACTTGCAAAAACTCACGTTTGTGTGTAGTGTGAAACCAGGTAAGTGATTATCCGGATCGTTTCCCAGCGAGGTGTGAATGGGCAAATTGTTTAAGTTTTGGAATTAGAGTGACTGATGATTAGGATATGGATTTTTGCTTTTTAATTACTTTTTTAATTCTAATTGATATATGAAAAACAAATATACAAAAGAAAATTAAACGCGAATTAAATAAACTAAAATCGCGTAACGGGAAATCTAAAACGGGATAAAAAAGTGAAATATTAGAAAACTAATCCTACAAGTGTAAAATTATTTTTCTTAAATCCTAAATAATAAAAGAAAATTTTAGAAATTAAAATTATATTTTTTATTATGAATTAAAAACTATTAAAACTAATTAAAAGGATTAAAAATAGTAAATGACTTAGGAAAAATCTGAAAAATTCAGGTTAAGTCTAAAATAATATTTGAAAATTAGGAAAAATAAAAGTAGAGCTTATCTAAACCTAATAAGCTGATTTGGGCTAAGAAGCAGTTTGCAAATAAGCCAAAAATAAGCTAAAAAGCTATAAAAATTATCAAAAGCTAGGAAACATATCAATACACTGATAGAAGCTTAAAACAACTTAATATGATCAAATTAGCTAAGAAAATAAGCAGATAAGCACTTGAACAGTAGTAGCAAATTATGCAGAAACTAATGGTTAATCAGCCAACTTGCAGACAGATTTAAGCACTCTAAATAAGCTGAAAAGTGGAATAATATGGGGGCAAAACCTTGCTAGTACTACTGGCTATACAAAAACACAAAAAGCCCTAATTCTAAATAGCCAATTGAACTCCAATTGGCACCTAGATCAGATGATGAAATTAGAAAAAAGCTGAGTGCAGGCTTGAGTCAGTCCAAGAGGGCAATTTGCAGGCCTATTTTAAGCTAGGAAATAAGCTCAGAAATGGAATCCAAACACAGAAACTAAAAGCCAGTACTATGACCTATAAGCAAACCAAAATTCAAAGCCTCAGCTTATCTAGTTAAGCCACAAATAAGCTGAGATAAACAGTTGGTCTGCTCAGTATATACTGAGTCTGCTAATGCAGAGTTGTGCAGATGGCACAAATCCAATCCAACTCTTCTGATATGCACTAAATAGTTTGAAAGGACTTTAAAGAAGCCAAGGTTAAGGGCCAAATGAGCTTGTGGCTTATTGGAGCTTATTTGGACAGTTAAGGTTCTAAATTTTCCACAGATGGCTCAAAATCACAAGTTCTATCAAGAAAGCTTAAAAGCTCTTAAAAACAGCTTATCTGAACTATTTTAAGCAAGATCCAAGTTGGGCAAATGGTCAATGAATAGTAACAAGCTAGTTTGACCAGTTCAAGCTATGAACCAAACACTACCCCTGTTGTGAGGTTGTTTGATTTTAACTAGCACAGGCTAGTTTAACTTATAATTTCTGGATTTTATTGATTAATTAACTTATTTTAACTATAATAAGCATATTTTAAAATAGAAATAAGCAGAATAATAAGCTATACTAGTTGTGGCTATTTTTGGCTTTTTATTAGATTTTTAAGTAGAATAATGCAAAGCTATTTAACTACTGATAAAACAGATCAAATATGATTAGAAACTATTAATAAGCAGAAAAAACAACACAATAAGCTAAAGATAAGCACTAGTACAGTTAAAATAGAGATTAAGCTAAAATTGAGAAAAAGCTTACAACTGAGAGAAACTTATGAAACAAAGAACTAATGATCAGAACAACTCCTAGCTTGTTAACACAAGCTAGAAACCCAGAAAAAGCTTCCAAGAACAGCTTAATTCACTCAGTAGCTTATTTGACCAATACTTTGACTTCTGTTGACTTTCTTCATTTCTTGAGTTTAGAACAGATTATTTCTAATATAAGCTTACACAAAGCTATGAAAAGCTTTCATAAGCTTATAGAAAGGCATTTGTGGCTTTTTGATTGGTTCTTACAACTTAATAACTTATTTCTAGTTAACAGACTACTTTGAAACTTAGCATACTTGAAATTTAGAACACAAGTGATTGAAATAAAATTATCTTGACTGAATTGAACTTGTATTAATAACTGGAATTCGAAAATTACAAGATTGCAACTACTGAATATGAAATACGATTATGCTACATTAACTACTTGCCCTTTAAGGCTTACATTGTGACCTATTTATACAAAAATAAAGTGGGATGTATCTCATCTTCTTCTCTGATCCTTTCTTGACCTTTGGATGCCTTTGAATCAATCTCAGCTGTTGAAACCACTTTTGGCGCCAAAAATGAGATAGTGGAAAAATCCACTATCTCTGATAACTTGTACTGAGGGAGAAGCATTTAATGCTTTTGGCATGTTAGGTAGAGTGTTTGAGGAGGAGGGTGGTGGGTTTGTCAGAGATAAGGCGGTGGGTTGAGGGGTGGTTTTGGTTTGGCGGTAAAGGAAGAAGAAGGTGGGTTTGACCGAAGTCAAACTGTGGTATTAGTTAAGGGAATTGGGTCGGGTTTATTTCTTTTGGGCTTGGGTTTATTTTATTTTTGGTGTGGGCTGGGTTAAGTAGCTGGGTTTAGTTTTAGGATTGGATTTGATTTGGACTTTAGTTTTAACCTTAGGGACCAATGTTGTAAATGCTGAAAATCCAAGGACCAACTTTGCCAAAAATCAAATATATTTCCAGGGACCATTAGTGAACATGTTTGATTTCCCAAGGACTCATGTTGACTTATCTTCCAAATTAAACCTTCAGGGACTAATTCTGCCAATTTATGAAACTTAAGGGACTGAAACTGTCAATTTTGTAAACTTAGCTCATTTTTCACCTGTTTTCAATCCTTTTGCACTTGTAACATATAAAAACACAATCCAAGGATATTTTCCGTATTTTGAAGCATTTCTGGCTGTTTTTAAATGTTTTTACAGTTCAGATGGGACAAAAATGATGAGTATTTACACACTCATCACTAACCTTAGCCAGTCAACAAGTTATAGCAAATCAAAAACAACAGTTAGGTCCATTCAAAATAGTTTTGAATGTTTTCACACCCCAAGGTTTCAATAAACAGTTCACGAGTAAAGGTGGGTTGTGAAACTCACATGCATATCAGTCAATCACATAATGCCTTCAAATTTCAGCCAAACAGTCAAATATTGAGTAAACAGTTCGCATATTCCAAATAAACAATCATTGACTTTAGTTAAAAACGAGCATGTATTCTCCTCCAAAAACATTTTAAAAACCAGTAAAAGTAGGGGCCATGAACTCACCTTAGCCACAGCAATGCAAACATCACAACTGACACGACTGGCATCTAGAGCTAATCACAACGGTCTCAAGACATACGGCACGACGGTTCCAAGATATACAGGCACAACGGTACACAACGGTCTAGGATCGGCACAACCTAATACATATACGGTTATCTCAAAATACGTCTCGCACAATAATAAAGTCTATAAAAGACAACGTGTCGTAGTTTTCGTGGATTACTCAATTTCAATACTTATTAAAAGCTTAGTATCAACCTTTCGTGTGGTAGTAAGAAAACATAGACTCTAAATACAACTCAAGTCAAAAAAGAAAAGACATCGACATAATCGAGAAATTCTAACTAGACCCAAGCTAACAAAAAACTCTAGAAAATGACGACAAATAACCAGGTAATATAAAATAGATCAGTTGATAGTTCCGGTATTTTCCCCATAATCTCAAATAGTTTAGAAAAGCTAATTTGCGTTTATAATAAAAGTCAATTTCCTCAAAACAATTTAATAGAAAATTAATTAAAGGTGTTCATTGAATATTAGACATTATTGCCTTATTGTATATTTGTTGCGAATCAAATATATTAAATTCATCTTGAGTCTAATATATTGTATTCGTTTCAAGTCCAATAAGTCAATATTTGTCCAATGTCCAATTTCAAGTCCATATCCGAATATCAATGTCCGATAAATATTGATATTGTCCAAATCCAAATCACAATTCCAAGATCAATTTTCGAAACGTGCCAATAGCATCAATGTCAAAAATAAATAATCTCGTTAGTAAATTATATTTTGACACCACATTTTATAACCAAACATACTTTTAATATTCTAACCAAACACACCCGTTTAAATCGTTGTGGGCTTGTGAGCCCATTAGTTTAAATAAACAAACACACCCATAGTGGGTTGTTGGCCCATTACCTATTCCAAACAAAAGTCACAAACCAGATCCAATCCCACAAAACCTACACCAACACAGACTTGTAAATACAAAATGTGAACACACGGATTCAAACACAATCGCAAACACATAACTGATATGTCTTGTTGAACCTAGGATAATTCACACCACACACCCTTTGTGGTTTTTCTTTGTTATTAACCGGACCAAGACTCACCCTATATTGGTGGTCTTGTTGAACCGAGAACAGGTGGCCTCACACACCCTATGTAGGATTTGAGCCGAGATAGCAAAACAAACACCCCTTTTGTACCTTACGTTAAACCAAGCAAAACACACAATCTCACCCTATGTGGGTTTCGTTAAACTCAGTAATCGACACAACGTGAACCAAACGCTAGGATATTTAAACCACGTAAAACCAATACCAAATTCGAGAACAAAACTAGCAAACTATTATAATAGGCAATTCCAAATCTCAAACTGAGACACAAACCGAGAACAAGACGGGACTCGACCCGTAAAACTTAGTTGGGCTGTAACCCGACCCGTATACCAAACTCACCACAATCACCTTAGTTGTTTTGTAACCACACGAAACATACTATTTTCAATTCAAAAAAGTTTTTAAATCAGTTTAACCACGAAATCCTTGTTAAAAACGTTTTTAGCCTCATTTTAATCCACGAAATCATAACCATCGTTCATATATATATATATATATATATATATATATATATATATATATATATATAGGATAAAGATCAAATAAAAAGACAAATATCCATATATTACGTAAAAAGATTTTTTTTTTCAAAAATTTTCTCTAAAAATTCCAAAAAAATTCCACAAGATAAGGTATGTTGGTGCATGAAAAAGTTGTGAAGGAAGTTTTTCTAAAAGTGGATATTTTTTCTGAAAAAAAAATTATGAAAAAACACGTTTGTGCATTAAATCGCTTTTTTGTGCATCAAAAATTCGTTTTTGCACCCAAGTTCTTTTTAATTTTTTTAATCAAAATAACATTGCGCATCTAACTAAAACAAGTTGAAAATTTTGTGCATCAAAATTTTTTTGCGCATCAAAATTCGTTTTTTGTGCATTAAAAAAAAACGTATAAAAACTCAAAATCAGAAAAACTTTTTTCACAAAAGGTTTATGCACCAACATACCCGATCTTGTGGAATTTTTTGGGATTTTTTCATGAACTTTTTTCGAAAAAAAATTCTTTTTACGTAGTGTACGGATATTTGTCTTTTTATTTTAACTTTACCCTATATATATATATATATATATATATATATATATATATATATATATATATATATATATATATATATATGCTTGTGTAACCCTAGGAATTTCAGGGGGTTGGCGGGGTAATATTAACTGCAGGGACTATATCTGTAATTTAGTCCATCTTTCACGAATTGAGGCTCGGGGCTCATTTAGGCTAGTAAACAGCGGATTCAAGACACGATAATTATGCCATCATGCTCAGAATAATATTTTTAATAAAAACGACTATTCATATGCCTTGTTTCTCACAAATAATAAAATAATCAAATAAAATCGTCGATTGTGACTGTACGTGTTGTGCACGGTTTTCACGTTTCGCGAGACAACTTCACGTTTTAGGGTCAAATAAGCTCGGAAAGGTTCGTAAATGAAAAACAGGGATAATCTCGTATAAAAATACGTCTGGAAAATTACGGGGTATTACAGTCTCACCTCCCTAAACGGAATCGCGACCTCGAGATTCAATTCACGTTACCCGTCACGGTCGAAAAGGGATGAGTATTGATTCGTCTGAAAACGTATATATAAATAATATGCAGACGGATACACGTGAATAAAGACAAATCAACCCTTTAGGAAAAAGGCTAACTTGTAAAAAACTCGCGTTTGTGATATGTGTGTGATACCAGGTAAGTGATTACCCGGGTCGTGTCCCAGCGAGGATGGAATGGACAATCGTTTAGAGGTTTAGATTAGAGTGACTGATATTTGGGATATGGAATTTTGCTTTTTAATTCTAATTTGATAAATGAGAAACAAATTCTCACGGGAAAATTAATATTTACTAAATTATAAAAAGGCGAAACAGAAATTCTAAAAACGGGATTAAAATCAAAATATTAGAAAACTAATCCTACAAGAGCAAAATTATTTTTCTTAAATCCTAAATAATAAAAGAAAATTTTAGAAAAAAGATTTATATTTTTCTGATTTTTAGATTTTTTATTATGAATTAAAAACTATTAAAACTAATTAAAAGGTTTAAAAATAGGAAATGACTTGGGAAAAATCTGAAAAATTGCAGGAAAATCTAAAATATTATTCTGAATCTAGGAAAAATAAAATTAGTACTTTTAGAAACCCTAATAAGCAAATGGGATAATAAGCAGTTTGGGAATAAGCACAAAAATAAGCTAAAAAGCTCTAAAAATTACCAAAGCTAGGAAACAGATTAATACACTAATAGAAGCTTAAAACAACTGAAAAAGCACAAATAAGCACAAGGGATAAGCAAATAAGCACTTGGGCAGTTTAAAAACTTGTGCAGAAATGACAGTTAAATCACCAACTTGCATATCAAAATAAGCACTTCTAATAAGCAGATAATTGGAAACTTATGGGGGCAAAATCTTCTTAGTACTATAGGCTACACTAAAAACCAAAAGCCCTAATTTTAACCACCCAATTGAACTCCAATTTTGACCTAGATCAGATGGCCTAGAAACAAAAAGCTGATGCAGGGTTGAGTCAGTGCTTAATGGGGTTTTTGCAGACCTGAGTTCAGCTAATCAATAAGCTATAAAATGAAACTAAGCTCAGAATCTAAAAGCTGATACTACAACCTACTAACAAACTAAATTTCAGACAATAAGCTCAGGGGAATAAGCAGATATGAGGCAAGCTAAATGCTGATCTCAACAATCCTAGTGTGCAGGTCTGCATCTATTAGTTATGGCTGATTTGAGTGGTTTTAAGAACCAAGGCCTTGGGGATTTGATGCAAACTGAGAATAGACTACAATGGGCTTGAAGAATGCAAAAGAGGAGCTGAAATACACACGAGCTTATTAACAGCTTATGTGGGCAGTAAAGCATCCAATATTACACCATTCTCCTTAATCTTACCAAAAGCTTCAAAACAGCCTTTTAGCTTCTACTAACACCTATTAAGCACTTCAACAATCAAAATCAAAGTTTGAAAAAGGGCAGATGAATAGTGAAATTCACTTTTTACCCGTTTTCACCCATAAACCAAACACTCCTTAACTTAACTGATATGAGCTTTTACACTAGAAATTACTAATTTAACCAAGGATTCTGACTATAATAGGATTGACTAGCTTAATGAACATGAAATAAGTAAACTCCAAATTGAAATAAGCACTAAATAAGGAATAAGCTAAAATGGCTATTATGACTGATTTTAAGTACTTAAAAGGAAAATGAGATTCAAACTTAAACTAATTAACAAACTAAACTAATATTAGTTCAAATAAGCAGAATAGCAAAGAAAAACACAATAAGCATTCAAATAAGCACTAGAACAGTAACTAGGAAAATAATGCAAGAAAATAGAAATTGCTTACAACTGATAGGCAATGAAACAGGATAGGACTAGATCAGAACTACACTTGGTTTGTCAATACCAAGCTAAACTCCATTCCAGCTTAATCACTCCAGCTTAATTCCACCAGCTAGCTTATTTGACTGAATTGTTGACTTTTCTTGTTTTTTGAAATTTGAGCAGTTGTAAACTAATACAAGCTTACAAAAAGCTATGATGAGCTTATATAAGCTTATATAAACAGAAATGAGGCTTATTTAATTAATACTTAACTTAATTCGAACTTAACAGTACATTTGAAAACTTGGAATTTCATTAACTTGGAAAATCAGTACAATACAGAAGTAACTAAGGACAAATGACTTGGAACAAACTTGAATTGACAATCCAAACTTAAATTGAGACTGGAAATAAGCAATAAATAAATTTACACTACGAATGATCTAAAACATGTGACAATTATTTCTTGGTGTCTTCTGGTCTTTATATAGCTATCCAAAAAGCATCATTGATCAATTCTGATTAAATCCCACCATTGGATAGGCTTTGATATCATCTCAATCATTGAAACTCATTTTGGCGGGAAAACAGGTAAAGTGGCTAAACCACTTGGTTCTGATTGAGTGCAATGAGGAAGGAGCATTTAATGCTCCTTGGCTTGTTAGGTGAAGTGAGATAGGAGGAGGGGGTGGGTGTGTCAGGATAAGGCGGTGGATATGAGATGGTTTCTGGTATGGTTTTGGCGCGTTGATGGTATTGAAGAAGAAAGATTTGACCGAAGTCAAATCTTTTGGCTTAACTAAAAAGATCGGGGTTGGGTTTTTTAAGTGGGCTTGGGAAATTTGGGCTTGGGTTAGGATAGGTTGGATTGGGTTTAGTTAAGTTGGGTTAAGTTTGTTTCTGGGTTTATTTTAGGATTTGGAATTGGATTTTAGTTAAATCTTAGGGACCAATGTTGTACAATGCTGAAAATCCAGGGACCAACTGTGTCATTTCTGAAATTTTACTTTGAGGGGCTAATCTTGACAAGTTGACCTTCTTTAGGGTTGACTTTGACAATTTAAGCAATATCCCGGTCTAAACTCATAAATTCCTTTCCCGGCATCGGCTTTTGATGATATTCCAATCTCGTGTTCGGTTTTGCCTGCTTTTGCCCTGTTTTCGATCCTTTTGTACCTGAAACACATAAAAACACAAACCAAGGATATTTGCAGTATAATATGGTCTATTCTGGTGTTTTTGGTCATTTTTGTGACTTTAATGGGCATAAAATGATGAGTATTTACACACTCATCAATCCCCCACACTAAGCTATTGCTAGTCCCTAGCAATCCGATCATATAAAGTAATGAAAGGATCAAAAGAATACCAAGCATACCCCGTTTTGATTTTCTATATAATGCAAGAAATTTAAACTTAGAACAAAATATATAACACGCTTGATTTCCAAAAATGGTATCACGGAACAGGATTCACACAAACTGGGTGTCTCCAGGGAATTGTAATCGTCATCCTCTTTTTGATACTCCCAACTAAGCTTAAACTCAATGTGCAAATGCTTTTGTAAAATGCTAACACTACTTATATCAATAATCTATGTAAGCCGAAACTTAACTTTTCACTCCCGCATATATTTAAGTTTAGGTGACTGTGCTTATATTCAAAATTTTGATAACAAAAATCGACGTTTTTATAAAACCTTGACTAATACTAGTTGAAAGATAGATTTAAAATTCACAACAAGCAAGCTTCAAAATTCATTGCATTTTGCAATATCATTCCATTTTATTCTATTTTATTTTTTTCATTTTTTCATCATCATTTTTTTTTAATACTTAACTTTGTGCAATATAAACTAACGGAGTTTCACGGGAACCAAGATCTTAAACCTTTCGGCATAAAGGATCCAAGGGCCGTTACAACGGAGAGTTCCAAGACCTTAACGACTTTCAGAATTAAGGGTCCAAGGGCCGGTGTAAGAGGGTAGCCAAGACCTAAATGCCTTCCGGAAATAAGAATCCAAGGGCCGATCTTGAACCTTAGCTTTAGCACATTTATTTATTACTTAACTTTTACATTTATTATGACATATGCTTGTTCTGAGTTTAAATAAAGCTTTGAACTAGTATTTTTCAAAATCGTAAAGAAAAATGATTTTGTGTGTTCAAAAGTTAGAAAAATAAGCACTAATTAAGTCCGATTAATTATCTCCTGGGAGGAAAAGCCATAGATTACTTATATAAGCTCTAAAGAAAACCACTATTCTACGCTTAGCATTTTCATTTGCACATATCGTAAAACCTTAGTCTAATCGTTAAGGAAGCAGCCAGATCAATACTCTGGCAGAGTCAGGATTCCCTTTGTTCTAACCTAATCAAGACTAAACACTTCTTTTTTTATTGCAATTTCTTATCTAAAAACGAAAAAAATTTAAAATTTTGGCCAAAACGGGGGTACTAGGGCACTAGAAGGTACAATGTGACAAAATTCGAGAGAATTCCCCCCCCCACACTTAGAATTGAATATTGCCCTCAATATTCAAAGTACCGGCTATTATGCCGAGACTTAGAACGTAAAAAGGTAATACTAATAGCCAAGTGTGTGAAAGAAATCTCTATTTTCACAAAAAGGATTAAAAAGATATCCCTAGATAATCGTTAGCAAAAGGATAGGATATTGGGCGGCTGGATTGAAAACAGGCGCGACAATCATCACAATCCAAGGGAAACCTGCAAATAAGAGCAAACAACACAAAAAAAAAAAGCACAGTAGCGGAATCCCCCCACACTTAGTGTCAGAAAATAGAAAGAAGTCAGAAACATGGGCGTTTACCCATGCAAGGCTAATGTTTTTGTTAACCGAGTCACTAGCTTGACTCGACCCCGAATTCATTGGTTCATGGGGAAGCAAGTGGAAGAAACCATCTCCATCGGACTTTCATTCAATGTGTTTAGATTAACATTTGAACATAAGAAAGTTCCACACCGATGAGATACATCCGGCTCAAAAGATTGATAAATGGAGATGCCGGGATCAAAAACTTTGTCCTCATTCCCAAACGAGTGAGGGAAAGGACAAGCTACCTTATAAGCACAGAAAGGTAGAAAAGCTCGAACGACATATGTGAAGTCAATATAATGGCGATCCTCAACGGGAAATGTCACATATGTCGGAGAAAGATCAATATCGGGATTGAGAATGCCTCGATCAAAGTAGAAGTGATCATACTCCGGTGGAGATATGATGGGAGTAAGTTCATCGGAGAACTCCTCATGATCAAGATCAAAGGTAAACGAATCATATTCTGGAAGAGAGAAATCAGCATGAGAAGTGGTACTGCCACTACTCGTCTCTTCCGTGAAATCAAAACTAAATGATTCGTAGGCAACCGAGAAAAAGTCACTATCCTCAACGGGGATAGGAGATGAGGTTGGATTTTCACAAAATGATTCTATCTTAGAAATGAGCACATTGATATTCAATAAGTTATCACGAAGCAAATCGTCTTTGATTTCCAGAATATCAGTGTCAATTTCTTCATTGTCAGGTTCAAAATCCTTTTCTTCCTCTAGGCTGACGAGCTTAGAAGGTAATTCCTCAACATAATCGATGTCCTCACAAGATAAAGAATCATCATCACTTGAAGTACAATCGTCGTCAGAATTGGAAAACATCTCAACATGATCATGTGAAATGTTAAGAGGAGGCAAATCACACATATTATCAGAAATACCCTCGGACTCACTTGGGATTGGGACAAGGTTCTCAACACTAGACTTTATGAATTCGTCTGATTCCTTTTCAGGAATAGTGCTAATATGCTCATCCCCCATAATAAGAGAGTCTTCCGATCCCAAAGTAGGTGATATGGGTGTGGATGCAATGGACTGAGGGAGTTGAAAAATGATATCGCTCAAAGGAATAGCACTCTCCTCGTCGTCCTCCTCATCAATATAAATGGCTTTTACACGTTCCATTTGCTCGTCGGCTAGCAATTCTGCAATAGTCTTGTCTTCCTACCTTTTCTGGACAGGTGTGATTGCAGCTGACGAATTCTCGCAAACTCCCCACATAGAATCTTCATCATCGTCATCGCAAATGAAAGTTTGACGATATTTGGAACTTAATCTAGCTGTTTGTTCTTCTTCAGCTAGAAGCTCTCCAATAGTTTTCTGATGAGGATTTTCTTGGGTAGGTTTAACAGCCAAATCATTAAGATCTTTTATTGGATCAAGAAGATCATGGAGAACTTCTTGCGGAATTGGCTGAGGTTGTGCTTGAATCGTTTGATACTGTGGGGGTTGGTCATGACAATAATAGTCATAATTGTCACCAGGGCCTTGCTCATAGACAAGCGGGGTCCTTGTTTGACAATCGGACTCATAATGCGGACCTCCACAGAATTCACAACAGTAAAACTGTTGTGACTGACTCGGAGAATCATATGGAACTTGGTTTTGATTACATGGAACTTGCTCATAGACAAGCGCGTTCCTTGTTTGACAGTCAAAACTTTGGTGCTGGCCTCCACAATACTCGCAAATATCATTTGGCATATTTTGAAATGATGTGTCATTGAAGTTTTGATAGCACGGTTCTTGCCAAAATGAATTTTTAGGAGGGTTGAAATTGTTTTGAAAATCTGGATAAGTAAGCGTATTTTCGATTTCAGAAGTGCAACACGTGCAAAGTCCATGAGTAAACCCACATCCTTTGCAAAAACATCGTTCACAAAGTGAATCATCCCCCAACGGATCTCTACAAATAAGGCAATTTTGCAGATAGAGTGAAGATGGCTGGGGTTGTGGAGGGTGTTCGGAAAAACTTTTGAGGGAATTAATGATGGAATTAAGCTCTCTTTTGCGGGCTACTTCACACCAATAACAAGATCCTTTTGGTGCATGATTTCCACACCGCTCACACTTACACTTGGAACAACGATGATTATCACCCACTGGACCTTTACAATCAAAACAGTGATAGCCCAGTGACGACATGAGAATTAAATATTAAGGAGGGTTAAGAAGATAGAATCAAACGGTTTAAGAGGATGAGGAAAAATATTTTTTGGGTTTTTGGTTTTTCAATTTTTTTGGATTTTTGGAAAAAACTTAAACCTTAAATCAAATAATTCAATTAAAACAAGATCGAAGCAAAACACAAGGAACTTAAAACCTTAAATCAACAAGCGTACGGTAGCTCTCTGACTGAAAAACGCACAGAGTGGCGGAGAAGCAAAGGTGGGCAATAAATGCTCCTTAAAAACCCGCTTCTTTCGGTTCGACAATTTAATGTCAAACCTCCTGAAACCTCCGTTAGAGTTTGTTTATCAATCAAAGGTGAGCCGAATTCGCAAGCGACACAAAGGCAAGTTTTAATCTTTGGTTTGGGAACTTATTATGATAATACCCAAGTTGAGGAATATTATATTAATTTTGCTTTTATCTTTTATTTTACAATTAAACGGAAAATGTTTTTGGGGTTTTTATTTTTTATATGATATTATATATATAAAAGAAAAGAAAAATATTTTTGTATTTTATATGGGTTTATGAAAGTGGAAACTTCTGAAAGAAGGATCTCAAGTCACTAATCGTTAAAAATCTCAACGATATTGTCGCAACACAACCTCCCCGGCAGCGGCGCCAAAATTTGATTCGTCTGAAAACGTATATATAAATAATACGCAGACGGATACACGTAAATAAAGACAAATCAACCCTTTAGGAAAAAGGCTAACTTGTAAAAACTCGCGTTTGTGATATGTGTGTGATACCAGGTAAGTGATTACCCGGGTCGTGTCCCAGCGAGGATGGAATGGACAATCGTTTAGAGGTTTAGATTAGAGTGACTGATATTTGGGATATGAAATTTTTCTTTTTAATTCTAATTTAATAAATGAGAAACAAATTCTCACGGAAAAATTAATATTTACTAAATCATAAAAACGCGAAACAGAAATTCTAAAAACGGGATTAAAACCAAAATATTAGAAAACTAATCCTATAAGAGCAAAATTATTTTTATTAAATCCTAAATAATAAAAGAAAATTTTAGAAAAAAGATTTATATTTTTCTGATTTTTATATTTTTTATTATGAATTAAAAACTATTAAAATTAATTAAAAGGTTTAAAAATAGTAAATGACTTGGGAAAAATCTGAAAATTGCAGGAAAATCTAAAATATTATTCTGAATCTAGGAAAAATAAAATTAGAATTTTTAGAAACCCTAATAAGCAAATGGGCTAATAAGCAGTTTGGGAATAAGCACAAAAATAAGCTAAAAAGCTCTAAAAATTACCAAAGGCTAGGAAACAGATTAATACACTAATAGAAGCTTAAAACAACTGAAAAAGCACAAATAAGCACAAGGGATAAGCAAATAAGCACTTGGGCAGTTTAAAAACTTGTGCAGAAATGACAGTTAAATCACCAACTTGCAGATCAATTTAAGCACTTCTAATAAGCAGATAAGTGGAAACTTATGGGGGCAAAACCTCCCTAGCAATACAGGCTACACAAAAATACAAAAAGCCCTAATTTTAACCACCCAATTGAACTCCAATTTTGACCTAGATCAGATGGCCTAGAAACAAAAAGCTGATGCAGGGTTGAGTCAGTGCTTAATGGGGTTTTTGCAGACCTGAGTTCAGCTAATCAATAAGCTATAAAATGAAACTAAGCTCAGAATCTAAAAGCTGATCCAACAACCTCCTAGTGTGCAGGTCTGCATCTATTAGTTATGGCTGATTTGAGTGGTTTTAAGAACCAAGGCCTTGGGGATTTGATGCAAACTGAGAATAGACTACAATGGTCTTGAAGAATGCAAAAGAGGAGCTGAAATACACATGAGCTTATTAACAGCATATGTGGGCAGTAAAGCATCCAATATTACACCATTCTCCTTAATCCTACCAAAAGCTTCAAAACAGCCTTTTAGCTTCTACTAACACCTATTAAGCACTTCAACAATCAAAATCAAAGTTTGGAAAAGGGCAGATGAATAGCGAAATTCACTTTTTACCCGTTTTCACCCATAAACCAAACACTTCTTAACTTAACTGATATGAGCTTTTACACTAGAAATTACTAATTTAACCAAGGATTCTGACTATAATAGGATTGACTAGCTTTATGAACATGAAATAAGTAAACTCCAAATTGAAATAAGCACTAAATAAGGAATAAGCTAAAATGGCTATTATGACTGATTTTAAGTACTTAAAAGGAAAATGAGATTCAAACTTAAACTAATTAACAAACTAAACTAATATTAGTTCAAATAAGCAAAATAGCAAAGAAAAACACAATAAGCATTCAAATAAGCACTAGAACAGTAACTAGGAAAATAATGCAAGAAAATAGAAATTGCTTACAATCGATAGGCAATTAAACAGGATAGGACTAGATCAGAACCACACTTGGTTTGTCAATACCAAGCTAAACTCCACTCCAGCTTAATCACTCCAGCTTAATTCCACCAGCTAGCTTATTTGACTGAATTATTGACTTTTGTTGACTTTTCTTGTTTTTTGAAATTAGAGCAGTTGTAAACTAATACAAGCTTATAAAAAGCTATGAGCAGCTTATATAAGCTTATATAAATGGTAATGAGGCTTGTTTGATTAATACTTAACTTAATTCGAACTTAACAGTACACTTGAAAACTTGGAATTTCATAAACTTGGAAAATCAGTACAATACAGAAGTAAATAAGGACAAATGACTTGAAACAGACTTGCAAATTAGAATCCAAACTTAAATTTAAACTGGAAACAAGCATTAAATAAATTTACACTACGAATGGTCTAAAACATGTGACAATTATTTCTTGGTGTCTTCTGGTCTTTATATAGCTATCTAAAAAGCATCCTTGATCAATTCTGATTAAATCCCACCATTGGATAGGCTTTGATATCATCTCAATCGTTGAAACTCATTTTGGCAGGAAAACAGGTAAAGTGGCTAAACCACTTGGTTCTGATTGAGTGCAATGAGGAAGGAGCATTTAATGCTCCTTGGCTTGTTAGGTGAAGTGAGATAGGAGGAGGGGGTGGGTGTGTCAGGATAAGGCGGTGGATATGGGATGGTTTCTGGTATGGTTTTGGCGCGTTGATGGTATTGAAGAAGAAAGATTTGACCGAAGTCAAATCTTTTGGCTTAACTAAAAAGATCGGGGTTGGGTTTTTTAAGTGGGCTTGGGAAATTTGGGCTTGGGTTAGGATAGGTTGGATTGGGTTTAGTTAAGTTGGGTTAAGTTTGTTGCTGGGTTTATTTTAGGATTTGGAATTGGATTTTAGTTAAATCTTAGGGACCAATGTTGTACAATGCTGAAAATCCAGGGACCAACTGTGTCATTTCTGAAATTTTACTTTGAGGGGCTAATCTTGACAAGTTGACCTTCTTTAGGGTTGACTTTGACAATTTAAGCAATATCCCGGTCCAAACTCATAAAATCCTTTCCCGGCATCGGCTTTTGATGATATTCCAATCTCGTGTTCGGTTTTGCCTGCTTTTGTCCTGTTTTCGATCCTTTTGTACCTGAAACACATAAAAACACAAACCAAGGATATTTGCAGTATAATATGGTCTATTCTGGTGTTTTTGGTCATTTTTGTGTCTTTAATGGGCATAAAATGATGAGTATTTACACACTCATCAAGTATACTTACGTTTGGTCTCATCCATACGTTATTACATGAACTCAGGTCCTCTCCTAAAGTTCAACGATCTTTGACAATAGGAATACGACTTTACTAAAGTCGTCTGACTTCACGGTCCATGATTTCGATAGGTTTCTACACAAGATTTAAACATTCACCAATCTGGATCTCTCCCGGAGGAATAACAACTGCCTCATCGGCAAGTCATTTCTTCACATTGCACATAAAAACGTTGTGAATACTGCTGAGTCCTGACGGTAGCTCGATTATGTAAGCTACCGGTCCAACTCTAGTAAGGATTTCAAAAGAATCAATACAGCGAGGATTAAGCTTTCCACGTTTACTAAACATATCACACCTTCTCATGGTGAATCTTTAAGCATAATCTAGGCGTTCACTGGGAATTCAAGAGGTTTACGTCATTTGTCAGCATAAGTCTTCTAACGATTCGTGAGCAGTGGTGTGTGTGCACAAGTGTATGTGTGTGTGTGTGTGTGTGTATATATATATATATATATTGCTAGGATCCTGGACACACAGTTAAGGTGGTTAAACCTTGTGACTTTGTGTGTATGATATGTTGTGTTAAAATGATTAAGTGCGCGGAAATCACTCAACCAAACTTAGAAGGTTGTGTATGTTATGGAAATGGAATTGTTATGTTTGTTAGTTAGCAATGAACACATAAAGATTATCACCAAACGATTCAATATTATTAAAGATAATAATACGAGTGATCTTGAAATATCACTAGGGTTACAACCTTGAATCTTAAGTTTTTCTAACTTGTGATGTTCTTTTTGTTTGTTCTTATCTAACAGTTATATGTTCTTACAATAACAGTTATGTATGGACACTTGACAACTGTGTCTAAAACACAAGTCTAAGATCTCTTTTATAGTCCAAGAGATCTATTACAATATTGCTTAAAGTCTTAGCCGACTTACTTTGTTAACTTATCCTTTAGAGTGTCAGTACATAAGATACAACATGTATCTGTGTACACAACTTGTTAACTAAGCACATGGGGTAGGATATTATCTACCGTATATTGTTGACCAAAATACAATAAATATCTTTTCAATCTTATCCACTCAGCAGCAGGATGACTCACTGACCAGCAATACCATTTTGCACTAACTGTACCTTTGAACTTGTACTAGCAGTACCTTCCCTGATCTTGTTCTAGCAGTACCTTTCTTGCTCTAGCAGTACCTTGACTTTGAACTAGCAGTACCTTTATCTTAGATACTCTAACTTCAGAATATTTAATTCCCAACAATCCTCCCTAAACATGTGAACCATTTCAAACATGTTTTCTGAATTAAATGAGGACTTGTGAAGATCTTTCAAACACTTCATGAATCTGAACTATTCTTCTATTCTGAACTAATCTGCTTTGTTCTTCTTTTGACTTTAGCAATATCAAAACATTGCTCTAATCTTGGCCTAAAAGATGGTGCAATTTCCTTGGATGGAGGAATTATAAGAGGCAATGATGTTGTGTATCTTGGATGCTTGTTTCAACAAGTGAAATCATCTATCAGCATGCCTTTGCAAGTGATGAACAAACATAATGAACTGAAATTGAAACTTTCCTTCGTTTGATCTAGATAGAACTTTCTCCTTTAGGAATGCTTCATCCCTTCTGAATATATGATCTATTCTTATCATTTTCAACCTCTATGTCATCATCTTGTATGCTTTTGTCTTCTCCTTCCATAACATTGAGTTTTTCTTCCTTTTTCCGGGTTATTATTTCCTCCCCTGAGATTGTTACCTCCCCTGAAGCAAATAAAATTTATCCTCCCCTTGTTTGGAAGATCTCACTATGTACCAAAATATCTTTCCTTATCATCTGATCCATCAAACAGAACTTGTTGTCAGACAATATTGTACATGAAGCCATCAATTCCTTAAGAGTTTAAGTTACTGCCCTCATCACTTCTAGGTGTGTTAACTCCTATGAGAGGTGAATCAGTGGACATTTTGATTCATGATCCATCAATGGATGGTTTTTATGAATCTCTTGAAAATCCTTGTTTAAGAAATCATTTGACTTAGTAGTATGTTCATGATTTTAGAATTGAAAAATCATACTACTTTCAACCATTTTGAAGGGATCAAGTGTATAACAGACACTTAATCAAAATTTCGGTTTAAAGCAACCTCTGGTTGTGTGAGAACCAATGTTTTTCAGTTATAAATAACTGCCTGTGTGAAGATAAACCTATTCAAAAGGCTTTCTTGACAGGGTTTCCAGCTCATAGTAATTGTTGCCTCTAACACAAGTGTTAGATTCACTTTCACTAGCTGTTCTTTCTATCAGATGTCCTCAGACTTGTACATTATACTTAAAAGTATAAAATGATAGAAAGTGAGTTGCATCAGTTACTATCTGATCAACTAAGTCATCAATTCAATGTGAAATATCATAACTAGATTTCAAGAAAGAAGTTTTAAGGAGTTTTGAATTCCCAAACTCAGTCCATCATAAACCTAAACATGTTAGCAGCCAACATCAGCATTGTGTTGCTTCCATTTCACTTGAAATTTCCTTTGTGTTCACATATTCATACCTGAAATTGTTAGTCTAAAAACAAAAGAACAATGTACAAAGTACTTGTCTTGCATTAGAATAAACATAGGACTAACCGTATGAATAACACAATTTACATTTGTACTAGCAGCACCTTGTGTGCTTAGCAGTACCTTATGATACATTAGCAGTACCTTATAAATCCAGCAGTACCAACACATTATTTGAAAAATTCAAAGATTAAGCATTCCAATACTTGCTACCAAGTACTGAAACCTTCCAACATCAAAAGCTTTTGTAAGTAGATCTGCAAAATTATGTTCTGAAGCAATTTTCATTACTTGAATTAATCTTTTCTCATTGCAATCTCTAATAAAGTGATGTCTAATTTCAATGTGTTTTGTTTTAGAATGTTGCACTGGATTTTTAATAATACAAATTGTACTACTATTATCAATATGAATAACAGTGTTTAAGAAATTGTACCCATAATCAAGAAGTTGGTTTTGAAGCCATAGAACTTGACTAGAGCAACTTGCAACAGCTATATATTCAGCTTCAGTTGTTGAATTTGCCACACTTGTTTGCTTCTTACACTGCCTTGAGACAAGTCTACACCCAAGGAATTGACATCCTCCAGTTGTTGACTTTCTGTCCAAGCTAGCACCAGCATAATCACTATCCGAATATGCTACCAAGTCAAAAGGAGATTCCTTTGAATACCATATGCCCAACCTTGGTTGACCTTTGAGATATCTAAAAATTCTCTTGACTGCAGTTAAATGAGAAACCTTTGGAGTAACTTGAAATCTTACACAAACACAAACAGGAAATATGATATCAGGTCTAGATGATGTAAGGTACATCAAAGAGCCTATCATAGATCTGTAAGTGTGCACATCTACATTCTCTCCATCTTCATCTTTCAGAAGGTGCTTCTCAGAGTCCATTGGTGTGCTTGCTATTTTTGAATCAGCAAATTGAAATTTTCTAAGTATCTCTGCAACATATTTGTCTTGATTAATAAATATGCCTTCAGATGATTGCTTAACTTGCAAACCCAAAAAGAATGTAAGTTCCCCCATGGAACTCATCTGAAACTTATCTTTCATAAGCTTCTCAAATTCTAAACACATTTCTTTCCTAGTAGATCCAAAGATAATGTCATCCACATACACCTGCACTAACAGAAGATCCTTCTTGTGCTGTTTGATGAAAAGTGTCTGATCAATCTTTCCTCTTTGAAATCCATTTTTTAATAAGTAGGAAGCTAGTGTTGCATACCAAGCTCTTGGTGCCTGATGAAGGCCATATAGAGCTTTCACTACTCTGTACACTTTGTTTGGATGTAATGGGTCAATGAAGCCTGGAGGTTGTGAAACATACACCTCTTCTTCAATTTTACCATATAAAAATGCACTCTTGACATCCATTTGGTAGACTGTGAAGCCTAAAAATGAAGCATAAGCTAGAAACAGCCTAATTGCCTCAATCCTTGCTATTGGAGCATAAACCTCATCATAGTCTATTCCTTCTTCTTGTGTGTACCCTTGAGCTACTAATCTAGCTTTATTCTTAATCACAATTCCCCTTTCATCCCTTTTGTTCTTAAAAACCCATCTAGTGCAAATTACCTTCACACCTGTAGGTAAATCAACTAGCACCCAAACCTTCTGAATCTTGAACTGAAGAAGCTCTTCTTGCATAGCCTCTAACCAGCTTGAATCATCTAGGGCTGTTAGAATTGTCTTTGGTTCAGCTTGTGAGAGAAAACATACAAACAAGCAAGAGTTTGAAAGCTCATGCTGTTTTGAAGCATAAAGGGCATCAAGAAGCCCTTGTTGGTCTGAAGACATCAATTATTGTCTTGTCTTCACACCAGATTGTATATCTCCAATCACATGTTCTAGGGAGTGGACTTTGTGAATCCTTGTGTGTGGTGTAGAAGGAACTTGATAAGATGGTGGAAGATTACCCAAATCCACTTCATCTTCTTGGAACTCTGCATCTTTTGAGTTTGAAGGACCAGCAGTATCTTCAAATGAACTAGCCGTACCTCCAAATGTACCAATAGTACCTTTATAGGTACTAGCCGTACCTTGCTCTGTCTCAGCAGTACCATCAACATTTGAAATATTGAGTTGTTCTTTTGTTCCATCATCCTTGTTGTCATCTTCAACATCTCCTGTAGCTTTACTAGAAGAAGATACATCATTTGTTGAAGTTGATTCCACACTTGCATTTGACCATATTGGCATTGTGCAATCATTTTGATCCTTCTCTAACTCTACCTCATTTGTTGCTTGGGAACCTGAAAATTATTAGTTTCTGCAACAACAGGTATATAATTCATAGAATTGGTTAGATACTCAAGATCAAATATCCATTTTGGTCCTTGACCTACTACATTGGATTTGTTTTCTAAAAACTCCACATGTAGTTCTTCTTGTACTTTCTCAGTTCTTAAGTTATAAACTCTAAAAGCTTTGCTAACAAGAGAATATCCAACTAAGAAACCTTCATCTGCTTTACCATCAAATTTTCCTAAATGGTCTAAGGTATTGAGAATTGTCACATGACATCCAAAAGGTCTAAGAAATCCTATTGCAGGAGTTCTACCATTAAAAAGTTCATATGATGTCTTATTGTGAGGCTGCACAACTAAAACTCTATTTTGAACATAGCAAGCAGTGTTGATTGCCTCTGCCCAAAAGATTATAGGTAGCTTAGAATCAGCTAACATTGTTCTAGCAACTTCAATTAGTGTTCTATTCTTTCTTTCAGCCACTCCATTCTGTTGTGGAGTTCTAGCAACACTATATTCTCTCCTAATACCTTTTTCTTTGCAGAAATCATCCATAACTCTATTTTTGAATTCTGTCCCATTATCACATCTAATGACTTTTACTTTCTTGCTTACTAGGTTTTCTATTTCTGTTATGAAAGTCTTAAGGGTGCTTGATGTCTCATCCTTAGAAAATAGAAAGAAAACCCATGTAAATCTGCTATAGTCATCAGCAATAACTAGACAATATTTCTTATGTTGCATACTCCTTACTGAAACAGGTCCAAATAAGTCCATATGAAGCATAAACAATGGTTGATTGATAGAGTTAAAAATCTTGAGCTTACAAGTGGCTTTGTGTTGTTTGCCTTTTAGACAAGCAATGCATGTTTGATCATTTTCAAATCTTTTGTGAGATAAACCTCTTACCAAACCATTCTTAACAATTTTATTTATGGTTTTGAAGTTAATATGACCAAGCCTTCTATGCCATTTCATTGATTCATCCAATGTGGCCTTTGCAACAAGACAAGTTAAATTCTTTTTAGGAATAATGTTCTTCATGTCTACACTGTACATATTGCCCTTTCTAGGAATTCTAAGAAGTACTTGACTTTCATCAGGCATCTTAAAATCAGGAGAAAGTACAAGACATTCAGTCTCACAGAAAAGAACATTATTCTTTTTGTCACACATTTGTGAAACACTAAAAAGATTATAATTTAGCTCTTTTACATAGTACACATCTTCAAAATCTAAATTTCCGGTTTTGATTGTACCTTTACCAGAAATTTTGCCACGAACACCCCCTCCAAAGGTAACATATCCTCCATTGAATGATTGAAAATCTGAAAGATAAGACATGTTGCCTGTCATGTGCCTTGAACATCCACTATCTGAGTATCCTTGATCCTCTTGGTTATCACTTGAATGTTCCTGCACATAAATAAGAGTGTCAGTTTTCTTTGGGGACCCAAGCCATTACTGACTTGGATCTGCCTCTTGCATCAATGAAGTGAAATCTTTTAAGAACAGTTGATGCAACATTGGATTTGAGAATCCAACATGCTGAGGCCTTAACAGCATTTGCCCTTTTTCCCTTAGCAGCAGAGTGAACCACATGCTTAGTAGCAGAGTCTGCTAACTTTGTAGTTGAACTCTTTGGTCTCCAAATTTGTTTATGGACCACTGCCTTTGTTTGAATGGGCCTTAGAACAGTTGTAGATGCATGTTTGAAAGTTGTTTTTGCATCCTTAGCTGTTGGTTTTGGGTTAACAGTCATCAATGGTCTAACCGTACCTTTTGTTCTACTCGTACCTTCTATTTGTACTGGCAGTACCTTTTTGTCTGTGCAAGCAGGACCTTTTGGTCTAGCAGGACCTTTTGGTCTAGCAGGACCTTTTGGTCCAGACTTGTTTGAGACTGTTCTGGGCTTTGTTCTATGAGTGTTAGAGTGAAAGTGAGTTTGAGGAGTTTGCCTTTTGTAGTTCACCCTATTGTTTTCATACCCAGATACCCATTGGTTGCAGAAAGCTGCAAGATGGTCAAAACTACCACATGTATAACAAGCTTTATTATAAAAAGCAAAGTCATCACCTAGTTGGTGAGACTTAAGGCCATTCTAATTCCTTTGTTGCCTTTGGGCTTGTTAGTAGTTCTATATTGTTCACAATATCTAACTGATTGCCTAACATGTTTAACATTGTTCTTAGGCCTGTTAGTATTGTGATTGACTATCTTAGGAACCTTTGTTCCTACTTTCTTAACCACTACAGGTTTAGACATAACCTGATCTTCTTCATCATCACTATCAGTTGTACAATCTTCAACAACTATAGTTTCTCCTTTCTTAGCAAAGGACACCTTGTCCTGATAAAGTAAAGTTTTATCCAAACTTTTACTTATCTTTTCTACCTTAAGACTCTTACTAGCCTTAGAACCATATTCCATGATTGGTTCTTGAAACTCAGCTAAACCTGTATGTGCTAGGTCAACACCTGGAGGTGAAGGAACACCTCTGTATGGTGGAGGGACAGTTTTGTAACCTACACCTGAATTAGCTTTATCAATTACCTGAGCTTCCCAAATTTTATTCATTCCTTCTGAGGCATGAGCTAAAGTATCTATAGTAACCTTAACATTTTCTTTTTCATTTTTGACTTCAGATAAACGTTTACTTTGATCATTAAGTAATTCATCTCTAAATGCTATTCCTCTTTTTAAAGCATTTAAGTCATCAGTAAACGTAGATTCATTCTTTTTAAAATGTTGGATTTGATTTTCTAAAACTCCTACACACCTCTTATGATTAGCTAAATTATGAAGGGCATCAATTAACTCTTCTCTAAAAGCATCAAATCTCTTTTTAATGTCTTCATAATTTTTAAGATTAGGACATGAATTAGTACAAGTAGGAATGGTATCTACCTCTGAATCAGAAGAAGCCATTAGAGCAAATTCATTGGCCATAAAAGCAGCATTTGGTGGTGCATCCCCTTCATTAGCCATAGAGCTCCAATCATGTCCAATACCATCAATAGCCAGCATAGCCTTTGGCTCTTCCACCAGTACTTCCTTATTCCTCTCTTGCTTATACCATGTGTTCCTATTATCCTGCTTCCTTGGGCTTCTAAATTCTTTAGCAAAGTGTCCCAACCTATGACAGTTAAAACATTCCACTTTCTTCTTATCGAGCCCAGCAGTATCATTACCATTTATGGTAATTTGCTTTCCAGTTTTCTGCCAAAACTTCTTAGCCCTCATGCTAAGTAAAGCAACTTGCCACTTAATATCCATCTCTTCCAAATCATCACCATCTACCTGTTCAAGGTCTTCATGATTTAGAGAAGAACCACTAGATTGACTGGTTATAAAGGCATAAAATGTTGGATCTCCAAGTCCAGCAATATCCTTTTGTAAACTAGTAGAAGGACCACCATAAGTAGCATTAGAAACACTTTCAACTTCATCTACCTCTTCTGAATGACTAACACTAGGAACTGATAAGAGTGCAGCATTCCCAGAACTAGTACCATAATTTCCACCCCTCTTTAGACTTTGTTCAACAATTTTAAAGTTGTTGAACAAATCATTAAGTTTCATTGTTTCAATTTCTGGTTTGGTCATCCAGACAATAACATGAGTATGTAAATCATCAGGTAGACTTTTCAAGAACTTCATGTTGAGATCTTCCTTCTCTGTCTCAACACCCAACACAGCTAACTGACTTACAAGCTTGTGTAGTCTTGAAAATAGCTTATCAAGAGACTCATTACTAAAAGCAGTAAAGTTTTCAAATTGTTGCTTTAGTAATGTCTTACGTGTCTTTTTGGTAGTTTCATTACCACCAAACCATGCACAAATCTCTTCAAAAAGAGTTTTTGCATCAAGATATTTGCTAAAAGATAGCATCTGCTCACCAGGAATGGTCATAAGCAACAAGTTTCTTGCTTTCTGATCATTTCTCTTTTGTATCTTTTCATCATTGGAAACTGGTCCAGTATTTCTTTTTCTAACTGTTTTCCCTTCAACAAGAACATCTGAATAGCCTAAAGTGAAGGAATCACCATACTGAATTATGTCCCAAAGAGCATAATCTTGAACCATAAAATATTGCTCAACTCTCATCCTCCATAACTCAAACTCGTTTGGTTTGATCATGGGCAACTTTGCAGCAACATTTGTTTGAACATCTTGTACATCCATTTCTTGTTTCTTCTAAAAACAACAATATCAGCCTGAGCTCTGATACCACTTGCTAGGATCCTGGACACATGGTTAAGGTGGTTAAACCTTGTGACTTTGTGTGTATGATATGTTGTGTTAAAATGATTAAGTGCGCGGAATTCACTCAACCAAACTTAGAAGGTTGTGTATGTTAAGGAAATGGAATTGTTATGTTTGTTAGTTAGCAATGAACACATAAAGATTATCACCAAACGATTCAATATTATTAAAGATAATAATACGAGTGATCTTGAAATATCACTAGGGTTACAACCTTGAATCTTAAGTTTTTCTAACTTGTGATGTTCTTTTTGTTTGTTCTTATCTAACAGTTATATGTTCTTACAATAACAGTTATGTATGGATACTTGACAACTGTGTCTAAAACACAAGTCTAAGATTTCTTTTATAGTCCAAGAGATCTATTACAATATTGCTTAAAGTCTTAGCCGACTTACTTTGTTAACTTATCCTTTAGAGTGTCAGTACATAAGATACAACATGTATTTGTGTACACAACTTGTTAACTAAGCACATGGGGTAGGATATTATCTACCGTATATTGTTGACCAAAATACAATAAATATCTTTTCAATCTTATCCACTCAGCAGCAGGATGACTCACTGACCAGCAGTACCATTTTGCACTAACCGTACCTTTGAACTTGTACTAGCAGTACCTTCCCTGATCTTGTTCTAGCAGTACCTTTCTTGCTCTAGCAGTACCTTGACTTTGAACTAGCAGTACCTTTATCTTAGATACTCTAACTTCAGAATATTTAATTCCCAACATATATATATATATATATATATATATATATATATATATATATATGTATATATATATGTATTATATATATATATATATATGTATATATATATATATGTATATATGTGTATATATATATATATATGTATATATATATATGTATATATATATATATATATATGTATACATATATACATACATATATGTATATATGTATACATATATATATATATATACATATATATATATATATATATATATATATATATATATATATATACATATATATATATACATATATATATATACTATATATATATATATACATATATATATATAATATATATATATATTAATATATATATAAATTATATAGATTGTTAGTGCAAATATTACGATATTTAAACTAAACGATTTCTTCGGTTTTAATAATGACAAACATGTAACTTGTAATACATAATGTAAAATGTGCAAGTTACTTGTAAACACAAATCATCAATGCATACTTACATCAACACCTCCCGATGTCTCAAGTATGCTTCAACGAAGTCGTAGATTTCCATCCCGACATAAATCACTCAAGGTATGGACAAACAAATCTACTACTTGACAAATGATCAAAGGATTTTATTTTTCTAAACTTCACATTTTTAATGTGACAAAACAATTTTTCAAAAATATATTTCACAAATTATTTTTGAATTAAAAAGAAAATTTTTATTTTGAAAAATATGTTTGAAAATCCCAACAGTCAAATTTCCCCCCAAAACAACTCCTAACTTCCCCAAATAAACCTTCCCCACTAAAGACAAACGAAGGAGCGTCTACGGCACCATTAAATAGGTACGGCTCCACTAAATTTAGTGGAGCCGTCGGGTATTTAGTGGAGCCGTGGGTCTGTAACGGTCAGATTTTCCCTTGCCTATAAATAGTGGACCATTCCACACTTCCAACTTGATTTTTCCAGTCCTTTTTCTCTGGTCTTATCCCTCTTCACTTAGATAACTTTCTTTGATCATTTGGAGAGTCTTAGGTTGTTTAAGAGTGATCCAATCATCCACTCAAGTGATCCTCTTCATTCCTCTTGATTAGCAAGAGAAGAACACAAAGTATCCTAGATACAAAGTGTTGTCATCCCTCTTGATTAGCAAGAGAAGAACACAAAGTATCCTAGATACAAAGTGTTGTCATCCCTCTTGATTAGCAAGAGAAGAACACAAATTATCCAAGTAGATACAAAGTGTTGTCATCCCTCTTGATTAGCAAGAGAAGAACACAAAGTATCCAAGTAGATACAAAGTGTTGGAGTTGTTAGGTCTTGTAACATTTGTTACACTCTTGATTGTATCATAGAATACATCAAGATTACTTTTCTTTTGTGAGAGAGTGAGTCAAGATCATTGTGATCTTAAGAGATAGTGAAGGTCTCTTGAAGCCATTGGGCTTGTGTGATTGATCATGTGGATCAAGGGTAGATCGGGTAGATCGTGGTAGATTGGAGCTAGCTAAGATTAGCACTCGACATCTAGCTTAGTGTCGGAAATAGGATAAGCAACGTGTATGGTGTAGATCGGGTAGATCGTGGTAGATTGGTGCTAGCTAAGATTAGCACTCGACATCTAGCTTAGTGTCGGAAATAGGATAAGCGACGTGTATGGTGTAGATCGGGTAGATCGTGGTAGATTGGTGCTAGCTAAGATTAGCACTCGACATCTAGCTTAGTGTCGAAAAACAAGTTAAGCGACGTGTACGGTTTTCTCCGCCTAAAGGGAGTTTGTTGATTAGTGAAGTAACTCTCGAGTTGGGTACTCGGGGAGTGGAGTAGGGCGAAGAGGAGCTTCGTGACCGAACCACTATAAATCACCGTGTCCGGTTTGCGCCTTCTAACTTATCTCTTTACTTTCATTTCATTAGTTATCGCTTTATATTTATATTTGCATTGCATATGTGTTTGTGTGGCTTGTTGCTCATGTAGTGATTGATCATGTATGTTCCATGGTTTGATTGTGCATATGTTGTAGTTTACTATAGTCATCTCTAGATGCTATATACTCATTGTTGACACTCTTCATATTACGTCACACTTGATCGGGTGTTTGATACAAAAGTTTTAAGTTTTTAAATGGAAACGTATTCACACCCCCCTCTACGGTTTCCACAATTGGTATCAGAGCCACGTCGCTCAAATTTTTAAAACAAATGGTTTTCAAAATTGAGTACGATCCATGTATCAAATTACCCATGAAGGTGATAAAAATATGAAAAGTATTTAGTTGCTTAATACTTACAAGTTTTGTTGTTAAGTATACTTTGTCATACTAGCTTGAAGGTTTTCTTAAACCACTAAAAGAACAGTGTCTTTAAGTGTCCGGTCATGTTTTCAGAACGATTCATTAAGTCATGCAGTTCTGAATCAGAAAACAGACCACGGTACCACTAAACATTGTACGGTACCGTTATATTTAATGGTACCGTGGGTCATTTAACGATGCCGTGCATCTGATTGTCTGTTTTTCATTTTTGGTTCATTTTCAAAAATCCATATAAAATCAACCATGAGTCTGTACGAGTCGTGTCGCCCATCATTTTGAACGATGTTGAGTCTACTTTCATTTGAGAAACATTGTTATGAATTAGTTCTAAATGAAAGTATGTTAAAGTCCTTGATTTTCAACTAAAGGTCTTCTGGTCATGCAGTTTGCGTAAATTTTTGGTCAAACTGAAAAAGGGCGATTCAACTTTTAAACCTTGACATGTTTTCAAAGTGCTCAGCAAAAATATTTGAAATGGGGAGGAAACCAATTCATTGTCAAATAAAATCAAGCTTAGTATACATTGTTATACCTAATACACAAAATGACGATAAGTATTTTTGTGTGTTAAATTGCTATTTGCTTATTATAGTTTTTCGGTTTATGCATTTATAAGGCTCATGCTAAATCACTTGCACTATATTAAGTAATTAGTTTGCATTGCATATAGGCATCAACCATTTGTCTTGCATTTGTTGCAAGTTCTTAAAATGGTTTAGTAACTTTCTTAGGAATAGAAACTAAGTTGGTAGATCATGTGTGTCGAAAGATATTGTCTTACACAATTATTTTTCCAAAGGTTTAAGTGTAAAAAGTATATCACCCCAAAACACTTAACACTTTCATAAAATCCGTAACATGATCCTTAAAACATCACATCATTTTGTCTTGTTTGACCATGGGTTGTCTAAACATGATAACGCTCAAATCTAACATGTTTTTAGGAGCGTTATTGTGGATTTTATGCATATATATTGGTCACTTTTATGAACTTATGGTACTTAATTGAGTATAATTTACATTTTAGGTTCATGGAAGCTCAAGTACAAGAAAATGAGGAAAAAGACGAAGAAATGATCAATAAACGAAGATTTATGCATGTGCGAAGAGTTCCCGACAAATGAGAGTCTCTTGGAGTATGTTCGAGAAGATAAAGTCATGAAGATTGTCACTCCAAAGACTCAAGAATAAAGCACAAGAGGGAAAACGAGGAAAGAAATGAAGAAAAGAAGCTCAAACGAAGAATTATTGGAAGACTCATTGTTCCCGACACACCTTCACCATTTTGGCCATAACTCGAGCATACGAACTCGGATTTTGATGATTCAAGCGGCCACGGAAAGCTAACAAAAAGTTCTACAACACATATGTAACCATCCGATCGGTAGGAGCCCGCATCCGAATCGGATGGAGCAAAAACCGATCGGATGGATTGCATACCGATCGGATGGAGGTGACTGCTATGATAAAACTTCACTACTAAGATTCCAAACGTGTACAAACCAATTCTAGATCCTTCCCAAGTGTATTCTAGGCCATTCCACTCTGCTTGGAGGCCAAGTTGAGCATTAATACCCCTAGGCTTTGGTTCTAGTATAAATAGGACTCATTTGTAAGAGTTTTACACACAACTCAAAATTACCTATCTCATCTATCATGTAAACTCTCTAGAAATAGTTCTCTATCCGCCCCTCACCTTTTCCAAAGGTGTTGGGTGGTTGGTTAGGTCGTTTGGCTATGGAGCAATTTAGGATTCATGTATTTCATCTTACAAACTTTGGTATGATTTCTCTTTTAATAATATTAATGTTTGGTTTCTATGATTATGTTGATGTGACTTCTTAATACTTGTTTGGTTTATATGATAACTTGTGATAATAGGATGTTTGGAAATAATTAGTGTTTGTTTGATAACATCATATTTGGTTAAGTTGGAACTTGTCTTGTTTATTGTTTTGATTAATCATTGTTGGGTCTAAATGTCGAAAGGATTCTTAATAGTGGTTGATTTCAATTCATTAGTCGACAAATGTTTTGGTCTTGTACTTTGTGACGATTGTATAAGAAACTTAATAAACATAACAAGTAAAGGTTTAATTTGGATTAAAGGTCGAAGGACATCTTTTGAATATGTGTTCATCAAGTAAATGGAACTTCACAAATTAATAACATCAAAGTTATGGGATCGAAAGAACATCTTTGTTTGTTGTTGGTTTAGGCATAAGTTTTATGACATTACCAATTGATTAAAGCTTATGTATATTTGATTTATAAAATGCTAATTTAGTATTGGTTCTAGAGGCCGAAAGGAACACCAATATGTTTTCCAAACTAGTAAAGGCTTACACCAAGTCCTTACACCAAGTCCTAGTTAAGGCTCACACCAAGTTCTTACTAACTTGTTATCATTGCCAAACATGTATGTTCTTTGTGTGCTAGTTCTCATATTGCTTTTCTTGTTGGTTTGATCCGTGACAATCATAACCATCAACTTGTTACTTGCTTAAACAAACAAACGACACTTGAGTACAACCAAGTCTCTTGGGACGATCTTGACTTACCCACCTTTACTACAACGGACGAGTATACTTGCTCGTATGTGTTCCTAATTAATCGGTAATTCATGTTTATAAATTTTAAAACCTCGTGTGAACGTATCAAGTCTTTATGCACGATCCGAACGCATCAAGTTTTTGGCGCCGCTGCCGGGGACTTGCGTTTGTATTTTTGTGTTCGTTTGTTTGTTGAATTGTTTGCTTGAAATGTTTGATCGATTGCTTGTTTGCTTGTTTTCTCATGATTGCGCTTCTTGCTCTTTGTCTAATAATTTTCTCATTGCTCATAATTGCTAAAGCCAAATCCCAACATCATCAAAATTTGGTTTCATGTTTTCTAAAAATGCTCATTCAAATGTTTGCTTCATAAGATTGCTCAAAAGTTTTTGCGAAAAAAAACCCCACCCAAACAATCCCAACCGAATCGGATGGATTTCCATCCGATCGGATGGAGCTCTCGGTAAAAAAAAAATTTAGTTTTGTTATTTTTCGTTTTCTTTAGTATTTAATGTTTGGTTTATGTTAGTTAAAGTTTATAAATGAAACTTATAAAAAAAAAAGAAAAAAAAAGGAAAAAAAGAAAAATACCGAGCCTTCTATCCGATCGGTTTGACATTCAACCGTTCGGCTGAACCACCCAAACCATCTCAACCGATCAGTCACCACCCGTAACCGATTCGGTTGGAATCTTCTGTCCCAATTTTTTTTTTTTAGTTTGTGTTTTTCTTGTTTTGTGAGTTTTAGATATGATCTCTTGCATGTTTTTGTGTTTCTTTTTAGTTTGTGTTTTTCGTGTCTGGATTAGTTTCGAATTAATTTGGAATAAGACTATCTTGTTTTAGATTGTTTTGTTTTGATTTGTGTTACGTGACTAATTATGTTTGTTTGAGTCTATGTGCTTGTCATTTTCTTTCATTGTGCTTTTAATTTTTCATGTTTATTTTTGTTTTAAGTGTCGTATTATGTTCGTGATGTATATATGTGTTTATGTGTTTTATTTTCTTGTGTTTATTTTTGTGTTCGTTCCCTTTTGTGTTCTTGTTTTAATTTGTCAATAAAAAGTTTTTAGTAAAACTTGTTAGTTAAAAAAAAAAAAAAAAAAAAAAAAGTAAAAAAAACGTTTTACGATCTGTTCAACCGATCGGATGTGCGAGTATCCGATTCGGTTGGCGAGTTGCATGTTTTACGAATTGTCCAACCGATCGGTTAGATACCTCTACCGATCGGATGGTCGTCTCGGTAAAAATTGAACAAACCCAACCGATCGGTTAGATACTCTTACCGATCGGATGGAGCTCTCGGTAAACTTTGTTAACTTCCAACCGATCGTATAAAATGATAACCGATCGGATGGTCAGTTCAGTAAAATAAATAAAAAAAAGTTATTTTCATTTTTCGTATTGTGTTCCTGTTTGTGTTTAGATCGAGTTCATGTTTATGTTTTCCATGAGTGTCTAGTACTTTTGTGCACTTGCTTAGATGATGTTTATTGCTTAGTGATTTGCGTATGATTGTGATAACATGTTTTAATTTAATTTCAAGTCAATTCTAAGATCCAATTGTGGTTAAGTTTCATAGTGGCATTTGTTGGTCAAGTTTGACTAGTTAGTAATAATGAAAGTTCGAAGATTTATTGTTATTTAACTAGTTATAATCATTTGTCTATGAATGATTGCTTTGTAACTATTGTTCTTGGTTAAACAAAAGAAACTTAATTGTGATTGTAATAAGAATACTTTTTGTCTATCAAATTGGATTGATTGAAAACCACCTAAGCGTATTTGATAAACAAAAGATTATTTTTTGTGTTTAAGTTTGTTATCTCAAGCTTATGAACCCTGAGTTGATCTTGAATTGATTGGTTAGTCTTAATGCTTGTTTTTATAAACTAAAATCTTGACGAAGGTTTAACTTGTAAAAACAATAGATTAGTTTATCAAACTAATTATCATAACCAACATGCTAGCAAAGTTATCACAATCATGCTTATCAAGAGTTGTATACTAGTCTAAGCAAGTGTAGTTATTTTATCTTAAATGTCTTTTGGTTTTTGCAAGAGTATCATTTCTTTTATTCTACTTAAGTTTGTTTTCATTTTATTTTAAATTTTGTTAATTTAGTACATTGTGAATAAATAAGTACTTGTTTTTTAAATAAAAAAAAAATGTTTTGAACTTTGTGGGTATGTTCACTGGAAACCCTCACGAGACTTCACTCGTCCACTCGGGCCACCGAGGGGTTTAAAAGGCTTGTTGCATACGCTAAATGCAATCGTGATGCCTACGAAAGTGAGTTTTAGAATTTTACGCGTTTTTGTAGTTTAGTTTATTTTTGCAGATTTAATAAGCTCTTGGAGATTGGATTATTGGTGACATTATACTTGGTGTGGAGATGTTTTGTGAAAGAGAAATCGATTGATCTCATAAGCTTATGCTTAGCACCTTATCATATGGAGTTCGATCGCGATTTCTTGGCCCGGGAAGTTTCGTTTCTCTTGGATTATTTATTTACTTATTTATTTTCCCTATTTTACATGCTTTGAAGTTTATTTTTCACAATGAGTATAATGTTTAACTTAAGTGTGGGGGGAAAGTTAGATAGTGAAAAACGAAACTGCTTTTCAAATTTATAATTTTTTAGGCCAATTTAAAGATTTGTAAACTTGTTTGCCCTTTGTGATCTAATTCTTTTCACTCTTTTAGGATAATATATTAGAATAACTGGATCAATCCACTGGTGAAATATGTAATTTTGAAAAATCTGAGATGTGTCCCGATTAATATTGCAATCCATTCTGGATCGATAACATTTGCTAGCACATATTATAGCCATTTCCACTAAATTGTGAGGATTTGAGCCTGTTTCGTACATAGCATACATCTTTTATGCTTGGATCTTTTGCTATGAGTGTGCCGGTGATTTTATTTATTCTAGAACTTGTACTTGGAAATCATTACCAGACCGCAGTAAGATCACATTCGTGTGATGTAAGTGTATTCGTGTGATAAAGAGGCAACCCTAGGATAAAACCAAATGGCCTTCCGTTTACATCTAAAAGATATATTAGCTAGCCACATCGGTTAGTTAACCTCCCATATGGACCCATTTGTTAGCGTTTATCTTTAGCGCTAGATACCCCTAGTTAAACCCTTCGAGCCATCCTTTTCATTTTTGATTAAATCCAGAAAAATACAAAAAGATTTTACACTTTAAACCTTAGCCTAACCCTTAGCTGAAGTCTAAACGGTTGGTTGCTAGTTGCTTGGTATGTTGGATTGTTTTTGATGATTATTAGTTAGCCACACTTTGTTATTTGAATGTGCCATTCCGACGAAGATGGAGAGGGCCCGCTTCATATTTTGTATTTTTGTGGTGATGCTTATGCGAAGTGTGGGGGAGATGTGATGTATGAAAGAGAGGTGTTGAAAAAAAAAGAATGAAAAAAAAATGTGAAAAAAAAAAGGGAAAAAAGAAGGAAAAAATAAATAAAAATGAATAAGTCATCGAGAAAAAAAAAGAAAGAAAAAAAATATATGTGATGACAATTATAGCCAATGTGCTATATTATTATGAAGATGAAGGAAGATGAAGTATGTTTGAGATATCGATTAGCCAATGTGCTAAGACGTGATATACATATATATTTGGTGATCGATATGTGAAGAAAAAAAAGATTGTAACTATAATCATTTACGGGTTTGCGGTTTGTTTAGTGACTAGCAACATGGGTATTAGACTTGACTTTATTTTTCTTTTAAAACCAATTTCATAAATACTCCCATGCCTTATCCCTACCCTTTTGACTTTGTGAAATTATCAAGTGTATTGACATGTAGTGACCATCCGGTTTCTTGAGGAATTAGGTAGCGTTGTTAGCGATCTAAGGTTATCCTTAGTGACCATCCGTTATTTGGTGATGCAAGAATTCGTTGTTAGCGAGCTATTATGTTTTGCATAAGATAGTTGCACGTAAGTCTGATATAACCCTTTAAGCCTTAAACCCGAATAAAAGTCCTCTTTAGATGTTTACACTTGGTGCTTACGCCACGTCGGTGGAGTTTTGTTTCTTGTACAAGCTTATGGTAATAAACGAATCATGACTGAGCGATGAGTGTGATTTATCTTATATATACTCCACTACCTAAATAAATGAGTGATTGAGTGAATTATACATTGTTCCTTTTTCGTGAGGTGTTTAGAAATGTTGCTCAAGCAAGAAAATCTTGATACATCTCGGTTTTTCACCATGCGCTTAAAAACGATGAATCGTATCTTGTACTTGTACTTGGTAGATTTGCATCATAATTTTTATAATCATTTTTCTTTCATACACCATGTGGATTTATTTTTCTTAATATTTGCTTGAGGGCAAGCAAACCCTTAAGTGTGGGGGAGTTTGCGCTCATTTTTCGCTTATTTTCTCTTTTATTATTAAATAAATATATATAAAAAATATAAAATTTTTTTTTTCTCTGTCCAACCGATCGGATGTGAGAGCACCCGATTCGGTTGGCATGCTGCATGTTTCTACGAATTGTCCATCCGATCGGATGGAAGTGCAAACCGATCGGATAGATGCCTCGTTAAAGTTTTCAAAAGTTCAATTTTTCTTTTCGTTTTGTCATTTAGGTTTGAATTTTAATTTTTCTTTTCTTAGATTTGCTTGAGGGCAAGCAAAGTTCAAGTGTGGGGGATTTGATAACGCTCAAATCTAACATGTTTTTAGGAGCGTTATTGTGGATTTTATGCATATATATTGGTCACTTTTATGAACTTATGGTACTTAATTGAGTATAATTTACATTTTAGGTTCATGGAAGCTCAAGTACAAGAAAATGAGGAAAAAGACGAAGAAATGATCAATAAACGAAGATTTATGCATGTGCGAAGAGTTCCCGACAAATGAGAGTCTCTTGGAGTATGTTCGAGAAGATAAAGTCATGAAGATTGTCACTCCAAAGACTCAAGAATAAAGCACAAGAGGGAAAACGAGGAAAGAAATGAAGAAAAGAAGCTCAAACGAAGAATTATTGGAAGACTCATTGTTCCCGACACACCTTCACCATTTTGGCCATAACTCGAGCATACGAACTCGGATTTTGATGATTCAAGCGGCCACGGAAAGCTAACAAAAAGTTCTACAACACAGATGTAACCATCCGATCGGTAGGAGCCCGCATCCGAATCGGATGGAGCAAAAACCGATCGGATGGATTGCATACCGATCGGATGGAGGTGACTGCTATGATAAAACTTCACTACTAAGATTCCAAACGTGTACAAACCAATTCTAGATCCTTCCCAAGTGTATTCTAGGCCATTCCACTCTGCTTGGAGGCCAAGTTGAGCATTAATACCCCTAGGCTTTGGTTCTAGTATAAATAGGACTCATTTGTAAGAGTTTTACACACAACTCAAAATTACCTATCTCATCTATCATGTAAACTCTCTAGAAATAGTTCTCTATCCGCCCCTCACCTTTTCCAAAGGTGTTGGGTGGTTGGTTAGGTCGTTTGGCTATGGAGCAATTTAGGATTCATGTATTTCATCTTACAAACTTTGGTATGATTTCTCTTTTAATAATATTAATGTTTGGTTTCTATGATTATGTTGATGTGACTTCTTAATACTTGTTTGGTTTATATGATAACTTGTGATAATAGGATGTTTGGAAATAATTAGTGTTTGTTTGATAACATCATATTTGGTTAAGTTGGAACTTGTCTTGTTTATTGTTTTGATTAATCATTGTTGGGTCTAAATGTCGAAAGGATTCTTAATAGTGGTTGATTTCAATTCATTAGTCGACAAATGTTTTGGTCTTGTACTTTGTGACGATTGTATAAGAAACTTAATAAACATAACAAGTAAAGGTTTAATTTGGATTAAAGGTCGAAGGACATCTTTTGAATATGTGTTCATCAAGTAAATGGAACTTCACAAATTAATAACATCAAAGTTATGGGATCGAAAGAACATCTTTGTTTGTTGTTGGTTTAGGCATAAGTTTTATGACATGACCAATTGATTAAAGCTTATGTATATTTGATTTATAAAATGCTAATTTAGTATTGGTTCTAGAGGCCGAAAGGAACACCAATATGTTTTCCAAACTAGTAAAGGCTTACACCAAGTCCTTACACCAAGTCCTAGTTAAGGCTCACACCAAGTTCTTACTAACTTGTTATCATTGCCAAACATGTATGTTCTTTGTGTGCTAGTTCTCATATTGCTTTTCTTGTTGGTTTGATCCGTGACAATCATAACCATCAACTTGTTACTTGCTTAAACAAACAAACGACACTTGAGTACAACCAAGTCTCTTGGGACGATCTTGACTTACCCACCTTTACTACAACGGACGAGTATACTTGCTCGTATGTGTTCCTAATTAATCGGTAATTCATGTTTATAAATTTTAAAACCTCGTGTGAACGTATCAAGTCTTTATGCACGATCCGAACGCATCATTTTGTCTTGTTTGACCATGGGTTGTCTAAACAAGATAAAGGTCATTTTAATACATTAGTATTTAAGTAAAAGAAAATGTATTAAACTTGCATTGATTTAACACACATACAAAATGTTTTAAACATTTAGTATTTTACGTATGTGGTATAAAAATGGTTAAGATAATTATTTTTATACTAATGAGGTGTCGAAACACTAAGAGTATTATACATAATAATATAAATAGTTTTTCTCAAATAAAAATAAATGACAATATCAAAGTAGTAACTTAGTTTGTCATTAACCTCACACATACAACTAGTGTTAAAATAAATGGAACACACTCCTTAAATTTTTATTTTCTTTTTAAAAAAGGGAGTGATTGTGAGGGTCAAGAAAGATTTCGAGTACATATCAATTCATTATTCAAATTATGATTGATATCATCATCAAATCTAATTGACAAGTTTTCGAGTGTGGACATGAAATTGGAGTCATTATTTGTTTAGCTTCAAGATAACATCAAAACATGATGAAACATATTATCTTGAATCTACATACTCAATCACACTCGATTGTTATGAAAATAATGACGTCCTCTCAAGACGAAAATAATATGCATCGGATCATAACTCACACTTGTGTTGAAGATGCCATATTGAGTCTTGTTGTCCAATAGTTGTGTTCCAAACATTAAACTAATATGTTTAAAAGATGCATAAAATACACAACTAAGTAGGAGTGACAACTTGGATGTTTCATCCGAAATATACAAGTAATTTACATTGCAATGCAATTAGTAAATGGGTCATTTCCGAAAAACCAAACAAGAGCAAACAAACAACATATGTAAACTTTGCTCATGAACGACTCAACACTCAATGTCACATGTCTAGTAAAAGTGTCACACATAATATGTTATTAACTATTATGTAAGTCATCAATCTTTGAGAATATCACATGTATTTCTCTTATCAAAAGATTGACAAAGGATAACTTATATCCCATGCATCTTATTTTCTTTGTGACATGAATGGTTATGTTACAAGAGAATACATTGCATCCTGTTAACAAATATAGGATATTAGAGTTGAATAATAACCTAATACGTCATGTGTCATTGCATAAACAAGTAAAATTAGTCATACACTAAAATACTTGTTTCACAAAGCATTCATAAGAGTGATAAGTTTCCTCTTAGAAAAGCATACTTGTTGAAATAAACAGTATGTCTCATTTTAAATAAAATGCTCACAAGATCTATTGAGGTAAGTAACCTTTACTAGATTCTCACTCAAGATATGCGAAGGAGCATTCTTGAAACACACACGATGTAGTAGATTTTACATTGTATCACATTAGAGTGCCTCTTTATTCTAGGAAACCAAATCATGTTAAAATAACATGTAACAACTCAACAAACAAAGATGTTGTCCAAGAGATCATAAAATACACCATCTCCATCAAATAACCTCTAAATCTCAAACACGAAATTAAAATATTTCGCTTTCCTTTGTTAGGAGTTGTGTAAGACATGTCATTCTCTTAATCGACCTTCAAAGTATGGTTAGTTGAGTCATATTAGGTCATGTATTAGCGAAATAAGCTAATATCATCTTTGCTACACTTCAATAGGCAAATATAGGAATTTGAAATTTTCTAATATGAGAATGACTACTGGAGAACCTATCGCACTAGAAATTCAATTTGACCTAACGGTTGAATTGCTTCCAGGAGAGAAGTTGGGTTTGTGGTATAACCCGTAAAAATGGTCGTGTTCAGCCTTAATTGAGCACCACTAGTGATTGTCTCATACTCATTCTCTAACTTGAAAAATTTTCATTCCTACATTTGACTAGAGATAGTTTGCATCGTTGAACTATATCTCCCATTAGGATGTCATCTTGAACAAGTAGTAATTAGGATCTGCCTTAGCAAACCTAGATTGCTTGTATCCCACATACATGTTTCAAAATGATAACATGTTCTCATAAGACATGATTAAATGTCTTCATGATCTTAAATGCTAAATGATTATCATGTTTTGCATGATGTTTGCATTTATTCCTTATGTGCATTTTACTTGATTTACTTGTAAAGTTTGCACCCACACTATGTTCTTTTGACACATTAGGAATTAGGTATGCCCATCACTATGAACCCTTAGAAGTCATAGAGCCATACACTAGTGTCAAAACCCATAAGTCAAAGTAGTCGCGAAGTTACCCTAATTCCCCAGTCATCACTTCGGCTTCTTCTAAGTAATACACCTTTTTGTCATGGGAAGGTTAGGAACAAACCTAGTAGAACTCGGAGTAGGGTTGACAACTTAAATATTTCATCCGAAATATTCAAGTAAGTTTAACTTGCGATCGCAATTGTTAAATGTCATATCCGAAACATCATACTCAAGCCTTTTAACAACATATGTTAAAACGCTCATCCAAAGGACTCACGAGTTACTATATAAGTAATTAGTAGTTCCTTTCATCCTCGTGTGAATATACACGTCTTAAGATCCCAAACCCTGCTGCAAATTAGCACCATAGGCCTAGCTTTACATCTTTCAAAACCCCATGAAACACTCACGTGCGAAGCACATAGAAACCCTTAAATCAACCAAACCTCTCAACCGAGAATCCCCTTACCATCTCCGTCTAGGTCTAGGAATGATGGAAAATTTTCCATAAAACTTATGATTATTTAAATATTTCACTGGAAATATTAAAGTCATCTCTCGTACCCCTCTTATGATTACTTGAATATTTCACTGGAAATATTGTAGTCATCTCGTGTGTCTCGTCTCATGACTCTTTAAATATTTCACTGGAAATATTGAGTCATTCTTTAAATCCCTCTCATGACTATCTAAATATTTCACTGGAAATATTAAGTCATCCCTCACGTTCCTTGCATGATCTCTTGAATATTTCACTGGAAATATTGAGATCATCTATTCTATTTCGTGTCATGACTTTTAGATATTTCACTGGAAATATCAAGTCATTCCCTCGATCTCGTCCCATGACTGTTAGATATTTCACTGGAAATGTCAAGTCATATCCTGTGTCTCGTCTGATGACTTTTTAAATATTTCACTGGAAATATTAAGTCATCTTTCACATCGCTCTAATGACTACCTATGTATTTCCTCGGATATATAAAAGTCATTTCTTCTCGTCCAGTACCGGTCAAAGAATTTATTAGGTATAAATTCTCTCCTCGTGTCGAAAAATCTCCTTAATCAGCGAAGATTTATTCGTAAAATCCTCTTAAACTCCAATGACAACTTAAATATTTCATCCGAAGTATTTAAAGTTTATTTAATTTGCGAAATGCAATTAAATGTCATTTCTCGTTCTCGACAAACGTTCATCGAATCCCGGTGGATTCATTCATAAAGGAATTTATTCGGTATAAATTCTTTTAATCTAAGGTCCAGAAAAATCACAACATATGTGAAATTTCTTTGTCAGAAATCTAATTCTGGGTCAAAACTGACCTCAGCAGGTCACGGTACTCTTTAATAGGGGACGGTATCGTTATTTTTAACGGTACCGTCGGACCGTTATTTGCTGAGACAGTTTATTCTCACTGTTTCAAAACCACTATTGAAACACACTCGATGTAGTCTTGAACCAGAACCGTATCCTATCAGAACAGATTGTATCTATCTTCTGATTCCTAAGCCTTCTTCCCTTTCACTTCCGCATGGTACTAAACACTACCAATGCTTCCGCATCCCACTCATCTCACACACTCTTCAAACGAAGACATTAGGATACGTTGAGATAACCCTCCTTCATCAACATAGATAACCCTATAACCTTATCACCTACCTCACAACCCTGAAGATTTTATCTTCTTAACCCTTAGGATATCTCCAAGTAATCACATGTCTCATCATATAAATATTCTATGAATATTCACAATGATTGAGAAGAGCTACGTGACTTCAAAGGTGAAGTTTATCGTATGCTATCCACTACTTGTCATGACGTTACTAAGCTCATCGCTTCAGTCAACGTTTGTTTTCCTCTTTATCTTTTACATCTTGTCCGGTTGGTCATAGATTAAGGGGGAGCGAAAACATACTCATATAGTCTTTTACTAAACACTCTCAAGAACACACAAATGTGATTCTTATTCCCTAGGAAACTTCCCTTTAGCTGCCCAGAACTAGGCTGTATAGGAAAATTCGTGACTTCCAGGTCACGGTACCGTTAAATAGGCCACGGTACCGTTAAATTTAATGGTACCGTGTGGTATTTAGTGGTACCGTGCCTATGTTTGACGAATTTTCACTGTTTCCTTTAGATCCCTGCATTCCTAACCTCAAACCTGCAAAATCTTGCAAACTCACATACACCCTAGGATTCCCTCACTACACCATAGGACTCTAACACCAACTTTAGTTCGAATCCCACAACTCTTGCCTATATAAGGCCTCACCATTGCAAGCTTATCTTGCATCTCACCTTCAAACCTCACATTAACATCATCATCACACTCAAACCTTTTAGCTACACTTCACTCTTGACGGTGACAGTTAGTCTAAGAACCTTCAACCCATAGATCATCACACTCAAACCTTATAACCTTCAAACTCATTACACTCAAACCTTACAAATACTCCTCACTTTGGATAAGTGATAGTTAGTTCAACAACCTTCAATCCTCACAAACACACGAAACCCTTCATGCACCAAATTATCCCTAACACACAACTAGGATCATCCAACCTAGAAACCTAGAACTTCATTACCTTAACCCGTTAGAGATATCCACCAACAATCATGTTAGGATCACATGCACCTTTTCTTTTTCCCTTTTGAAATATATCATGCATCTCATTGTCAGTGCAAACGATATATTAACCTAAACCATCCTTTCCCACCTTTCCTCAAAGGGCAAAACCAACATCTCCAACCACATCATCATCACCTCCACCTTTAGGATTCCTACACCCTTATCTCCACCAAGTCCACCACAACCTTTAGCTATCACACTAACCCTATCACCATCAAACCTCTTTGGACTTGGCACCAACACATCATCCTTATCACCATCACCATCACCACAACCTTTAGCTCTCACACTAACCTTGTCACCTACATCTCCTTTTGAACTTGGCACTAACACATCATCCTTATCACTATCACCATCACCACAACCACTAATGGGTCATCCCATTATTTATCCCCTACAACCACATAACCCAAGTTGTCCTTGTTGTCACCACAACCAACACTCTCCCACCTTATGGAATCATTTAGGTATAACCTCTATCGAGTCTACTTTATGGCACGACTTGTCATAATAGTAATCATTTAGAGTATGTCTTATCAACAAACTATCCTTAACATCAATCATCTTAGGTAGATGATTATGTTGTTCAAAAGGTTTGTTAGAACTTTCCTTCCCAATGACAACTTGGAATAAGTCATTTAGTGCGTCAGTCAATGAACGAATCTCGTTCTTGATTAGTGTGATTGAGTGAACAATTACACCTTAGGTTTTCGGTCGGGTTGTGACACTTACGTGTTAACATAGTTTAACCCATGCATGTCTTGCTATGTGTATTATATCCCTATAATGTTGCTCCTCTACTGTTATATATTATGCTGCACGAAGCTAACCCTTGATGTAGGAAAAGCCTTTGTAAGAATTTGATCCATGGATCCGCTAGATACTAAGGTAAATAAACAAGGGATTAAGTCACCATAGGGGAGCATTGAGCTAGGGGGAGCTCGGGAGTATTTGAATACATACCATGGAGTCGTCTTCACAAGTGTTGATAGAAGGCTTCACTAGGATGATGCAAGCTCACCTTTCGGGGGAGAAAGGATATTAGTGCAATAATGGGGAGTAGGGAGTAAATCCAAGGGGAACGCTCGAGGCAACTACCTTTTTTATTCGACAAAAGGGGAGAAGGAAGTGTAAACAGGTAACTTTTACATTTTACTGTGTGTTACGGTTTACATATTTGTCATCATCAAAAAGAGGAGATTGTTAGTGCAAATATTACGATTTTTAAAAACTAAACGATTTCTTCGGTTTTAATAATGACAAACATGTAACTTGTAATACATAATGTAAAATGTGCAAGTTACTTGTAAACACAAATCATCAATGCATACTTACATCAACACCTCCCGATGTCTCAAGTATGCTTCAACGAAGTCGGAGATTTCCATCCCGACATAAATCACTCAAGGTATGGACAAACAAATCTACTACTTGACAAATGATCAAAGGATTTTATTTTTCTAAACTTCACATTTTTAATGTGACAAAACATTTTTTCAAAAATATATTTCACAAATTATTTTTGAATTAAAAAGAAAAGTTTTATTTTGAAAAATATGTTTGAAAATCCCAACAGTCAAATTTCCCCCCAAAACAGCTCCTAACTTCCCCAAATAAACCTTCCCCACTAAAGACAAACGAAGGAGCATCTACGGCACCATTAAATAGGTACGCTCCACTAAATTTAGTGGAGCCGTCGGGTATTTAGTGGAGCCGTGGGTCTGTAACGGTCAGATTTTCCCTTGCCTATAAATAGTGGACCATTCCACACTTCCAACTTGATTTTTCCAGTCCTTTTTCTCTGGTCTTATCCCTCTTCACTTAGATAACTTTCTTTGATCATTTGGAGAGTTCTTAGGTTGTTTAAGAGTGATCCAATCATCCACTCAAGTGATCCTCTTCATTCCTCTTGATTAGAAAGAGAAGAACACAAAGTATCCTAGATACAAAGTGTTGTCATCCCTCTTGATTAGCAAGAGAAGAACACAAAGTATCCTAGATACAAAGTGTTGTCATCCCTCTTGATTAGCAAGAGAAGAACACAAATTATCCAAGTAGATACAAAGTGTTGTCATCCCTCTTGATTAGCAAGAGAAGAACACAAAGTATCCAAGTAGATACAAAGTGTTGGAGTTGTTAGGTCTTGTAACATTTGTTACACTCTTGATTGTATCATAGAATACATCAAGATTACTTTTCTTTTGTGAGAGAGTGAGTCAAGATCATTGTGATCTTAAGAGATAGTGAAGATCTCTTGAAGCCATTGGGCTTGTGTGATTGATCATGTGGATCAAGGGTAGATCGGGTAGATCATGGTAGATTGGTGCTAGCTAAGATTAGCACTTGACATCTAGCTTAGTGTCGGAAATAGGATAAGCAACGTGTATGGTGTAGATCGGGTAGATCGTGGTAGATTGGTGCTAGCTAAGATTAGCACTCGACATCTAGCTTAGTGTCGGAAATAGGATAAGCGACGTGTATGGTGTAGATCAGGTAGATCGTGGTAGATTGGTGCTAGCTAAGATTAGCACTCGACATCTAGCTTAGTGCCGAAAAACAAGTTAAGCGACGTGTACAGTTTTCTCCGCCTAAAGGGAGTTTGTTGATTAGTGAAGTAACTCTCGAGTTGGGTACTCGGGGAGTGGAGTAGGGCGAAGAGGAGCTTCGTGACCGAACCACTATAAATCACCGTGTCCGGTTTGCGCCTTCTAACTTATCTCTTTACTTTCATTTCATTAGTTATCGCTTTATATTTATATTTGCATTGCATATGTGTTTGTGTGGCTTATTGCTCATGTATTGATTGATCATGTATGTTCCATGGTTTGATTGTGCATATGTTGTAGTTTACTATAGTTATCTCTAGATGCTATATACTCATTGTTGACACATCTTCATATTACGTCACACTGATCGGGTGTTTGATACAATAGTTTTATGTTTTTAAATGGAAACGTATTCACCCCCCTCTACGGTTTCCACATAGATATATATATATATATATATATATATATAATTATATATATATATATACACACACATATATATATATACATATACATACATACATACATACATACATACATACATATATATATATATATATATATTATATATATATATATATATATATATATATATATATATATATATATTAGGATCCGGTTCCATTGAGAAGGTTTTTATTTTGAGAAGATTGAGAAATCTTCGTTTGAAACAAACTGATTCATTGTTTTTGATTTGATTCACAAGTAAAACATCATTTTATGGTGAATCGAATCTATAAATTACAAATTTGATTCACAAATCATTGTTAAAATCGAGTTTTGATGATGATTCATCAAATTACAAATTTGATTCACAAATCACATTAAAATGAGGTTTTACGCTTGAAAAACATGAATCAAAGTTAAAAATCTATCGGTTTTGAAAACCTTCTCAATCTTCTCAAAATAAAAACCTTCTCAATCGATCCAGATTCTATATATATATATATTATATATATATATATATATATATATATATATATATATATATTATATATATATATATATACTAACAAGATTGAATAAACCGAGAGGTCAAAGAATTTCAAAACAAAATATTATATATATATATATATATATATCATATTATATATATATATATATATATATATGGTGTGTGTGTGTGTGTGTGTGTGTGTGTGTGTGTGTGTGTGTGTGTGTGTATATGTTATATATATATATATATAGGGTGGGGTTATTATAAAAGGATGTTATAATAAAAAGTGTAGGAAGACATCTTGGCCATTGGATCAAAACATCTAGATCAAAAGGGCGGTGGCAATTTTGTAAATACTGGAAACATCAGGGCAATTGTATAACATTGTATTTTACACAACCATTCATTACATCCCTGAACAATTCATTCGATATAATCTTCTCTCTCTAAAATTTCACACTTTCTCTCTCTAAAATTTCACACACTTCTTCACCATATTTCTCTCAAATTGAATCATTATCAAATCATGTCATCACAATCGAATTGTTAACAGTTGTTACCACATCAAAACCTTCTAATCTTACTTGAATCGTTACCTCATCATTGTTTTAACGATGTTGAAGATCAATCTACCGCATCGTATACACCTTTGTAAGTTGATTTATGAAGCATAATTTTGTTACTCCATCATTTTGTTACTTTTGATTTACCAAAATCTTGTTTTTTTTTTTATTACAATTTAAGTAGTTATTTTGAATATAATAAAGTAGGCTATCAAATTTGTTCAAGAGTGTGTGTTATGTATATGTTTATGATTGCTGCATATAAGGTGTTTGATAAAATGTCTCAATGAGACTTTATAACTGTGGTGCACAAACTTTACATTCGGATGCACTTATATTGAAACTGTGATGCACTAATTTCTAGCTGAGATGCAGTTGGTGTTCAGTTGTCGCGTGTAAGAATGAAATAGGCTAAACATAGGTTGTTTATGTGTGTAAACTTGTTTATATGTCCTGATGCAACTGGAATTTGAACTTGGAGATGGCGAGTAGGTCTCACTTGTCCTGTAAATGATGAAGTACGCTACGCATAGGTTGTTTTATTGTGTAAACTTGTTTGTATGCTTGGTTGTATGTCTGATGCATTAGAATGTGTAGTGAAATGCAGTAGGTATCAGTTGTCGCATATAAGGATGAAATAGTCTAAGCGTAGGTTGTTTTATGTGTGTTAAACTTTTTTTGTATGCTTGGTTGTATAACTGATGCACAAGATATTGAACTGAGATGCAATTTGGTGTTAGTTGTTGGTGTAAAAGATGAAGTAGGTAAGCATAGGTTGTTTTATTTGTGTAAACTTGTTTGTATGCTTAGTTGTACGTATGATGCACTGGAATTTGAACTGAGATGCTGTAGGAGTTCAGTTGTCGCGTGTAAGGATGAAGTAGGCTAAGTGTAGCTTGTTTTATGTATGTAAACTTATTTGTATGCTTGGTTGTATGTATGATGCACTAAATTTGAACTGAGATGTAGTAGGTGTTCAGTCTGTCGCATGTAAAGGATGAAGTAAGGCTAAGCGTTTGGTTGTTTTTATGTCGAGAATGTGTTTTGACTATTCGTTGTACATGCGATGCACTTAATTTTGAACTGTGATGCAATAGTGTTCAGTCGTGCGTATAATGATGAAGTTAGGCCAAAAGCGTAGGTTGCATTATGCCCGAGAATGTCTTTGTCTGTTTGGTTGTATGTGCGATGCACTGGAATTTGAACTGAGATGCATTAGGTGTTTAGTTGTGCGTATAATGATGAATTAGGCTAAACGTATGTTGCATTATGTGCGAGAATGTGTTTGTTTGTTTGGTTGTATGTATGATGCACTTGAATTTGAACTGTAATGCAGCAGGTTGTTCAGTCTCGCGTATATGATGAATTAGCCCAAACGTAGGTTGCATTATGTCCGAGAATGTTTTTTTTTGTTTGGTTGTATGTGCGATACACTTGAATTTGAACTGTGATGCGGTAGGTGTTAGTTAATTGCGTATAATGATGAATTAGGCTAAACGTAGGTTTGCATTATGTGCGAGAATGTGTTTGTCTATTTTTTTGTATGTATGATGCATTTGAATTTGTAACTGTATGCAGTAGGGTGTTCAGTTGTCGCGTATAATGATGAATTAGGCTAACGTTATGTTGCATTATGTGAGAGAATGTGTTTTTTTGTTTGGTTGTATGTGTGATGCACTTGAATTTGGACTGTGATGCAGTAGGTGTTAGTTGTCGCGTATAAGGATAAATTAGGCTAAAGGTATGTTGCATTATGTGCGAGAATGTGTTTGTCTATTTGGATGTATGTATGATGCGCTGAAATTTGAACTGAGATGCAGCAGGTGTTCAGTTGTTGCGTATAAGGATGAAATAGGCTAAGCGTAGATTATTTTATGTGTGTAAAAGTGTTTGTCTGTTTGGTTGTATGTGCGATGCACTGGAATTTGAACTGAGATGCAGTAGGGTGTTTAGTTGTTGCGTATAATGATGAATTAGGCTAAACGTATGTTGCAATTATGTGCGAGAATGTGTTTGTCTGTTTGGTTGTATGTATGATGCACTTGAATTTGAACTGTAATGCAGCAGGTGTTCAGTCGTCGCGTATATTGATGAATTAGCCCAAACGTAGGTTGCATTATGTCCGAGAATGTTTTTGTTTTGTTGGTTGTATGTGCGATGCACTTGATTTGAACTTGGATGGGTGCGGTAGGTGTTTAGTTATTGCGTATAATGATGAATTAGGCTAAACGTAGGTTGCATTATGTGCGAGAATGTGTTTGTCTATTTTTTTGTATGTATGATGCATTTGAATTTGAACTGTGATGCAGTAGGTGTTCTAGTTGTCGCTATAATGATGAATTAGGCTAAACGTAGGTTGCATTATGTGAGAGAATGTGTTTTTTTGTTTGGTTGTATGTGTGATGCACTTGAATTTGGGCTGTGATGCAGTAGGTGTTAGTTGTCGCGTATAAGGATAAATTAGGCTAAAGGTAATGTTGCATTATGTGCGAAATGTGTTTGTCTGTTTGGATGTATGTATGATGCACTGGAATTTGAACTGAGATGCAGCAGGTGTTCAGTTGTTGCGTATAAGGATGAAATAGGCTTAAGCGTAGATTATTTTATGTGTGTAAAAGTTGTTTGTATGTTTGGTTAAATTTCCGATGTACTTGAATTTGAAATGTGATGCAGTAGGTTTTCAGCTGTCATGTATAAGGATGAATTAGGTTAAACGAAAGGTTCGTTATGTGCGTAAATGGTTTTTTGTGGTTGATTGTTGTTAGATCACTTGATTTTGAACTATATGCGGTAATTTTCGTAATAGCGTAAAGAAATGAATTAGGTTAAGCGTGGGTTGCCTTATATGAACTATAAGCGTAGTTTATGTGTGTAATTGTGTTTAGTTTGGTTGAAACAACATTTTCTATATGAACTAAAAGTAAACTTGAATTATAAAATTTGATGTGCTTAATTAAGTGCATCAGCCATTTAAAAATAGTGCATTATTTTAAAATAAACTATTTTGGGTACTTACAGGTTACATGTTTGTAACAATGATGAAGCGAAAAGTGTACCGCTTTAAGGGGCCCTTTAAAGCCCTAAATCGTATTTATTATCAAATATTGCCCTAAATCTTTCCCTTTTGTCATTTTATGTACTTTTGAAGAAATCTGGAAAAGGAGGCATTTTGGACGTTTTTGGAGCTTTAAAGTGAAGAAAACAAACCAAAGCCCCTTCAAAAATCAGCTGAAAGTTACCTTGACGGCGTCAGGATTTACTCCAACGGCGCATCCCTTTGGCCAAAAAAAGGGGTGGATGTGAAATTACTCTTTGATAAGCCAGGGGAAAATTGCATGTAAATCTACGGGTCACGCTTTTAACCTGATCAAGGGCGTCACGGGCTTAAATCAAGAGGGACGGCGTTACTTTTAAAAGGTCTGACCGTCAAGCCTTGATAAGCCAGAACGGATTTTGCTAGCAAAGAGGGACGGCGTCAAGAAGGCCATCCAAACCCAAGAAGCGGCAGGTGAGGGCGTCACACTCCATAAGGTAAACGCCTCAGATGTAAAAATCAAATATATATTTTGAAATTTCCCTTTGTTATTAGGGAGAGCTTAGTGTGGAATTTTTGGGAGAAAACCCCTTAGACGTTTTTAGCACTTTTTCAGGTTTTTTGCCTTGAGACCCTTCCATGTTACATTGAAAAATAAGTTTCAATTAATCATTCAAATGTCTATGTGTTGTTTGATTTTACTTGTTCTTGTCTTTTGTTTAACATGTTAGGCTAGATTTATCTTGTGTTTGCTTAGATCTAATGAACCCCAGCTATTGATTATTGGGGTTTTTAGTTGGTTTTTAGTTGTTTTGGTGATTGTTTAACTATTGTTAGGGTTAAGAAAACTTGGGTAACTTCCAAATTTGGTAACCCTTTCTTAACGTCTTAAGAAACATGAACCAAATGCTACTAAAAGGGTTTTTTTGGTTGTATTTTAAACACAAGCGAATTTTAGTGATTCCCCTGTTGGGGCTTCCTAGCCCTCGACATAGGGGTGAGTAGGGGCTTGTAGAGTTTTGGGGGGGTAACGTACGCCAACCCCCCGATTTGGGAATAAGGAATACACCCTCATCCACGCAACTAATAACACTAATCAAACCCGGTAAAATATAGTTAGGGAGTAAGGAAATCTAAGGAACACATTTTTCTAAAACAAAAAGTTCCACACAACTTTTTATTTTCAGTTATTTATTTTATTTGCATTCGTATTTAATTTGGGGTTTGCTGACTAGCAACTAATTCCGCCCACTCCCCAAACCCGAATTTTACTTGCTTTCAAAAAATATAAAAACAAAAAGAATCTTCATCAACCCTTAGACCCATTAGAGTAGTCTTTTAAAACCTAACGAACATATTTCCCTGTGGGGAACGATCAATCCCCCTACTTTAAACCCCTACACTATACAAAATCGGTCAGGGAAAACTCCTGGTGGGGTTTAAGCCCTTGAGATCCCCGAGAGGTAAAACCTGTTTGTAAGTTCAAAACCACGCATCAAGTTTTTGGCGCCGTTGCCGGGGAATAGTTATTTTTTAGGTTTAATTTTTTATTCTAATTTGGTCTACTCACTAGATTCCCTTTTTAGTGAGAATTTTATTTTATTTTTCTAAAGGGTTTTTTTTTTAGTCCCATCTTATTTTTTTTTACTTTTGTTTGTGATACCTTCCAATTACCTCATGAGTAACATTTTGGGCCCTTTTATCCCCTTTTTTCGTATTTTCCGCCGTGCAAACTTTCAACTACCCCTTCCCCGCCCCATATTTGCAAACAACAACTTTTCACCCCCACCACTTGATAACAATTTTGAATGGAGGAGTCCCGACCATGAGAACGACTATGTTAGTCCCCGGGTTTTTCTACTCAGACTCCGATGGGATGCCGGTAATGGAGAAGTAGTAAAAGAGGAATGGGGAAAGAGGAAATTGATCCCTTTAATAATGTTGACCCTAGGACTAAGATCCCAAAAGGATTAGCCTCTTTAACATTCAAATTTTCCGTGTAAGATTTTGGGTTTTTCATGATTTTTAAAGCTTACTTAACTCATCTTTGCTATGAACATTATCTCTCGCGCTAATTATAATAAAATCATGGTAGATGAGCTAGAATATCAAGGGGAAAACATTGTGCTAGGATTGAGCCACGCATATTCGTTGGGGTTTTGTGTATTTGGTGGATTTTATGGTTATGGAGAACTTAGGAGAATTTATTGAAAGACAAATTAAAATCAAGTCATTTTTGGAGAACCCTTCAAAAGGGTTTACCAACCTTGACGAAAAACTTGTGGACGGGGTTTTAATTACATTCTCGGATGGGGAAGAAGATTTTACTTACCAAATGGGCCCCAGCACATCCAAATTTAAAAACTTCTCCATTGAAACTTGCCAAAAGATTTTGGCTCTTGAATTTTTTAAGTGAGAATGATAAGAGGAATGGGCTCAAATATCCACATGAGAAAAATAAGAGATACTATCATGGAAAGTTTGGAGGGTAAATGAAGAATCCCAAAAAAATGAGCAACAATTAGATGCTCACACTCGGGCTGAGCATAAGCATACTAGGTAGAGACTTTGAGTCTAGGACAAGACTCTTAAAAAAGAAAAGCGCTTCTTGGGAGGCAACCCAAGCTTTATTTTCTTTGTGTGGGGTTTTTTTATTTGTTTGTTTGTTTTTATTTGTTTCCCCTATGTGTGTTTTAAATTTTTTTTTAGTATTGAATCATGTTCAAAAAAAATTTGTGAAAATGCTTTATTTTGTTTTAACTTTGTCTTAACACATTAAAGGAATTTGCAAAAGTTAAGTGTAAGGGAAAATTTTAAATCGGTTATTATAACACAAATCAAACATGAATCATAATAATAATAAATTAGCATACATATTCGTATTTTTTTAGTCCAAAAGCTTTATCGATTCTAATGATTGTTTTGCAGGATTTCAGGAAGTAAGGTAAAGGTTTTTTCCCCCGAAATTTTCGGGAAACTTTAAAAGAAAATTTTTGTCAGGTCATTTCTGACGGCGTCAGGGTTTATAACCTGACGGCGTCAGATTTAATTTTCCCAAAAATTTTTTAAAATTTTGTTTTCATAAAAATTTTTTATTAAAACTCCAAATTATAATCTCCAGAAATCTTTCAAAATTGTCCTTCCACAAGCATTAAAACCCTTTTATATAGATTTTTCCCCCCGATGTTAGCAGGTTTTCGTGTTTGTTTTCTCAGGTTTAACAGGTTATTTTGGACAAGGAAAAAGTTTTTAAACAAGCTTTTGGCGGGTGCATTAGTCATGGAGCTTTCATTACTTTGGAAGAAATTTAACCGGTTACTTTTATTATCCACCGAGCGAATCAGGGGAGTATTTTATTTCATTCTTTTACTTTATGCTTTTACATCTTTTTAAATTTTAACATTTGGGGAAAAATTTCATCTTAAGTGTAAGGGGAAAGGGGAAAAGTAAAAGATTTGAGAATGCTATTAAAGCTTGATTTTGTTTGTTTGATGGTAATGAGTAATAAAACGAGATAAATACCTTTTTAAAGGGGAAATTTTTTTGGGCCCAAATTTAAAAAATTTTACAACATTTAGGAGTGAAACCCTTTTATCTTAAATAGCGTCCACGGATAGGAAATTATATGAAATAGCACAAAAAACCGTACCACTAAAAAATTTTCCACCCCCCAAAAATGTGAGGTTCGCCCCAAAAATTGGTAGGAAAAGCATTTAAAAGCATGATGTGTGTAACCCGGGACACTTAGATTCTAGAACTTGCGTTAGGGGCCATTCCGAGGCCACAAGTGAGACTACATTCGTGTATTAGATTTTACTACATGATAAGAGGCATTAGGATTAACCCCTTGTTTTAACCTGTGTTTTTTGTATTTAAATTTCTTTTGGGTAATTTGGTCAAGTAAATTTCCCCCCCACCCTTTTGCGTGTTTCTCATTTTTAGTACACGTACCCTAGTACACCCCTCAAGCCTATCTTTTTGTTTCGACCTTTAAGCATTTTAAATTAAAGGGAAAATTTGTTTACACCCCACTTAAATGACACCCAAATCGCCTTAGCCAAAACCTTTATGCACTCATTTTTAGTTGGGATTATTTTTACAACATTTGTTTAAACCCCAAGTTAATTATCTAGTTGATTACAAAGGTTGCTAAGTCGAGTCATATCCCTTTTACATAAATTTTTTGGGACATTGGACTCATGGGTAAAGTACTAGTTAATGGGGTAATGGGGAAGAAAAACATTATTACCCCCATATTGCTAAAATTTTTAAAAATACTCCCAAATTTTTTCCCAAAAATCCCTTTAATTTTATCATTAGAATAGTTTTTTGTTTAAAATTTTGTAAAAAATTCAAGTGTAAGGGGAAAAGCAATGCCCCTATGATGTATTATTTTGGATGTAGGGCAGAGAGGTATGTTAAAAAAAAAAAAAAAAAAAAAAAAAAAAAAATTTTTGAAAAATCAAGAAAAATAAAAAAAAGGAAAAGAAAATGAAAAAATAAGCTAAGTTTTTTTATTTTATTTGTTTTTGATTTTTTTAACAAATCGATCACTTGTTAGAAAAATTTTATATAAAATGAAATTAACAAACTTTAAACCCCACCCGTAAAAATTCCCTTTTTAAAAAAAACCGTGTTTTTTTTTTCCCCCCAATAAAAATTATAACCCAAAAAGCCCCCTTTATAGTTTATCCCTTTTTTTACATGGTAATTTTTTGACCTTTTAAGTTGGAATTATTGTTCAGGAAAGATAAAAACCGTTTTCATTTATGTTTATTTTATAAAAATGGAAAATTTTTACAAAACCCTACTTTGATTTTTGTTTACAACTCCTTTTATTATGATTGAAGGGGGAACGATATTTTTGTAAACTTTATTTGCTTAAAGACCCCTAAATTGGGATTTTGATTGAATAAAAGCGGGAAATTTGTGGGGACAAGAAATCTCAATGTAAGGGGGGTTTTTTGATAAGCAAAATAATTTTGGGGGAACATACATTTCTTTTGGTTCTTAATCAATTCAATATATAATTTAGTATCTTTATATATTTTATCTGTTAACTTACTTTTTTCAACGATAATTATAAGACATGCCCGCTCGAGGCGGGCTTATATGCCCGGGAGGGCTTATAAGCTAATGTTTTTGTTTGATGAATTTAATGTTGTTCCATTGCAGGATCTTTCAAAACCAAATTCAGAGCCCTCTACACCTGATAACGCATTAGAAAAGACGACCTGTATTCACATAACACGTAGAGACCGAAGGTCTACATAACTTGAGGTAAACCCTCCAAACACGTTAATTTCACCATTGCTAATGAAAGGGTCAGTTTGGCTATGTTTTATTTCTTAGATAAAAAACGGTTAAAAATAAGCAATCCAACACAAGCGACCTGCATATCTTTTCATCAGAATAAGCAATCCCATACACACACCCCTGGCTTATTGCTTTTTATAAAAGAAAAAAACACTTTTTGATGTTGAATGGATTGTCAGGATATATTTGATAAAATAAGCAAAAGTTATTACATTGGTAGGTGTTTATTTTAAAATACCTCTAAGCATAGGCTAAAACTCTGCATGACCAAACACCCTGTAGCTGTTGATTTGTGGATTGACATACATACCTTTATTATATACTTATGATTTTTGGATTTTGTGGGGTCGAGACTGAGTATCTTCCTCTGTACACCGACTATGGTATCGGGCTTACTACATGGAGCCCACTTACATCTGGAGTTCTGACTGGAAAGTACAACTCAGGATTTCCTGCTGATAGTAGGTTTGCACTAGAGAACTACGAGGTTAAACTCTCATATCCAGTTGAAAGTTATTGGTTTACTTGAATATTACTGTCCTCCTTTTATTAAATAATTTCTGTCATTGTGTTTGAATATTTTGTGGTAATAATATATATTTTTGGACATTTCCAAAAAAAATAAATATTTTTTTGACTTTTTACAATCCGGATAACTAATAGCACCGTGATTCTGAGTGCTCCAATTTATTTTTATAAAAAATATAACTATTATCAGTTTATAGAATTGCACAAGTATAGAATAGAACAGATTTAATAACTACTTACTGTAAGGTGAATGATATGGTTCTAGACTCATTTTTTAATGAATCAATTTCTCTCAGATTCTAACTTGTCATGACGCGATGATTTTCAGGTAGCAATATCAAGGTCATGGTTCTAATTGTCCTTATTCATGTGAAGGTGGCCTCCTAAAACGACGGGTACTATTTTGTTCTTTTCACTGTGTGTTTACCGATATTACCTCCCAACACAAAGTGTAAAAAAAGATAACAGTTTTGGAGTTCCAGTTGGAGGTAAACGGTCAAAATTGCTATTGTTACTCTTAATTGTGTTTTTCAGTCGATATGTTAGTAACATATTTAGTCCAAAAGAAACATGCTCTTAACCATATGATAGCAACCCAATCTGTTAAGTTTCTTTATGTTAGAAGAGACAAAAACATGGTCTCATATATTTATATAATGGGTCAATTTGAGGTTGGTTTCAATTTGGGTCAATTGCAAGTTATTAAGCTGTTATACCATATCTTAATAAAAAAATCTCATTGAACAATTGCAGCTCTTGATGGCCACCTTTGAAATAGGTATTACAGTGTTGTAAAGGATGTACACTTGCCGGTTACCACTCCAACAGGGGCTGTGTAGTACATTCGACCATCTATATATAAAGTGCACAATCCTTTGTTCCATCATATATAACGAGTCACAATAGAAATTCCCATTTCATGTAATATCTACATAGGGGCATTAGTAACATAAGCATGCAATAAATGTTTTGTTATCATCCACAAGTCGCGGAAACTTGGCTTTTAGCCTTAGTACTAGCAGTTGGCTGTGAGAGTTTGTCGTATGAAAGTCATCTAATGGTCTTATCTATGGAAGACTTATGCAAATGATGAGTTGAATATACGTAGTCCTCATATTTTAGCCCGCATCATTGCCAAGAATTTTTGTTCTATCGGATATTAGAAAATATGATTAGAAGTTTGAGCATTTACGTAACTAATTCTTATCTTTTATCATGCTTTATTTATAATTAGCTTTCTTTTTTGTTTGGTTTAGTATCACTGATGGTGATCAATTCTACTTAGATACATGATTGAACTTAATAATATTTCTACAGTAAAAATAGTCGATTATATCAGTTTGGCATGTAACTAATACACCAAGATATGGGTGTAATGGTTATGCATCTTTATTCTGTTGGAGTTCAAGTCATCATGTCGTTGGTTTCAGGTTGAAGATTACAAGGAAGTTGAATCAAGGGTCGTCAAACCCCTCTCGGAACGTAGTCTTTGTTAAACAACTTGACAAGAGCGAACAATTACGTTTGGTGTACGGATCTTTTTTCAATCTGGGTTATAGTAGAAACTCAATGTTAGTTGCTCATGGTTGTATCATGCTACATAGTACAAGGTCCAAGTAAAGTTGTGTTGAAGAAATATTTGTTCCATTACTAAATGTACTATTCTTGCATGTGGTCGAAATGGGTCATATTAGTGTAGACATTAGCATATACTTATTCAGTTTCTCAACAAATGTATATATCATTAAAACGGTGTACCGGGCAACACCACGGGTATAAATATGTTTACACTAATTTGACCGTATGATTTGTTTCGTACTAAAATTATTCAGTTCTGTACAACTTATTTGTGTTTGAAACTTTGGTTTTTTTTTTTTTTTTTTTTTTTTTTTTTTTTTTTTTTTTTTTTTTTATATGAAATGTTACTATCTTAGTTATCTAAGCCTGCAACTTAAGTAGGCAGTGTTGTGATTTGTGAAAGCATGTTAGAACAACCATAGTAGCTTAAACAATCTTATCTGACCTATTAGTGAAAAAATAATACGAATCAACTAAATAAGTAGCCAATTGTTGAAAATATGCTTTAGTTGGTCTTGCTTTCTATTATTGTGTTCTTGCGGTTACTTTAGTAAGTTTTATTTTCTCATACAAGATGAACATTCATTTCTTTTCGTTGCTAATGCGCATTCAATAAATAATTTTGTATGTTATGGTTCTTTCGATGATCTTATGAATGTTATGATAAAACGGATATGTATTACATGTTAGAATCTCTTAGTTGACAGCAGTGATCATTCTATATTCATAATAATGGAGAGACTAGATTGATTGTTTGAATCTTTGACGGATTTAGCAATTTACGATTTGCTTATCCCAATCTAAATAAATATAAGTCCTTTGAAATAAGTTGGTAAAAAAAAAACTTAAGTAAAATGATAAGCATTATTTTTTACTTGTGAACTATGTCATACTTTTCTTAATGAAGTCGGGTTTTTGAGAATCTCTGAAAAACAATCATAAATTTCATGGTTTTTCAAGATTGTTACAATGAGTAACTGATTAACATCACTAAGTACCTTTAAATCACATCTGAAAACAGCCATAACAACCCTATACTAAGCAATAAAAAATTTATGAACCAAGGAAGACATATTGAGAAAATATGTAGATACCCAAGAGGCTGATCAGCATCTTAATACCTTTTATTTTCAATGATGTATTATGATCAGGGTAAACCCCATGACATTGTTTTTTATTCGGTTTTAACAATTATTATGATTGAATCTTTCATTAACTGATCTTATAATAAACCTTCTTGATGTAGTGGTGTATGAACGTATATCGCTGAGTGGGCTTGATCCTACAAGCCATGCTAGCGTAAGTGATCTTTATTGTCAATCTCGGCTCTATTGTCGATTTGTATATTTTTATTGTTCAGCTTACATTGAAGGATGCGGATTGCAGGAAGTGGATGCTCTGTTTCAGATAAGTATAAAAGCCATGTACGATAGTGATAGATGTTAATCACTTCATCTAAAGTTGCTCTTTCTGTTGATATTCCCTCTTATCCACAAACAAGGTCCACATTTTAGTTTTCAGTGTTGAGTGCATTACCTTGTCAATTTTGACGTCTCATTGTTAGTGACTTACATTTTCCACATTAGGAATCAGCAAGAATTGTTTTGGTTCTGACTCGTGCCAAGTGCAACCTCAAATACGAGGTGATCTTTGTTTGCAAAACTATATTGACAGTTAAATTAATATATTGACAGTAGTTTTTTAGATAAAACCAAGATACAAGAAGGTAAACGATTGTTGGAACAACACTACCCTTTGCTAAATCTTAGGGCCTTAGGGGATGTTTGGCTTGGTCTTATGAAACTGATTATCTCACATAAATCAGTAGATAAAATGACCAAAAAGGAGTCTTCCTGTTGTGAAAAAAGGATTGAGGTTTGTGAAAATGAAGTAAAAGGTAATAAATAAATACGTGTTTTTTAGTTTATCTCTAGATATTTGGTTTTCAGTTGGTATCTAGCTGGTTATTTGACTCAAAATATCATAAGAGGAAATGAGGAATATGTTTAGGCAAATATCTAGATAACCAGTTTTCAGTTAGTATCAAACTGGTTATTTGTTCCTAACTATTTTAAGAGGAATATGTTTAGGCAAACATTTAAGTCTGATTATAAGACCTCAAGTCTCAGTAGTCAGATAATCAGCTCTAATTCGAAGAGTCAAACCCACACTTACTGTCAAGAATCAAGAGTACAGATGCATGCGCATCCAAGTTTTATATATATTTTATTTTTCAGTTATTATCACTGATACGGTGTTAAATTCAGCAGAGCTGTTCAGGAATATAAGTTTTTCTTGACTACTTATGCAGAGTTTGACATGGATCCCACAAAGCTTCAAGAAGGCGGTGAGGGTCGACTGATGGCCCCACAGGAGGCTTTCAACAGAATCGCAGATGTGGTGCAGGAAGCAATTAAAAAGATGGAAATGGTGGAAGAGGAGAAGGGACGTATCACAAAGAAAGCACGTTTAGCTGTCGAGGCATGCGATCAAGAGCTAAAAGACAAAGCGCAGGAAGTAGCAGCCCTTAAAATGGAAAGACAAAAGAAAAAGCAGCAAGTAGATGAACTTGAATGCATCGTAAGGCTGAAACAAGCTGAAGCCGAGATGTTTGACGCCAAGGCCAGTGAGGCTAGACAAGAAGCCGATAGGCTGCAGAGAATTGCACTTGCTAAAGCTGAAAAGACAGAAGAAGATTATGCAAGCAGGTATTTAAAACAACGTTTACATGAGGCTGAAACTGAGAAACATTATTTATTTGAGGAAATGAAGTTACAAGAGAGTTCATCAAGAGCATCACAAAGCAGTATAGGTGCCAGTGAACCTTCCCAAGTAATGATGTATAATAAGATCCAAGACTTGCTCAAGAACATGTATACTGCACCCTCAAAAGGAGATGGTCAATCAAGTGACATTCGCTCACTTGGTTCCGTTTTAGTAAGTTTGCCGTTGTGTAATATTAGGTTTCTAATTATGGCTAGGTCGGTTTTTCTGTGCACATTTTGACCCTTTTGATTTTCATTTTTTTTTTAATTTTATTTTATTGTTGTAGCCCTGAAATGGTGGTTGTAGTAACTTTATATAGCTTTGGTGTTATGTGTTATTTATTGTGAGACAGACGTGAAAAACTTCATTTGTTATATTGGAATTCAAGAGTTGTTATTTTCAGGTTCCTTATTATCTTGATGAAGCAACAAGGTGAGGACTAGAGATATCTGAGCTTAAAAGCAACCGGAAACCGCACGATCAAAGGCCATCACTGTCAGGGCTTTGTTGTGATTAATCCAGGAAACCCAACTGGCCATATAAATATCTCTCTCAAAGATCACTAATTAATGTATACTCACATTTTTTTGATAAATTATTTAACACAATTAACAATTAAAATGCACGTCAAGCTCGCCTTCCTTAAAAAATATTTCCCGTTAACTAATACCATCAAAATAATAATTATAAGTCATGCCCGCCCATCGGGCGGGCTTCGAAATCTAGTATATATATATATATATATATATATATATATATATATATATATATATATATATATATATATATATATATATATATATATATAACTTGATAATGCCCCCCCCCCTTTGACTATTTAAAAAAATAATAATAATAATAACAATTGTATTGATTTACCATAATTTCTCTCAATCAATTACAAATTGATTGCAATTAAAATACTTTCCAAAATCCATATATCCTTATCTCAAATAAAGACCGGTCCATGTATCCCTCATCCTCAAATTGTCGGCACAAAAAAAAAAAAAAAAAAAAAAAAAAAAAAAAAAAAAAAAAAAAAAAAAAATCCCTCCTTCTCTAAAAAAAATATGCGGCTCCAAAGAAAAAAAATAGGGTTCCTGCAAATTGATCTTCTCTAGGGCAAAAAGGGTGTTGAAGTGCTACTATAATTTGGGTATATTGGAGGGTTTTGTCTTCCTTCTCTTCTTTGATCTCGTTAAAAAGAAACAATAGGTACATCTCTTGATTCTTTAATTTTTCTGTCGACACCATCAAGGTAGGTTAATTCGTGTATAATCAATACAAAACCAAATGGGTAACATGTACAATACACATATTAAATTGCTACTCGTTAATCATTAAGGATATTACATGAATCATGAAGTTTAACATGCAAAAATCTTGTAATTCGACTCATTAATGTATGTGTTAATCGATCCTATGTGGTGTGTTTTGATCAAGCCTTTAAATTTACTTGAGACACCTCTAATTAGACCCTAAAAATCTGAATAAAATGAGTATTTATGAATAGCATAAAGATATGAAACCTTAAAAAGAATAAATAAAAAATAATAATAAGTTTTACAAAAAGAGCACCATGGGACTCGAACCCTGCTCTCTCAGCTAAACACACACATACTCAACCATTGCGCCCTTTGGTCTTCTTCAGTTTATCTCTACTTAGTTTATTACTTAACCCATGCTTCCCATTTAGCTTATACGAATTAATTAGCTTAACCCCAGCTTATTAGAATAAGCTGGGACCTATTGTTTCTTTTTAACGAGATCAAAGAATCAAGAGATCAAAGAATCAAGAGATCAAAAATAGTAAAACTTGAAAAATAATTCAGAAACTTTTTCTAAAAATATTTAATGTTTCTTTTTAACGAGATCAAAGAATCAAGGTAGCTTATACGAATTTTTCTGTCGACACCATCAAGGTAGGTTAATTCCTATTTTTCCTAGGACTGTTTTAGCATAAAGTATTTTTAGAAAAAGTTTCTGAATTATTTTTCAAGTTTTACTATTTTTAATCATTTAATTAGTTTAAAATAGTTTTTAATTTGTAGTAAATTAAATAAAAGTCAAAAAAAAAATATAATTCTTTTTCCTAAAATTTTCTTTTATCATTTAGAACTTAGAAAAATTAATTTGACAATTCTAGGGTTAATATTTCATAGTTTTGACGTTTAGGTTCATTACTTCGCGTTTTTAACGGATTATTAGGATTTCTTCTACGTTTGCCTAAGAATAGAATTTCCCCTTGCGTTATTAATTCTTTTAGTTTATATTTCATTATCTTAGTTTAGAAAAACCAAAATCTCACTTTTACACATTCACTACACGATTCACGATCCCGATATCACATATTCCATTCACACCTTCATCGGGACAACGAACCGGGTCTTGCATTTTTCCGTTGCAATTCCTTCGGATAAATTTGTCACATCACTTTCCTATTTCAATTTCGAGGACGAAAATTTTCTTTTAGAAGGGAAGAGTTGTAAAACCCAAAATTTCCGTTCATTTGAAATTCCCATTTTGCCCCTCAAAATTTTTGAAATTTTACAAGCATAAAATATATATTACAATGACAAGTGTATAAATTAACCTAAGTCTTACATATAATAAAAGATTGTTAACAAAATATATATATATATATATATATATATATATATATATATATATATATATATATATATATATATAAAACTTGATAATGCCGCCCCCCCACCTTTGACTATTAAAAAATAATAATAATAACAATTGTATTGATTTACCATAATTTCTCTCAATCAATTACAAATTGATTGCAATTAAAATACTTTCCAAAATCCATATATCCTTATCTCAAATAAAGACCGGTCCATGTATCCCTCATCCTCAAATTGTCGGCACAAAAAATAAAAATAAATAAAAATAAAAATAAAAAAATCTCTCCCTCTCTAAAAAAATATACGGCTCCAAAGAAAAAATATCAGGGTTCCTGCAAATTGATCTTCTCTAGGGCAAAAAGGGTGTTGAAGTGCTACTATAATTCGGGTATATTGGAGGGTTTTGTCTTCCTTCTCTTCTTTGATCTCGTTAAAAAGAAACAATAGGTACATCTCTTTATTGTTTAATTTTTCTGTCGACACCATGAAGGTAGGTTAATTCGTGTATAATCAATACAAAACCAAATGGGTAACATGTAAAATACACATATTAAATTGCTACTCATTAATCATTAAGGATATTACATGAATCATAAAGTTTAACATGCAAAAATCTTGTAATTCGACTCACTAATGTATGTGTTAATCGATCCTATGTGGTGTGTTTTGATCAAGCCTTTAAATTTACTTGAGACACCTCTAATTAGACCCTAAAAATCTGAATAAAATGAGTATTTATGAATAGCATAAAGATATGAAACCTTATGTATATAGTTAGTCTTAAAATGGAATTAGGGTTTTGTTTATGAAAACAGTTTTTGAATATTGTAGTTTCATGAACTGAATTTGTTGGTTAATCTCGTGGGTGTGAATTCATAAACATGTTAATTTGATGCCTAAATAAGTTATGGTAGGTGGTGTAGGCTTATATGCAAGAATTGGTAACTAATATGGTGTTTAATGTGGTCTAATATGGATTTGTGTTAGGGACTGTTTTACATGACGAATTTGTATAGTTCATGGGATGAGTTTAAATGATGTCTAGGTCTGGATTTTTGGTTGTAAACTTAGTTTAGAGTCCCATGAAAGTTTTCCAAAAGATTTGAACGAATTTGAGTGAGTTATGAATGTTTTTCTGAATTTAGAGTATTCATGTGTTAAGATATGTTTGTTGAGTTGATTTTCAGTCAGTTTCTAAGATTTTTAGTTTCCAAACCATAACGAGTTAGAGGCCACAATTTTACAGGAGTCATATTTCATATGTTTACTAGTCGAATATGTTTAACTTCCGATGCTTGGACTTCCATTGTAACCGATAGTTATTTGAGTTTGACAGCACACTATGTTGATAAAAATTGGGTCTTACAAAAAAGAATTATAAACTTTTCTTTCTTCCCACCTCCACATACGGGTATCGCTCTAGCTGAAAAACTCACTAGTTTAGTTAAAAGTTGGGGAATTGAAAAGAAGTTATTTTCAATCACATTGGACAATGCTTCTGCCAATGATCTTTGCGTTGAATTGCTAAAGAATCAGTTTCGTTTGACGAATTCATTGATATATGATGGTACATTGTTTCATTTAAGATGTTGTGCACATATTCTTAACTTAATTGTCCAAGATGGTTTGAAGCAAATAGATGCCGCAGTAGATAAAATTAGAGTAAGTGTGAAATATATTAAGGGTTCTCATGGAAGAAAATTAAAGTTTCATGAATGTTGTGCACAAACCGGTTTAGATTGCAAAAAAGCTTTGACACAAGATGTCCCTACTAGGTGGAATTCTACATATAAGATGCTTTCAAGTGCCATTTATTATCGTCCTGCCTTAGTTCACCTTAGCATGAGTGACTCAAATTATCAAAGTTATCCCTCTATGGAAGAATGGGATAAGGTTGACATGATATGTGTCTTACTTGGAGTTTTTTATGAAGCTACTCTTGCATTTTCTGGATCTCTTTATCCCACTTCGAATCTGTATTTCCCTAAAATATTTCTCATTCACTTGAATTTGGTTAAAGAGTTGCAAAGTCCACATGCTTATATAAGGAAAATAGCTGATCAAATGTGGATTAAGTTTAACAAGTATTGGGCTGAGTTTAACCTTTTGTTAGCAGTAGTCGTAGTATTTGATCCTCGATATAAGTATTCATTTCTTGGGTTTAGTTATGCTAAGCTTTATGGTAAGGACCTACCACAACTGACAACGGTTAAAGAAGTACTTGATGGAGTTTTTGATGAATATAATCTTGCTTCAAAAAATGCTACAAGCTCGACATCAGGTGGTGGTAGTAATATGAACTCTCAAGTGGACGAAGGAGATGGAGGCACTAGTCAAAGTATACTCAAGGTAATGTCTACAATATTTATTATAGTTTATACGTTTGTGTTGTACTAATTTGTATTTCTTCTTGGTATATTAGGAGTTTGATTTATTTGATAAGACCGAATCTTCGAGCTCAACTAAAAAGAAGCGTGAACTAGATTTTTACCTAGATGAACCAAGAGCTGCAACAACGTCTTCTATTTCTGTACTTGACTTCTGGAAATCTCAACAATATAGATATCCTGTTTTGGCTAAGTTGGCAATGGATATCCTTTGTGTTCCTGTTTCAACAGTTGCGTCTGAGTCGGCTTTTAGCCTTGGTGGAAGAATTTTGGATCAATATCGAAGTTCAATGAAGCCTCCTACTGTCGAAGCTTTGATATGCACTAGGGATTGGCTATATTCGGAAAAAGGTAATATAACTATAACTTTTTTGAACCACATGTCTATTGTTACTTCATTTGCTTAATTCTTCAATTTTTTGTAATCACAGTCGTGTCACATGGTGACCTTGAAGAGGTAGCTGAAAATGTCATGACATTGGATATCAATAAAGATGAAGAATGATGGTCCTAGAAGTATGGCGATGCGGTGAACCTGATATTTTGTTAAAAACTCAGTAGTACTATTTTGGGTTGTTAATTAGCTTATGTAATTTGGTTACAGTATGCTATTTGGACTTTTGGAGCATGTTTTGAACATTAAGTTTTATTTGTTATCCTTTGCAAGTTTGCAGTATGTAATTTTGTATATTTGGACTTTTGGTTACAGTATGCTATTTGGACTTTTGGACTTTTGGAGCATGTAATTTTGTATATACAGTTTGCACTTTGCAAGTTTGCAGTATGTTTTGGAGCATGATACTATTTGCACTTTTGCACTTTTGGAGCATGATACTATTTGCAGTATGTTTGACCTGACTAACCCGTTTGACACATTTAATTAAACGGGTTATATGGGTCGGTTCAGGTTGACCCTAATCAGGTTAGGGTCGAGATTACTGACCCGTTTATATAATCAGGTCAGGTTTGGGTTGAAGGTTTCTGACCCGCGAACCCGAACCCGCGAACCCGGACCCGACCCGAATTGTCACCCCTAATATTTCATATGTTTACTACTTCCTGGAATTTTTGTATATTTTTCTGAGGTCATTTGGTTAGGTTGTTAGGTGCATACTTTTGTTGTGTAACTGCAGTTACGAATCTGAACATACTGACTTGAACGATTTTACAAAGGGTCTAACCATTGATAAAAAAATCTGGAAAAATTCCAGGAGACTCCTAAGACATATGGGCTACTATGGTAATTTTTTGGATTTTTAGTTTGGGCCTCTAGTACATTTGTAAAATTTGTTAAGTGAGCTTAAATTTTTGATAAAATCTGTCAACAAGTGTTCATTGATATCTCTATGTTCTAAGTGTGTTCTTGAAATACTTGATGCCTATGCTTGTTCTTATGTCATGGATGATATGTGATGAGTGTGTAAATACTCATCATTTTTGTCCCATCTGAACTGCAAAATCATTTAAAAACACTCAGAAATGCTTCAAAATACAGAAAATATCCTTGGATTGTGTTTTTATATGTTACAAGTGCAAAAGGATTGAAAACAGATGAAAAACGAGCAAAGTTTGCATAATTGGCAGATTCAGTCCCTGAACTTTCAAAGAATGGCAAAAATAGTCCCTGGGCATTCAAAAGTGGAAAACTTACATCTATGGTCCTTGTACTATTCATCTATGGCAAGAATGACCCTTGGAAATAGTTTTGAGTTTTGGCAGCATTGGTCCTTTGAGTTTTATGAAATTACACAAGTGGTCCCTAAAGTTTAAAAACTTTAAACCTTAAACACTAAAACCGGATCCAACATTAATTCCCTAAACCCAACTGCTAAATCTAACCCAACCCAATCCCTTTAATAACCCAACCAAGCCCACCTCACTAATAAACCCAGCCCAATCCTATTAAAATTAAACCCGACCCACACCCTTAGCTAATACAGAGTTTGACTCAGTCAAACTCTTATCCCTGACCTTCCACTTGCCCGCCAAAATACCACCTTCACCAAAACCATACCATTACCACCCACCGTATCTTCCTGACACCACCTACCTCCTCCTATCCCACTCACCTAACAAACCAAAACGCATTCAATGCGTCTTCCTCCCCCCCAAGTTACCAGACCAAGTGGTGTTATCCACTCACATTAGTTTTTCCTGCCAAAAGTAAAATTAATGATTGGGATTGATTCAAAGCTATCCAAGTGGTGGGATTTGCTCAGGAAGGAGAGAGGAAGCTTTTGGGATTGCTATATAAAGACCAGAAGTCTCAGAAGAAATAGTTGTCATAGTTTTTAGACCAATTCGTAGTGTAATTTAATTTTAAGTCAATTAGATTAAGCTTTAAGTGTTAATCAATCTCATGTTATTGTAATCTCATGTTTCAGTTTTAATTATATTCCAAAACCTTGTATCATTTCAGTTGCAATTCAAGTTCAAGTTTCATGTTAAGTTATTTGATTAAAATCAGTTGTTACTTAAGTTTAAAAGCTTTATTTCATGTTAGATAAGCTCTTATAAGCCGGTGACAGCTTATTAAGAGTTTATTGTGGCTACTCAGTTCTGTTCCTTAGAAAACCAAAAAAAGTCAAAAAAGTCAACTATAAGCCAAATAAGCAGTTGTGTGTGATAAGCTGTATTGGAAAGCTTAAATTGGGGTTATAGCTTGGATTTGACAAGCTGGGCTTATCTCTTATTCAGTTTCCTTTGTTTCATATCCCAACAGTTGTAAGCATTTCTTAAGTTTTTTGCATTATTTTTCTATTCTACTGTGCTAGTGCTTAATCTTAGCTTATTATTGTCATTTTCTGCTTATTAGTCATTTATAATTGTATTTCATCTGTTTTTATAGTTTGATATAGTCATTGTTCTATTTTTTCTTAAAACCTTCAAAAAAAGCCAAAAATAGCTAAATAATAAGATAGCTTATTAGACTGCTTAATTTTTATTCTAGATTACTTTTTAGTGCTTAATATATCTAGTTGATTAGCTGTCTTTCCAATCCTAGCTTAATTCAGGTCTGTTTCATCTAAAAAACCACACAGACCCTTATAAGGGGTGTTTGGTTTGAGAAGTCAAACAGGTAATAAACCTACTTGTACTGTACATTTACCATTTCATTAGTTTGAATCTTGCTTAAATTAGTTTAAATAAGTTGTTTTCAAGTTATTTAGAGTCATTTTGTTAGGTTTCATAGATTTGGATACACTGCTCCAATCCTAGGTCTTGGGCTGTCCAAATAAGCCATAATAAGCCACAAGCTTATTTAGCCCCTATCCTTGGCATTTTTGAGTTCCTCATAGTCCATATAGTGATAGCCAAAAAGCCTAGTAAGTCCCTCTTTGATTTGTGGCCTCTGCACAAAACCAAACCTAGTCCTACTAAATTTTCGTATTTTTGTGATCTGCATCGATTTTCTTTTATTTTTCATTTCTTCATCTTAAGTATTTATAAGCTAAAATTTGGCACGCATAGAGTTGGCCAGCTTGTGTACTTAGTCATATTTTTAGTTTATTTTTTAGAATTTTTCTAAGCAGCTTTTTAGGGGCTTGAAAACTGCCCTTTTTGCCCTGCTCTCTTTGCAATTCAGCAGACATCTGGCTTATTTTGAGCTTTTTAGCTTATTTCCCTAGCTTTTTCTTCATCATTTAGCTTATTTATACTTATCTCAGTTCAATTTAACCTTTTCCATTAGCCCTTAGCTTATTTTACAGCTTATAGCTTATTTTGTATAATCCTAGTTCTAATCTAGTTTAATTCTAACTGTTGCTATTACTCAGCTTATTTCTAGCTCATTTGTGGACCCCACAGTGTGAGTCTTGGCTTTTTGGGAAGCCCACATAGCAGGCTTTTCATATCTATGCTTACTTTGTGTTTTAGAGCTTATTACAGTGCTTAAAAATCAGCCACAAGTAGGGTAGTTTGCCACTTTAGTTGCATACTGCTCATTGCTTTTCTAGCTGACGGCCTGGGCTTATTTTAGTTTTTTTGAGTTGAATTAGGTTTGTTTAGGTCTATTACACTATACCTGAGCTTTTGGTGCATTCTAGTGCTTATTTGAAGTGCTTATTTAAACTGCTTATTTGCCCAATTCAGCTTATTAGTGGGCTTATCTAACTTTTTTTTTTATTTTTCCTAGTATTCTGCTATCATATAGTATTTATAGAAAAAATTCCAGAATTTTTAGAATAGTTTTAGTATTTTTAATGTATTTTTCTTTTTAAAACTGTTTTTAATTCATAATAAAAAATATAAAAGTCAGAAAAATATAAATCTTTTTTCTAAAATTTTCTTTTGTCATATAGGACTTAGGAAAAATAAATTTGTACTTGTAGGATTAGTTTTTGTAAGATTTTACTTTTAGGCTCGTTTTTAGATTTCTCGTTACGCGTTTTTAATATAATTTGTGTTAACCTTAATATTTCAGTGAGAATTTGTTTCTCATTTGTCAATAGAATTAAAAAATCAAAAATCTCATATCTAATCATCAGTCACTCTAATCCAAACTTTCAACAACTGCCCATTCACACCTCGTTGGGAAACGACCCGGGTAATCACTTACCTGGTTTCACACTACACACAAACGTGAGTTTTTGCAAGTTAGCCTTTTTCCTAAAGGGTTAATTTGTCTTTATTCACGCGTATCCATCTGCATAATATTTATATACACTATTTAGCACGGATCAATATGTTAGTGGCGTGTTGACTTGTGTGTGAATGTGATACACTTATTTGATAATCCCGAACCCAAAACCGAACTTAAACTAAATTGGGGAATCGTGTTAAAAGTTACTAAATACGGAAACCTGTTAAATATGGAAACTTACTAAATATAGAAAGTTACTAAATATGAAACCTGCTTAATATGGAAACGTACTAAATATGGAAAGTTACTAAATATGGAAACCTGCTAAATATGGAAACTTACTAAATATGGAAAGTTACTAAAAATAGAAAGTTACTAATTATAGAAGTTACTTAAAATAGAAAGTTTCTAAAAATAGAAAGAAACCTAAATCATGTAATCTGATTAAAACGAGCCTATGAGTAACATATGATTATAAATTGCTAGGTTCGGTGAAGAAGGAGTGACCTTCCGTTCTGTGTGATCCGCCTTTCATCAGTTTGTTTATTTGAATAAGGTACAGATATTCTGACCTTTCTGATAAGGTTTCTCATGACCTTTCATATCTTTTGATTTACTTAACTTCTGATTATGAACCTTTGCTATGTTTCCTATTGATTATGAACCTTTGCTATGTTCCCATTGATTATGAACCTTTGCTATGCACCCTTTGACATGAACTTATGATTATGACTTTTCTGATGACCTTAGACTCTGTGTCATTACTATGACATTCTGTTTGACCCTTCAGTTTGATACCCGAGCTATCACTAGTCATGGGGGTTCCATGACCATGTCATTGATGCACCAATGGCATGACTCTAGGGTGGAGGAGTGATGACCCATCACGTCTCTTATGTTATGTATATGTTTGGCCACTATGATTATGATTTCTGCAGGGGCGCATGGATGCATCCTAGATCTGATCTGTTATCTGATATGTTATATTTCTGGTGATTGATACTGTGTGCAATACATGCCCTTCACATTTCTGGGAGCTAGCTACTCCACTATGTTACTTAGGCATTGTTGAAGACCATGATTATGATATGTATGTTATGATATGTTATGGGCTCGTGGTAGATTATTGATGACCTTTACACCTTTGATACCTCTTGTTATATCTTCTGGTTTATTTTCCTTTCTGTACTATACTCTGTATTCCTCATTTCCTTTTCAGTACTTGTTATGTATATATCTGTTCACTGGGCTTTTTAAGCTCAGCCGTATTTTTTTCTTCCGCGGCAGGTTATTAAGCTAGGAGCTGGGGCTATCTTTTGGGATGAGAGGAGGAGCTGAGTGCGGACTTACCCTAGACTTCCTAGTTGGACCATGTTTTTCATTATTTTAGACTTGGATTATATTTCTTTCATTTTGGATCATGGACTTATGTATTTTTTTTAAGTCGTGTTGACTTACGTTTTGGTATTTATGATTAGACTTCCGTTTGCGTTTCTTTATGTATGTTCTGATATGCCACCATAATGTGATACTTCTACCCTTGTCGGGTTGGGGTGTTACAAAATGATTTAACCCGCCTTTCCTGAGTTTGACCCTGGTTAATTTATTCGTTTGACTTCGGGTTTAAAAGGGGTGGATCGGGTTGGATGGGATTCGGGTTTTAAATGAGGTTGGGCTGGATTATTTATTGGAGTGGGTTGGATTGGATTGGGATTAGGATTGGATTGAATTTGTTTTTGGGTATTTATTAATAAAATTTAACAATAGTTAGATAGGACTAACTATGCAAAATTTTAAAGACTAACGGTGTAAAAGGTTTTGGACCATTGATGAAAAGGATTTATCATTAAGGCTTTGGTTTTGAGGTTTTGGGTTTTTCACTGATAGAAACTGTATAATCACATCCCCGGCCTCGGCTTTTCTCACTCTTTCATTCTCGTGCTCGTTTTCGTGAGTTTTTTCTTTCTTTTTGTCATTTTCTTATATCCTTTACCTGCACATATACAAACACAAAAACAAGCATATATTTGGCATTTATGGCCGGTTTTTGGTCTTTTAAGTCCATTTTTGATAAAGAAAAGGTATGTGATTTAACACATACCAAGCAACTTGCAACTCGGTTCTGATCTGAACGATCTTCTCGGTAGTCTCATGAACAAGTTCAGGGTTAGTAAGTTGGGTATCCCCAACTTCTACCCAACAGGCCGGTGATCGATTCTTGCGACCATAAGGTGCCTCGTACGGTGCCGTTGAAATATTGGAGTCGTAGGTACTGTTATAAGAGAATTAGGCCAACGGAAGGTGTCTATCGCAACCATTGCCACACTCGATTTCTCAGGTAGAGGTGCGGGATTTGCTCCAGAGGTCTAGCTTATGATATAGTAGCAAAAACAGCAAATCGACTTACAAAATGATTTGTGAAATGATTTGTGAAACGGCTTATAGGATAATAGGAAAACAATTCATCGTTTATAAAATTGTAGCAAAGTCAAAATTTTGATTTTCAGTTTGATTCATAACATCGTAGCAAGGCAACAAAACGTTTTATGAAATCGTTTTGCTAAACGATTTGTAGAACAGTTTACGGGGTAACAGGAAAGCAGTTCGCTGTTTATAAAATAGTAGTAAGATCAAAATTTTGATTTTCGTAAAATAGTAGTAAAACATTTCGTAGGATGACAACAGTTTGTAAATTAATAGCAAAACGGTTTATTATCCTATAAGAGGTTAGCAAAGATAATTGTATTCCCAAGGGACGAGAGGAGAATTAGGTGATTGTCCCAAGGAACGCGATTCAGGTTACTCCTTAAGGTCTTAATATTTCTGTTGGGCGTGGAATCTCTGCCAAATAGAGAGTTTAGCGAGTTCAGAGTACAACTCTGAGGGAAGATGTTGATTGCTACTAGCAATCAGTCGGTTGAATCAGTGATGTACATAGTACTTAAAGCGGAAGGTACAACATTGATTGAAAAACTTCGATTGGACAACATCAATTGAGCACAAGGCTTAGGGTAGAGGCGACTGTAACAAGACTACAACAAAACAAGGCCGAATAACAAATCCAAATCCGGAATGAGGTCCAAAATCACAAAATCCAACAATCCAAATTCAATCATAATCAAAATCAAATCCAAACATAGCCAAAATCAAATCCAAATGTAGCCAAAATCAAATCCATACGTAGCCAAAATCAAATTCAAACGTAGCCAAAATCAAATCCAGACGTAGCCAAAATCAAATCCAAACGTAGTGAAAGTCAAATCCAAATGTTCCAATAAGCTCAAATGGACTTACTAAAATCTCAAGGAGTTACAAATAAGCAACTCGGATTCAAACGGTGCCAATCGGTTCTAGCCCGTCCTGATGCAAAACATGATCAAACGGCGACAAACAGGAATTCCATATAACGAAGACGTATAGCGATGCCAGAAGTATTGCGGTTCATGCGGTGTTGTGATGCCAGTGTGTCATGTGTGTGTGGGAGTAATATTCAATGTTAATGTACACACGCAAAGCTTTACCATTTCCAAAATCAAAAACCAACCCGAACATAATTCCATTATAACTACTCCCAGTATCGCAAAATTCACCTCTGAGTCGGACATAGGCGATCAGGCTATGTCCCACTGTCCCTGGTTGAATATAGGTGATCATTCTATATTCACCCGAAAAAAGAGCAAGGTTGGATCAAGTGGTTAACACCCTTGGCTCTGGAGACAGAGGTCAAGGGTTCGATCCTCACCTCTTGCAAGGCCGGAGGTCCTTTTCTACCTTTGGTAGAACCGGAACCAGCCTCTCTACCTTAGGTAGGGGTAAGGCTGTCTACGTCTCAACCTCCCCATACACCGTGGAAGACGGTATTGGGACCCATAACCCGTGAAAGACGGTATTGAGAGTTACTTTACTTTAGTCTATATTCACCCGAGGTTCAATGAATTTTGAAATACTCAACCTAGTTATACTAGTAGTATGTCCTTTACATCCAAAATCATTCTGAAAAACCACGACGAGTTCACAAACTCGAAATCAATTAATGAGATTACGCAAGGAAATAGCGTAACTCTGTGACAGGTTATGTGCATGCATAAGCATATGGAAATGCTTAAAGTGAACAGCTAAAATGGGCAGATATAAAATATCCAATAGTCAGGCACACATCTCAACAAAAATATAATCAAGCATCTCATCAAACAACCCTTCAAATATATCATGAACACCTCATCTAATATATCATTACTCGTCTCATCAATTATATCCTTAAAAAAAATCACACGCGAGGCATTAGCTTAGCAGGCAGGCACGTGGCTGTCATAGGGTTAAGTTTTCATAAAAGTGGTTATAGTCTAGGTTTTAAAATATACCCAGTTCTCTATAACCTAGGCTCTGATACAAATCTGTAACACCCTCAAAATTGGGTCCAGCGGAAGCATACAAGTCACTGGGGTGCTACTCAATTGGTATCACAACACAAGTACAAAGAACGGTTTTTACCTCAATCATTTAGAATAATATTCATTAACAAAAAGTGTTAAATTTACATTATTCAAAAGTAGTGCGGAAATAGACCCATAAAATAAGTAAAGTTGTCCCAACATATATACCAGAGTCGTATATGACCGTGCCCCTTGCCAAACGCCTCCAGAAATAAGATATTACCTTAAACCTGAAAATACATGCCAAAAGGGTCAGCTTACTGATGAAGCAAAAAGTGTACCGCTTTTAAGGGGTCATTTAAGCCTTAAATCGTATTTATTTGATCAAATATTGCCCTAAATCGTTCCTTTTGTCATTTTAGGTACTTTTGAGGAGAAATCTGGAAAAGGAGGCATTTTGGACGTTTTTGGAGCATTAAAGTGAAGAAAACGGCAAAGTCTCAAAAATCGGCTAAAAGTTACTCTTGACGGCGTCAGACTTTACTCTGGACGGCGTCATGCCTTGGCAAGAAAAGTTGGACGTGAAATTTACTCATGACGGGCCAGTGAAAATAGCATGTGAATTCTGACGGCGTCACGCTTTAACTTGATCGAGGGCGTCACGGCTTAAATCATAAGGGGACGGCGTCACGTTCATGGTTCGACGGCGTCAAGCCTTGATAAGCCAGAATGGATTTTTGAAGAGCTAAAGAGGGACGGCGTCAAGAAGGTCATCCGGGAACCCTAAAAGCGGCGAGGTGACGGCGTCACAATCCATAAGGTGACGCCGTCAGATCCAAAAATCTATATATAGTTTTCTAATTTTTTGTCATTAAAGAGAGCTTAGTGTGTGGAATTTTGGGATAAAACCCTAGGACGATTTTAGCTCCTTTTTCAGGGCTTTTTGCCTTGAGATCTTCCATGTTTCATTGAAAGATAAGTTATCAATTAATCATTCAATATGTCTATGTGTTGTTTGATTCTATCTTATTCTTGTCTTTTGTTTAACATGTTAGGCTAAATTTATCTTGTGTTTGCTTAGATCTAATGAAACCTAGCTATTGATTATTGGTTGTTAGTGTGTTATTAGTTGTATTGGATGATTGTTTATCTATGTTAGGCTTAAGAAAACTGGCTAACTTCCTATTCGGTAACTTGCTTGAACGTCTTAAGAAACATGAACCAAACGCGTACTAAAGGTTTTTATGGTTGTATTTAATGCACAAGCGAATTCTAGTGATCCCATGTTAGGAGCTTCCTAGCCGGCTCGACATAGGAGTGAAGTAGGAGCTTGTAGAGTTGGGGAAGTAAGTACGCCACCCCACGAATGGTATTAAGGAATACACCCGTCATCCACGCAACTAATACACACTAATTAACCGGTAAAAGATAGTTAGGGAGTAAGGAAATCTAAGTAAACACATTTCTCTACACATAAGTTTCTCACCAACATTTTATTTTCAGTTATTTTATTTTATTGCATTCATAGTAATTTGGGTTAGTTGACTAGCAACTAATTCCGCCCACTCCTTCAAACCCGAGATTTTACTTGCTTTCATAAAATTATAAAAACATAAAAAATAATCTTCCTCAACCCTTAGACCTAATTAGAGTAGCCTTTCATACCTAACGAACACTATTCCCTGTGGAGAACGATCAATCCCCCGTACTTACCACTACACTATACTACATCGGTCAGGTACACTGCCTGGTGGGGTTGTAAGCCTCTTGAGATCCCTCGAGAGGTAAAACCTGTTGTAAGGTCGCAAAACCACGCATCAAGTTTTTGGCGCCGCTGCCGGGGAATAGTTATTGTTTAGGTTGAATTTTTATTTCTATTAGGTCTACTCACTAGATTCCTTTCTAGTGAGATTTTTATTTCATTTTTTTTAGGTTTTCTTTAGTCTATCTATTTTCTTCGTGTCTTTGTTCGTAACCATTACCATCCGACATCATGGAAGATGGTAATATCCTTAACCCCCACAACCCACCACCACAACAACCACCACCACCTCCTAGAGCCCGTACTTTAGGAGAGTATTCCCGTCCTAGCCACCATGGCTATCGAAACACCATTGAGCTCACTCAAGGAGCCAATATCACACCCTTGCGATCCGACACCATCCGGTTGGTGCAAAGCGGATGCTCATTCCATGGACTTCGTTCTGAAGATCCTAATCAACATCTCAAGGACTTTCTTAAAATCGTTGATTCTATAGACCTTGATGTTGCCACTCGAGAGACGACCCGATTGCGTCTCTTCCAATTCTCTCTGCGGGACCAAGCTAGTCAGTGGCTAGAACGTCAACCCGCAGGATCCATCACCTCTTGGGATGATCTCACCACTCGTTTCCTTGCTCAGTTTTTCCCACCGGGAAGAACTACTAAGCTAAGGAATGATATCTTGATGTTCCAACAACGTCAAGGCGAAACTCTCTACGAGGCATGGACTCGATTCAAGGACTTACTCCAAAAAGTCCCTCACCATGGCATAGAACTTTGGCTCCAAGTCCAAATCTTCTATGACCATATCAATCTCTCCACGAGGCAAACCATTGACCAATCGGCCGGTGGTAAGCTACGTGATCTAAGTGCGGAACAATCATGGGCTCTCCTAGAGGATCTTGCTCTTTATGACAACGAAAGTTGGAGTGATCCCCGTGATTTGAATAAAACGGTCAAGGCAATATCTTTGCCTTCGAACAATTCAAGCACTTCCGACCGTAGGATCATAGAACTTGAAGACCAAGTCAAGTTTCTCATGAAATCCTACGAGGCTCCTAAACATTCAAGCCAAGTGAACAAAATCACTTCTTCATGTGAATTATGTGGTGGTCCCCACGACACTCGTGATTGCATGGAACTCCCCGAACAAGCTTTTGTGGACTACGCATCATCGCGTACCGACGGAGCGGGAGACAAGTGGTACACTTTCAAACCCGAGCCAAACCATTACGGTGATTCATACAACCCCTCATGGAAAAATCACCCGAACCTTAGGTGGAAACAAAACCAAAACACGCAACAACCCAATTCTTCCAACCCACCTAATCGTTTCCAATCAAGCGGTTCCAACTCGAACCGTACTTTCAACAACAATCCTTCCGGCAATGGTAGTACCAATAACTTTGAAGGATTGATGTCTCAATTTATGGCATCTCAAGAAGCTCGTTTAGCCAAGTTTGAAGCCGATTTCAAACAAAAACAAAGCGAGATGACCGATAAGATTGACACCTTGTTGAAAGCCCTCAATGATCGAGAAATGGGAGCACTCCCTAGCAACACGGTCAAGAACCCGAAACTAAACGTCAACGCTATTTCATCGGTTTCGTCCCCTAGTTCTTGTCCACAATATTATTCGGTCAATTCCATGAGCACGTGTTTCAAACAAACCCAAGTCGTTCCAAATGACCAAGAAGTTATGACATCCAAATTGGTCAACAACATAGTTGAAACACCTCCCACTCAAAACCTTGACGAAGAATTCAAGGAGCTCCACCTTGAAAGTCCGGTTGTTGATGTGTTGGATGAGAAGAAGCTCAAATTAGGCGAAAAAGGGACCGCCTTCGTTCAAAACAAACTACCTAAGAAATTAGATGATCCGGGCTTATTTGTTCTACCTTGCAAGATCGGTAATTCGGAGGCTTATGACACATTAGCCGATCTTGGATCAAGCCTTAACCTACTTCCGTTACCTCTCTACACCTCTCTAAAACTTGGAAGACTTGAAGAAACCAAGGTGATAATAGGCTTAGCGGATGGAAGTGTTGCTTACCCGGTTGGAGTAGTTAAGGACGTGTTTGTACACATTGGAAAACTAACCATTTTAGCCGATTTCCACGTCCTTGATATGGTTAGCGACCCTAAATGCCCCTTGTTGATAGGTAGAGGATTTTTGGCGACCGCTAGTGCTATGATTGATTGTAAGGAATCCAAGATAGCGGTAGGAGAAGGAGATACTTGGTCAATCTATGATGTTAAGAAACATGCCTATGATACTAGTGAGGAACCAACACCACATTGGTTAGAATTAAATAGGAGACCATCTAGATATGGACCTTGGATAGATAAAGGCTTCATAGGACCCCAACGCCCATTTTACCTAGAAGAGGACTTTGTTAACCGAACACATACGGTAGAACAACTCTTGGCTAGGGACACCGAATTGGATCCATTTGAAGACCCTCTAGTTTTTAGAAAGATGATTGATTTCCTAGGAGTTTTGCCAATTAACCTAGGAATGAATAAGTGGATTTGTGAGGAAGATGATCATAAGTGGAATTGGGATAAACCACCCAAAGATGGAGATGGGTCATGGCATATTAAGATGACATTGTATGACCCGGATGGAGAGAAGTTTGAAAAGATATATCGTACTAAGCGGACCAATAGGAAACTTCAATCCAAACTTAACCCTAAAGACGTCCTCGATGACGAGCTCACTTATATAGGGTAGCGTGACTTTGAGTCTAGCTACAAGACTCGTTAATAAAGAAAAGCGCTTCTTGGGAGGCAACCCAAGCTTTATTTGTTCTATTTGCTTTGTGTGTTTATTTATTTGTTTGTTTGATTTTATTTGTTTCCGTATGTGTGTTTAATTTTTATTATTATTGATTCATGTTAAAAACTAATTTGTGAAAATGCTTTATTTTGTTTTTAACTTCGTCTTAACTACATATAAAGGTATTTTGCAAAAGATAAGTGTAAGGGAAATCTAAATCGGTTTATTAGAACACAAATTAACATGAATCGTAATAGTAATAAATTAGCATACATATTCGTATTTGTTTGAGTCAAATGCTTGTATCGAGTCATAATGATGTTTTGCAGGATTTCCAGGAAGTAAGGTAAAGGTTTTTCCAGAAATTTTCCGGAAACTTAAAATGAAAATTTTTGTCAGGTCATTTCTGACGGCGTCAGGGGTTATAACCTGACGGCGTCAGATTTAACTTCCAGAAATTTTTGAAAGTTTTGTTTTCATAAAAAGTTTTTATTAAAATCTCCAACTTATAATCTCCAGGAATCTGCAAAATTATCATTCCACAAGCATTATATCCTTATATATAGATTTTTCCCGCCGATGTTATGCAGGTTTTCGTGTTTGTTTTCTCAGGTTTAACAGGTTATTTTGGATAAGGAAATGTTTTTGGATCAAGCTTGTGGCGATGCATTAGTCATGGAGCTTCAACATTCTCTTTGGAGGAAGATCTAACCGTGTAATTTCATTATCCACCGAGCGAATCAGGGGAGTATTTGATTTCATTCTTTTACTTTATGCTTTTACATCTTGTTATTTGAACATTGGGGACAATGTTCATCTTAAGTGTAAGGGGAGGGTAAAAGTACGATTTTAGAAAATACCATTGCGCTTGATTTTTGTTTGTTTGATGGTAGATGTGTAATAAAACTGAGAGAAATACTTGATTAAGGTAATTTTAGTGCCAAATTTAAAATTTTTTACAACATATAGGAGTGAAACTTTGATCTTAATGAGCGTCTCACGGATAGGAGTTATATGACTAGCACAAAAACCGTACCACTAAAAATTTTTTCCACCCCAAATATGTGAGGTTCGCCCCTAGAATTGGTAGGAAAAGCATTTATGCTATGATGTGTGTACCGGTAGCACTTAGACTCTAGAACTTGCGTTAGGACCATTCCAAGGCCACAAGTGAGACTACATTCGTGTAGTTAGATTTACTACATGATAAGAGGCATTAGGATTAACCCATTGTTTTACACCTGTGTTTTTGTTATAATTACATTGGCTACATTAGTCAAGTAATTCTCCCACACCCTTTGCGTTGTACTCATTTTTAGTACACGATACCCCTAGTACACCCCTCAGAGCCTATCTTTTCGTTTCGACCTTTAAGCATTTTACTTAAAGGAAGAATTTGTTACACCCCACTTAAATGTACACCCAAATCGCCTTAGCCTACCTTGTATGCACTCATTTTTAGTGCATTATTGTTACAACATTTGTTTAAACCCCAAGTTAATTATCTAATTGATTACATGGTTGCTAAGTCGAGTCATATCCTTGTACATATTGTTTTGGGACGATTGGGACTCATGGGTAAAGTACTAGTATAATGGAGTAATGGGGAAGAACATCATTTATTACCCCCATATGTGCTAAATGTTTTAAAAGTACTCCAAGTTTTTCAATTATCTTAATTCGAGTTATTAGATTAGTATTTGTAAAGTTATGTAAAAATTCAAGTGTAAGGGGAATGCAACGCCCCTATGATGTATTATTTTGGATGGTAGGGTAAAAGTGTATGCAAAAAAAAAATAAAAATAAAAAAATAAAAAAAAAAAAAAAAAAATCAAGAAAAACACAAAAAAAATGAGAAAATGAAAAATAGAAAAAACATACGGACTACCATCCCGTTTCATTTTATGTTTGTTTTATGTTTTTGTTATTTTGTTATTTCGTTTCTAGCTTAAGATCGAGTCTAGTCTTGGCTTAGCAACATTGTATAGTACATGTAATTGATCAAGATCTTTAACTCGCCACCAGTAAAATATCCTTTATCCAACAAAACCGTGTTTTCCTTTTCCCTACACCTAACGTTATAACCCATTTAAAAGCCCTCTTTGATAGTTTATCTTAGGTGCTTACGCCTAGTGGAGGAGGTTTTCGATCCTTTCCCAAGCCTATGGTAATCTATTTGCTATGACAGGTAGTGAGAGATATTATCCGTTTTCATTTATGAGATTTATTTTGATGACACTTGAGAGATGTGAGTATCTAAACACTACTTGTGAGGTGCTAGTATGTAATCTCCGTGCTTATTATGATTGAAGTGGAACGATTATTTGTTGTAATTACTTTTATGTTTGCGTTAAATGACCCCTAACTTGTATTTTGATTAGAATAAAAGCGCATTTGCTTGAGGACAAGCAAATCTCAAGTGTAAGGGTATTTGATGAAGCAAAAAGTGTACCGCTTTTAAGGGGTCATTTAAGCCTTAAATCGTATTTATTTGATCAAATATTGCCCTAAATCGTTCCTTTTGTCATTTTAGGTACTTTTGAGGAGAAATCTGGAAAAGGAGGCATTTTGGACGTTTTTGGAGCATTAAAGTGAAGAAAACGGCAAAGTCTCAAAAATCGGCTAAAAGTTACTCTTGACGGCGTCAGACTTTACTCTGGACGGCGTCATGCCTTGGCAAGAAAAGTTGGACGTGAAATTTACTCATGACGGGCCAGTGAAAATAGCATGTGAATTCTGACGGCGTCACGCTTTAACTTGATCGAGGGCGTCACGGCTTAAATCATAAGGGGACGGCGTCACGTTCATGGTTCGACGGCGTCAAGCCTTGATAAGCCAGAATGGATTTTTGAAGAGCTAAAGAGGGACGGCGTCAAGAAGGTCATCCGGGAACCCTAAAAGCGGCGAGGTGACGGCGTCACAATCCATAAGGTGACGCCGTCAGATCCAAAAATCTATATATAGTTTTCTAATTTTTTGTCATTAAAGAGAGCTTAGTGTGTGGAATTTTGGGATAAAACCCTAGGACGATTTTAGCTCCTTTTTCAGGGCTTTTTGCCTTGAGATCTTCCATGTTTCATTGAAAGATAAGTTATCAATTAATCATTCAATATGTCTATGTGTTGTTTGATTCTATCTTATTCTTGTCTTTTGTTTAACATGTTAGGCTAAATTTATCTTGTGTTTGCTTAGATCTAATGAAACCTAGCTATTGATTATTGGTTGTTAGTGTGTTATTAGTTGTATTGGATGATTGTTTATCTATGTTAGGCTTAAGAAAACTGGCTAACTTCCTATTCGGTAACTTGCTTGAACGTCTTAAGAAACATGAACCAAACGCGTACTAAAGGTTTTTATGGTTGTATTTAATGCACAAGCGAATTCTAGTGATCCCATGTTAGGAGCTTCCTAGCCGGCTCGACATAGGAGTGAAGTAGGAGCTTGTAGAGTTGGGGAAGTAAGTACGCCACCCCACGAATGGTATTAAGGAATACACCCGTCATCCACGCAACTAATACACACTAATTAACCGGTAAAAGATAGTTAGGGAGTAAGGAAATCTAAGTAAACACATTTCTCTACACATAAGTTTCTCACCAACATTTTATTTTCAGTTATTTTATTTTATTGCATTCATAGTAATTTGGGTTAGTTGACTAGCAACTAATTCCGCCCACTCCTTCAAACCCGAGATTTTACTTGCTTTCATAAAATTATAAAAACATAAAAAATAATCTTCCTCAACCCTTAGACCTAATTAGAGTAGCCTTTCATACCTAACGAACACTATTCCCTGTGGAGAACGATCAATCCCCCGTACTTACCACTACACTATACTACATCGGTCAGGTACACTGCCTGGTGGGGTTGTAAGCCTCTTGAGATCCCTCGAGAGGTAAAACCTGTTGTAAGGTCGCAAAACCACGCATCACTTACGCTGCTGAGTACATAGGTTTAAGCAAAAGTATAACAGTGGACCAAGATAAGTGAATACTGGACTAAGATAGATATAAATCACAATTTCCACAAACATCAGCAGTCACAATTCATCAAGTAACAATATGATAGGTCATAATAGCCCACTTTCATATTGATAATCTCAGTAGGGCCCTAGGTATAACCGACCTTAGCCAGGCACCATGTTATAGCAAATTAGGACAAGATTATTTGCTACCCTGGTCTAAGACAAACATCTGTTGCATATCTAACCTTAGCCAGTCAACAAGTTATAGCAAATAAAAAACAACAGTTAGGTCCATTAAAAATAGTTTTGAATGTTTTCACACACCAAGGTTTCAATAAACAGTTCACGAGTATAGGTGGGGTTGTGAAAGTCACATGCACATAAGTCAATCACATAATGCCTTCAAATAACCAAATCAAATATTTCAGCCAAACAGTCAAATATTGAGTAAACAGTTCGCATATTCCAAATAAACAGTCATTGAGTTTAGTTAAAAACGAGCATGTATTCTCCCCCCAAAACATTTTAAAAACCAATAAAAGTAGGGGCCATAAACTCACCTTAGCCACAACAATGCAAACATCACAACTGACACGACTGACATCTAGAGCTAATCACAACGGTCTCAAGACACACGACACGACGGTTCCAAGATGTACAGGCACAACATTACACAACGGTCTAGGATCGGCACAACCTAATACGCATACGGTTATCTAGAAATACGTCTCGCACAATAATAAAGTGTATAAAAGACAACGTGTCGTAGTTTTCGTGGATTACTCAATTTCAATACTTATCAAAAGCTTAGTATCAATGTTTCGTGTGGTGGTAAGAAAACATAAACTCTAAATACAACTCACGCCAGAGAAGAAAAGGCATTGACATAATCGAGAAATTTTGACTAGACCCAAGCTAACAAAGAATTCTAGAAAATGACGGCAAATAACCAGGTAATATAAAATAGATCAATTGGTAGTTCCGGTATTTTCCCCATAATCTCAAATAGTTTAGAAAAGCTAATTTGCGTTTATAATAAAAGTCAATTTCCTGAAAACAATTTAATAGAAAATTAATAAAAGGTGTTCATTGAATTTAGACATTATTGCCTTATTATATATTTGTTGCGAATCAAATATATTAAATTCATCTTGAGTCTAATATATTGTATTCGTTTCAAGTCCAATAAGTCCATATTTTTCCAATGTCCAATGTCAAGTCCATATCCGAATATCAATGTCCGATAAATATTGATATTGTCCAAATCCAAATCGCAATTCCAAGATCAATTTCCGAAATGTACCAATAGCATCAATGTCAAAAACAAATAATCTCGTTAGTCAATTATATTTTGACACCACATTTTATAACCAAGCATACTTTTAATATTCTAACCAAACACACCCGTTTAAATCGTTGTGGGCTTGTGAGCCCATTAGTTTAAATAAACAAACACACCCATAGTGGGCTGTTGGCCCATTACCTATTCCAAACAAAAGTCACAAACCAGATCCAACCCACAAAACCTACACCAACACAGACTTGTAATACAAAATGTGAACACACGGATTCAAACACAATCGCAAACACATAACTGATATGTCTTGTTGAACCTAGGATAATTCACACCACACACCCTTTGTGGTTTTTCTTTGTTATTAACCAGACTAAGGGGGTGTTTCTTTTTTTCTATATGGGGAGAGAAGGTATATAATAATATTTATTTTGTGCTTGGGCCCACATATTTCCCTTATTTCATCTAAATCCACAAGGCAAAAAAATGAACATCCTCCCCAATAAGAGGCTAAATCAGACGTAGGACCCACCTTCTCTCCCCATATAGAAAAAAAGAAACACCCCCTAAGACTCACCCTATATTGGTGGTCTTGTTGAACCGAGACCAGGTGGCCTCATACACCCTATGTGGGATTTGAGCCGAGATACCAAAACAAACACCCCTTTTGTACCTTACGTTAAACCAAGCAAAACACACAATCTCACCCTATGTGGGTTTCGTTAAACTCAGTAATCGACACAACGTGAACCAAACGCTAGGGTATTTCAACCACGCAAAACCAGTACCAAATCCGAGAACAAAACTAGCAAACTATTATAATAGGCAATTCCAAATCTCAAACTGAGACACAAACCGAGACCAAGACGGGACTCGACCCGTAAAACTTAGTCTGGGTTTAACCCGACCCGTATACCAAACTCACCACAATCACCTTAGTTGTTTTGTAACCACACAAAACATACTATTTTCAATTAAAAAATGTTTTTAAATAAGTTTAAGCACGAATTCTTTGTTAAAAACATTTTTAGCGTCATTTTAATCCACGAAAACATAACCATCGTTCACACATATATATATATACACGGTTATAAGTTTAAAGGAAAACGAAGCGGGTTCTCACGTTTACCATAACAAGAACAAAAAAAGGGGTGGGAGAGGTGGAGACGATGGTGGTAGCTCACGGTGGCAAGAAGTGGTGGTGGCTACTCACGGTCACGAACCAAAAACAACCAAAACTCTTTGAATCCTTCGATCTGAACACCAACACTCTTGTAGTACGCGGATCTTCAACGATGATGATGGGGATGGGCGCGGCGGCGCTGCAGGTGGTCGGAGTTGGCCGGAAAAAGTGGCCGGAAGATGGTGAAGAGGGGGCGCGTGCACCTCAGAAACGACTCATGATGGTGATATAAGGGCGGGTGTGGTGGTGTTTTAGTGGTAGAGGTGGCGGTGAGGTGTTGCTGTGGTGGCCGGAGATGGGGTGGCCAGAGGGTGACGGCTGCCGAAAAATGAGAGGAGTAATAACCCTAGAATGGGTTATAGTTAGGCTTATTGGTAAACCCTAGGGACTGCTTGTGTAACCCTAGGAATTTCAGGGGTTGGCAGGGCAATATTAGCTGCAGGGACCATATCCGTAATTTAGGCTATCTTTCACGAAATGAGGCTCGGGGCTCATTTAGGCTAGTAAACAGCGGATTCAAGACACGAGAATTATGCCATCATGCTCAGAATAATATTTCCAATAAAAATGACTATTCATACGCCTCGTTTCTCGCAAATAATAAAATAATCAAATAAAATCGTCGGTTGTGCCAGTACGTGTTGTGCACGGTTTTCACGTTTCGCGAGACAACTTCACGTTTTAGGGTCAAATAAGCTCGGAAAGGTTCGTAAATGAAAAACAGGGATAATCTCGTATAAAAATACGTATGAACAATTACGGGGTATTACAGCTCGGTCTCGAATTTCTAATTCATCCTTCCTTTCTAAACCCTTATTTTCATTATGTGCCTCCATTACCACCATATCCTCATCCTTAGCTTCTTCACGCGTGTAACATTTTTATGAGTATTACTACTAATTCCGGACATAAGAACAAAATCCCCAAATTTTGCTGGCCTGGAAGCTTCATTTGTCTTGAAGAACGCCGCGATTTGGTCATTTTGAATTATAAGATGAGTAGTTTGTTCAAAATGCGTTGTGAATATGAAGAAGTAATTGAATTAGGGTTTACGGTATTCAAATTGGGGAAAATACAATTGAAGTAAAAATTAGGGCAAAAACAAAATCAAACCTTCAAATCTACTAGAAACTAGCAATGGAACATCAAAACAGTAATATAAATGGAATCTAAAGCTTTTGAACGGTTTATTTTTGTGTTTTAACGGTGAACTAGTGGTCGCGCTAAGAGAATTTATCAATTGCAAACACGGAGTAAAAGAAACCTTGTTGAAATTCAAAATGGTGAATTAGTTGGCTTAACAATGTTTTCACCGAAAACTTAAAAAGCTTTATTTGTGTTTGGTAATGGGCCGACAAATAAGGTGGCCCAAAAAATGAAACCCAAAAGATTAGATAGGTAAGTAACAAACCACATCTCTGTCTCTATCTATCTTGGAAATCAAACTAACCAAAACTAAATAAAAATAAAAATAATTACTTCAATTAAAATCTTCATCTTCATCGTTTGTTCGGAAAGTTAGGGTTTCGCGTCTAATAATAATATTGTTTCGACAAGGAAACTTGAAAGATGGTCTCTTTTTAGGTTTGTGTTTATTATACTTATTGTTAATCAAATGAGTTTATTTATGCAACTAGTTACATATTGTGTGTTATGTTTGTATTAAGCGGAGAGTATTTTGTTGTTAACTGATGTTAGGCGGCTAAGGAACTCAACTTTCTCTCTCTACAACTAACTTCACAAGTTTGAAGAATTACCTAATATTGTTATACGAATTATCATCTATACTTTTGGACAGGTTATTTGATAGGATTATCCTTATAAATGCAAATGTTTACCTAGATAGAGGTGGATGATGTATTAGGCAGGTTGGTAATTATTGATTTTAAAAACAATAATCCTCATCATCTCAAAATTTGACTTCATTTCCTCTTGGTCTTCTTAAATAACTTAACAGTGTGTTTTTGCACTGAAAAAGGCGTTGGTTGATCCTTGAGGAAGATGCTGTCCAAGATGAATACCAATTGGACTGATTGCATGGGTTTCCAATTTCAGAAACGCACGGGAAAGCTTTGGGGAGTTATCAATCTTCTTGGCATGCAACCTTGTGAGGTACGTATTATAGACTTTCAACTCAGCCTCATTTAATATGTGCAGCAGAGTACTCTCCCTTTCTTGGAATCCACAAGGGAGCAGTACCTCAAGAGGCGAGGGTATTTAACGACCCGGAGTTGGATTCAAGGAGGTGTTCTCAGGTTGTAACAAAGCTGCTTTATCTTCTAAATCAAGGGGAAACCTTCACAAAGGTTATATTTTGTTTTTACGCGCCCAAATTGCATAAATATATATATTGCTAGGTTTTTTGAACTTTCCATGTTGGTTTTGCAGGTTGAAGCGACTTGGAAGTTTTCTTCTCCATGACAAAACTATTCCGGTCCAAAGATATTGGTTTACAAAGAATGGTTTATCTGATAATAAAGGACCTTTCTCCCGCTTCAGACGAGGTTATATAAAATTACTTAATTGTTTGGAGTCATTAATTATGTTTTAAGTATACTTTTCAATGACTTTTTTTTTGTATGCAAAAGGTTATTATTGTCACGTGGTCAGATTCACCATTTCCTTGGCGTCGAGGGACCAAAGACCTCTAATACTAGCAAATACATAAGGTATATTTATAACCGTGTCATCCTTGAGAATGCAACTGTTCGAGTAAGCACATTGGCCAAGTTTGGTGCGATGGTTGATTCTTCGAAGGTAACTTACATATCTTCTGTCAATATTACTCTAACATGGAGTATGTGTACTAATATGGACATTGATTCTACTTATTTTACTGCAGCCCTGAATATTCGTTCTCTTTGGATCACTGGACATCCCACTGGTCAACCTGGAAACTAGTTTGAAGAGTTACGTAAGTGACCAATATTGTTATGACTCCACTCTGCCACGAATTATCATCTATTCCAGAGTTTTCTACTTTTGGACAGCTTTACAAGGTTCTTTGATAGGATTATCCTTATAAATGCAAATGTTTACCTAGAGGTGGCAAGGTGGATGTATTAGGCAGGTTGGTTAACAGGTAAAAAAGGGATTAGGTGTAAATGGGTAAGTATGTTGTGTACAGGTCGAGTTGTCCTGCAAATATTGACTAGAATATTTCAGTTCTAGGAAACATGCAAACAGCTGTTCATAGTGTAGGCTTCCACCATTGATCGTTCAATGTGTCACTTATTTTGTTCTTTGCATCTCTGGAGTCCCAGAAGAAGTGTTAGAATGCTCTTTACCCAAAAAAAGTAGTGTTAGAATGCTTGTCTTATCACCTAAAAACGGGTAAAAGATTGAAAAACAAAGAGTATGGTATGTAGAATCCCTTTACTATAAATATTTTACTCCCAATGTAGCAAATAATCTATCTGAGTACGTGCACAGTAATTATTGTGGAATGCATTTACATAAAAAGCTGGTCATCAGAATCTAAAGTTGGTCAAAATAGAGTATATACATAAACCAAAATCAGCCATCTAAATAACAGTATTTTCTGTCATCATGTGAAAGTTCATTCTCCAGTTTAGGTTCCAAGTAAAAAGCTCAAAGGAGTAGAACACAGATATATTTGGTTTCTCCTAATTTTAAAATCTTTTCTGATTTCTTTGATGTCTATATTATGCAGGTGGCAATGACCCACCCAATGGCGGTAACCAACTGCAATCTTGATATGGAGAGCTTGATCTCAGACCAAAACAGAAGTATTGCTACCCTTGCCATTACCACACTGCTGAAAACAGGGAATGAATCAGGTGTTGATAACTTCATGTCTGATATTTCCGACGAGTTTAAAATCGTGGTGGTTGATGCCATTAGATCTTTGTGTTTGAAGTTCCCCCTCAAGTACAGAACATTGTGAGTTTGTTCAACTTTATTTTCTGTGAAATTCATGATTTTATATAGCTTGAGAGTATCTCTCATGTGCCTTTATTTTCTTTCTATCAAGGATGAATTTCTTGAGCAATATCTTGAGGGAAGAAGGTGGATTTGAGTACAAAAAGGCAATTGTTGATTCGACTGTCAATTCACATATCTATCAACACAGGTAAGCTTGTTATTTCTTATCAGAGCTTACAAGATGGGCGGGCCAGGTAACGGGTCAAAAAAATTCTGGTGGAAAGAATTGAAGTCACTGTTTGTATGTCGAAATGGCTTGGGTCAACCAGAAACACTTTATGTCCATATTTGTAGTGTGACAATTCATCGAAAATAATCTTTGAAAAGACTTTCAACTCATTTGACCCATCATTTATGGTGCAAGGTAATTTGTTTATTTGACCAGTTAGAGATAGAGCATAACCTGAATTGAACCATTAATTTATGGATTGAAAATTTGAAATTACCACCTATACATATGTTTTCCATTGTCCTGTTGATTCATCCGTAGCAATATAGCATTGCTTGTGTTTCTGTCAGCTATATTACTAAAACTTGTTTCATGAAACAAATACATGGTCTGTTAATATTGTTCCATTATGTACGTCGTCATTAATGGATATCTTGAATCTCGTGTCAAGTAGGCGTACGTATCATAATCCTATCACATGGCATTAACGGTCTGGTTGATTCGAGGCTGGGGTCAATAATGATAACTGGAAACGCCACGAGTAAATTGTGATCTCATGAGTTTGGTGTTTCTTGGAACCCAAATAAATAACCCAAGGACAAATATTGGAGATGCTTTTTGGCCTTGAGGTTGTTGATTTAGTTTCCTGAAAACCATGCATCACGAAATCACAATCTACATGCTAAACCATATGAACCTAGATATAGCAACTCCTAAAGATCAACCGTGGTTATACTACAGTATATGCAGCAGGCGTACGCCCGTACTTTTTGCTTTGATAGTGGCAATCACAGTGAAATATTAATAGGGTTATAATAAGGGTTGAATGAGGTTGGAACTTGTAATGGACTGCTGAAAGACTCGAGAATGGCTTATTACACATTTGTTTCTTGTTTCAAAACCGAGAAATAAAAGCTAGGCAACCATTTTGTTTTACTTCCTTGCAAGAAATACTATCTGAAATAATCTTGTATGTACATAATTCTAATGTGCCACCAAATCAAAGTGCTTGGAAAGTCTATCTACGTAAGTAAATGCAAGTTTGCGACTTAGTTTGCTTGAACATGCATTACACACCGAATTCCCCTACAATCAAGAAGTAAAGAACCCCAAAATCACAATGCAAGCCTTTGGGTTGGGCAATATATTTGTGAATCCATAACACACTTACGTGTCGTTTGTTTTTTCAGAGCTTTTAGCTCTTAATCTGCAAACTATATCTGCAGAAGAAGAGGTACATATAAAGCTCTTCATCTGCAAGAAGAAGACCGTTTGTTTTTTTTCTATTGAAATACTTCTTTCCTTTTTCTCTTCTTTTCTTCTTTTTTTCTTTTTTCACTAGTATTCTTTTTGCTATTGAAGTACTTTATTTTATTTTATTTTTTTTTCACTAGTATTTTTTTGCTATTGAAGTACTTTTTTTCTTTTTTCATTTCTTTTTTCTTTTTCACTAGTTTTTTTTGTTATTGAGTGCAAAACAAGCAATCGCTTAAAATACGGAGTATTAAAGACAATACATAATGGTTTAAAATATACCAATATCGCTTAAAAGACGGAGTATTAAAGACGATACATATGGTTCAAAATATACCAATACATAATGGTTCAAAACATAAAAATTGCAAAGCACATAAATTATAAAAATACTACGAACATGTATCAAATTAGGACCCAAGTTAAATCATTTGCATTAATTGTTGCCCGATTTGATCTTTTAAATTAGTCATATATTGTCAATCCGATGCATTCCCTTGTGGTTGAACAACTTGATCTTCTTCATCAACTCCATCATCAACTTCAACTAATACGTTGTCATTCTTAAGTTGCACATATGATTGCTCATATCTTGAAAAGAGTTCATCATCTAAACCCTCTTTGCGTATAAAATTATGAAGTGCAAAACTAGGCAATCGTGATATTTCGTTGTACCGTAAGTGGAAAGGGTGCCATCTTCTTTGATATTGGAAAAAGTGCTTTCAAGACACCAGCAACACGTTCAATCACGTTTTTAAAGTTTTGCATGCGAGTGGTTGAACTTTTCTTTACTATTCAATGCACGCCTTCGCCGAAAATCTCCTCACCGATATCTCACATGCGAGTGGTTGATACTTTATCACTTTATTTTATTGTTATTATTATTATTATTATTATTTATCTTAATAGGAGTCAATTTCATGATACAGTTACAAGCACAAATTCACGATATAATTGCAAAAACTACATACTGATGGCATTGCAATTGCTATTTTGTTCATTGATATCAGTAGGCCATAATAGACTTATTTTAACTTGCCATATAAATATATAAAATTGTTACACAATCATCCTATAAACATATATATAACAACAAGCTTAAACAAGAGTATAGCATGTCAAAAACAAAGTCAATTCCATCACTGAATGCTTTGGCATACAGAAGACATTGCATGCTAAAGGAAAACTGATGTTGCAGACCTTCAAGAAACAATTCATATCATAATGTTCAAGTATACTTCTTCATAAAACTGAACATAACTCAATATATTAAAATGGGGAAAAAGCTGATAAGTTATGATCAAGAGAAGTCATCCGAGAATTTGAGGGAGAACTTCGGAGCTTTTATACAAGGATTAATAACATTCCTTTTGGACATTCCTGGAACTGCTTTCCACAAGTGTCTACAGGTATGCTAATGGTTCGATCGATATCTATTTTTTGTAATCAAAATGCATAAAACCTTCAAAAACGTCTTCTTAAAAACGAGCACGATTGTTATTGAGATCATATATAACGCATTAATATATTAAACAATTAAATCAGGGAAGAAAAGGGTAATGAAGATACTCGAGAACATGCTAAAAGAAAGACGGGCTACGCCAAATATAGTCAAAACTGATTTTTTTGATTACGCAATCGAAGAACTCAAGCAAGATGATACAATCCTTACAGAGGAAGTTGCCTTGGACTTGATGTTTGCTCTATTGTTTGCTAACTTCGAGACAACTTCCCAAGCCATAACAGTAGCTATTATCAGATAACCCTCGGGCATTGAAGGAACTAACGGTATGTAAAGAATGTAAAATCGATCCGCGACAAATTTTCTTTTACATAAACCACATAAAAGTTTAATACCCGACAGTTGGTAACAAGAATGATTTCGTCACTATGCACCCACTGATCACTGGTTGTCATTCATTGTGAATAAAGTTGATTTGTAGGGGATAGATGAGGACGTAACCCACCAGATTAGAGCTGGGTGGGCGAGATGGAGGGCGGCGTCGGGAGTCCTTTGTGACAGGAACGTCCCATTAAAGCTAAAGGGTAAAATTTATAAGGTGGCGATTAGGCCGGCTATGTTATACGGGTCTGAGTGCTGGCCTATCTCGAAAGCCCATGCTAATAGGGTCGAGGTGGCGGAGCTGAGAATGCTAAGGTGGACTTGCAGTAAAACCTTGCTGGACATGATCCCGAACGGAGTCTTTAGAGCTAAGCTTGAGGTCGAGTCTATTATTTCGAAGATGAGAGAAGGAAGGCTCAGGTGGTTCGGTCATGTAAAGAGGAGGCCCCAATCAGCACCAGTAAGAAGAGTCGAACCGTTAGTGGTGGACGGTGTGAGAAGGAGGGGTAGACCCAAACTCAGATGGGAGGATAGACTTAAGCTCGACATGAAGGAGCTGCTCTTGTCAGAAGACATGACCTCAGATAGGAAGGCGTGGAGGGATAGAATTAGGATTTGCGAGTAGCTTAGGCTAGGTGTTGGGTTGTTTTGCCTTAGCTTTAGGCCCAGTGCGTTGTCTTGCTTTGCCTTGTTTGGTTGCTTTGCCTTAGCTTTAGGCCCCGTGCGTTGCCCTCTTTGCTTTGCCCGTTTTGTTTTGTGCCTTAGCTTTTTGTGCCTTTGTCTGCCTGTTTTTTCCTTGGTTATTTGCTCTTTGCTTTTTGTGCCCCGTGCGTTTCTTCCATGTTTTTGTGTTTGCGTTTCTGTGTTTGCTTGTTTTGCCTGCTCTTTTGCCTGCTTGTTGTCTGCTTTGTTTTTTCGGTTGCTCTCCTGTCTTTGCTCTCTCACGCGCACTTATGAACTTGTCGGAGGTCTCTTTGGAAGCAGTCTCTCTACCCCTGGGTTTTCCTTGGGGTAGGGGTAGGATCTGTCTACATCTCACCTCCCCCACACCCTGCCTTGGCGGGATTGGGTATGTTGTTGTTGTTGTTGTTGTAGACTATCTGATGCAAGAACCTATGTGCCTAAACTTAGGATCAGGTGTGTGTCATAATTTGTTACTCTATTTATTGCTAAATTAGCTTCTCAAATCACAGCATCAGCGGTGTTAGTTTACTTGGGTAGAAGAACAGCTAGTCAGTTGTTTATAGGCGACAACGGCATCACGCATACCTCCAATTTGTATCGATTCCTACAGTTGTTCAACACAAGGGGGGACAAGTGATGCAGGTGTGTTATATTAATCAACCGAGGATATTCTGTTAGTGGCATCTTTATTGGATGGTGGGTTTCTTTAGGTGAATTACAACAGGTCTTAAGTGCACTGGTTAGTATACAAACCATCATGCTCCCACTCACATCCTTTAAGTCAGATTATATCCAAATGTTGGTTGACTTCACTATAGGGACCAAGGGAGTTTATAACAGGTTTAAAAGAGTTCGACTTCCACCTGTGGTTGGTTGTTTAGGGTCTGGTCAAAGTTCATATACAAAAGACAAATCAGAATGATGTGCGATGTTTTGATACAAATTTGCGCCTAATGGTGGCACGCATATGCATCAGCTGGTTTCTTTACCGATCAATTTGGAGACGGGGTAGTGCTACATTCAAAGTTGCTAGCTTGCCAGCAGCAAATATTACTTACAAATCACCTAAGTTGCAGAAGTAAGTGTAGAGTGTGTTGAGTCCCACTATCACAACAGGTGTATGCAACAACGCTTCGAACACTTATGGCCACTTTACAGGCATACAACATCCCATGCTCGTTGGGCAAATAAAATATTTACAATGCTCACAACTAGTTTTAACATTAAAATTCAAACTACATTATAGTTCCTAAAGTCGTTTCCAGATGTTCATTTCATATGGGGTATTAAAGTAGTGGATCATCTGCAATTCTCCTACTTCCAATTCAAGTATCGACACTCGATGCTAACGTACGATTAAACGATCACAGAATTCATATCTAAGCATTAAAAAAAATGTTCATCTAGATCACCTCTAACGCCTTTATCGAACCTCTCATAAAACACAACATAGAAGAGCTCCATCACTATCCACAAATTCTATAAAAATGAATCAATTCTATGTTTTACAGTAACTACATGAAAGAATCAACTGTCATAACTCATAAGCCATGACTCTAGGCAGGCCTTCGTTTGGGACTGATGTAAGATGGCAAAGATGCCACCTTCCTAATAAATGACATTAAAACATATCACCAATAACCAATAACCATTTTTTAAGCATACCCACAAGATCAAAACATCAAAACAACTCCACACAAACAAAGTTCAAAACATATCATTTCTTAATAAATGACATTAAAAAGGTACAAAGATCTAATTTCTAACATACCCACAACTTTAATGATGAAATGGGTACTCAAATATCATGGGTTAAAGTTCAAAACCTCATTTTTGACATACCCACAAACAAAAGAATGGAAGAAAACCCTTACCTTTTTTATGGCGGCTGGGATGATGGTGGCCGGCGGATGGGGTGGTGGTGGTCGGCGGATGGGGTGGGGGTGGTGGTGGCGGCTGGGGTGGGTTGGTGATGGGAGGTGTGTGTGATAGGGTTTGTGAAATGAAGAGCTAAGAAGAGAAAGTAGATGTCTGCAATATTGAAGAGCTTAGAAGAGGAAAGAAGCTCTTTTGTCTTAAAAAAACAAACAACTTCCTCTGCTCGCCCGCAGAGTAAAGAAGTGAAAAGTGGAAATAAGAGGTTATTTGGAAAAAACAAACAAGGCCTTAAATAGTAATCAACTATTACTTCAAAAACTTGCTATTTATCGCACTGTTTAAGAATCAAACTACAGTACAAACGAATAAATGTCGACTCTACTAGTGCCTAAGCACCTCTTACATAGTCTTCACAAATCACAAGTTATAGCCTGACATCTGCATTAACCATGTCACTATGACGCTATACATAGCAAGTTCCATGGACCGACTTAAAGTTCTTGGTTGGACACAAATTTAAATACAAGTTCCATGGACCGACTGCACAAATCATTTCTACTCCATGCAAATTGCCAACAACATCAAATTATACATCAAAATGTTACTTGGATCGATCACAAGGTGTGTGGGAGATAGTAGAAAATGAGTTTTGAGCAACAAAAGATGTTCAAATACTTGACACAACTTGAGTATTAAACTCTCGTGCTATAAATGCATTAGCCGGTAAGACGTTAAGGGTACATGGGTTGAGCTACGAGAAAAGTAATAAATCGAACTATTGCCCTTGTGCCCATGTCCCAATCGCCCCCTCCTCGGAGGGATATGTGCATCTAAAAGATATTTCATTATGTACTCAAATTAGTTCTATACAATAATAGATATGACCATATGTGCATCTAAAAGATATTTCATTATGTACTCAAATTAGTTCTATACAATAATAGATATGACCATCAACGAGAAAGAAAGTGCAATAGCTAAATGACGATGAGGGGCAGTTTGTGGATGGATAAAATCTCAAGATAACGGTTAGAAGAGGTACCAAGTAAATGAATTTGAATTGAGATTTTATTATAAAAAGAAAAGGGATAACCCGGAAACCATCCAAATGTCAACTTTTTTTATTTAGTCGTGTGTTATTATCTTGTGTTTTTTAACAACTCACATGCCACTAAATCAAAAGCCTTATATATCATTCTACTTATATCATTTTATATAAGTTTAAACACATAATGACCAATAACTAGATTAATGAGAGTGAAAGAAGCAAGAAGTCCATCGTCGTCTAGCTGGGTTCGATTCCCGGCAATAAAAAGAACATTTTTTTTTCTTTAAATAACAACCCTTGTACTTTCATCAACTTGTCATACTCACCCCCTTGACTGTTCTTTCACTTTAAGTAGTAGGACGCCACATAATAAGCTACCAACAACTATGGGAAAGTACTTTTTTTTTTTTTTTGGAAGGTGACTTTCAATTTAAGGGTCGGAGTCGCACCTGCCTCATTGACAGGCCCTCGTCCACCACTAACCCAGACTATGTTGTCTGAACCGGGTCCACGCTGGTGTTGTGGGGACTATTAGCGGCTTCCTCCCGGAAACTGTACCGCCTCCACACGAGTTTCCTCGCTGAAGTAACGACCGGATGAAAACCGGGAGCGGCTCGGATTGGAACCTGCGCAACATTGGCTTACAGGCTCTTCCTCTTCATTGCCTGATACCAACAGAGCAAAGTGGCCCTTGCACATTGCGAGGACTTCCCAGTGGGTCACCCACACTGGTACTACTCCCGCATGTGCACGCTTAACTTAATAAGCATCCACCATTGGGCCACATTGATGTTGGTCTATGGGAAAGTACATAATATTTGATTCATATAATATAATTTTTTCATAAAATTTGTGTAGAAATAATAATAAAAATGTATGTAGTGATGGAGCCAAAAAAAACTGTTAATTCACTCAACTTCTTGTATATATCAATTCTTTTTTCTTTTTGTTTAGTACAAAATTTTTATTATTTTTTACATAAAAAATGGGTAGTTTGCTTCTTTTTTTTTTTTTTTTTTTTTTTTTTTTTTTTTTTTTTAATTATTTTTTTTGTTTTGTTTAAGTTTTGTTTTTACGCCAAACTTCAGCTCAAAGAAAAAATAAATAAGGGACGAGCACCGTACCATGTGGAGGCGGTACGGTTTCCGGGAGGAAGCCGCTAATAGTCCCCACAACTCCAGCGTGGACCCGGTTCAGACAACATAGTCTGGGTTAGTGGTGGACGAGGGCCTGCCAATGAGTCAGGTGCGACTTCGACCCTTAAAATTGAAAGTCACCTTCCCAAAAAAAAAAAAAAAGCTATCAAAATTCAAACCAAATCTTTTCATACACACCTCTCCCATTACGAGTATAGTTCAACAACTCTTCCAAACCAAAAAACTTCTTACCATATCATTCTCTTCTTTTTTCCTTGTATTAATTTTCACTAAAACATCTTGTTTATGCTAGCAGGTTTCATGATTAGCAAGTCTTTCACTTCTCTCTAAACCTGACTTTGTCTCTTGTAAAATCTCGTTATTACGTTTGAATGTCATACATGTATTTATTTTTACATCTATGTGATACTGGCATGGTGTTTTTTAATCCATGCATGTTATAGATTACAGTTGATTGCAAGAAGTGATGGAGGAGGTGGTAGAGCCGTAGATCGAGGAGGTGGTCGACCAAGTAAAGTTCAAAGAATTGACGGAAGGATGAATCCTTAGAATTCACGATAGTTTAACATGTTATGTATATCCATAACAACTCGACTCATCCGTTTAACATGTTATGTATATCTATAGCATCTCGACTCATTCGTTTAACATCTCATGTATAACGATAGCATCTCGACTCATTCGTTTAACATGTTATGTATATCCATAACAACTCGACTCATCCGTTTAACATGTTATGTATATCCATAACAACTCGACTCATCCGTTTAACATGTTATGTATATCTATAGCATCTCGACTCATTCGTTTAACATCTCATGTATAACCATAGCATCTCGACTCATTCGTTTAACATGTTATGTATATCCATAACAACTCGACTCATCCGTTTAACATGTTATGTATATCTATAGCATCTCGACTCATTCGTTTAACATCTCATGTATAACCATAGCATCTCAACTCATTCGTTTAACATGTTATGTATATCCATAACAACTCGACTCCGATTAACATGTTATGTATATCCATAACAACTCGACTCATCCGTTTAACATGTTATGTATATCTATAGTATCTCGACTCATTCGCTTAACATCTCATGTATAACCATAGCATCTCGACTCATCCGTTTAACATGTTATGTGCATCCATAACAACTCGACTCATCCGTTTAACATGTTATGCATATCCATAGCAATGTAACTCAATCCTATAAACATGACATGACAAATGCATTAAACTACAATGATATATCGAAAAGTTACATTATTCGACTCAGGACATAACAAATGCATTAAACTACATGTTATGTATAATAATATGTGTGTTTACTTTTTAGGTTGAGGATTTTGGCGGGATATTTTATTTTTAAGCACGAATTGTTACCGCCTCAAGTTAAAGATGTTGGGCTTGGGTTTTTTATTTTAGAAAAATTACCGGGACAAGTTAAAATTTTGGCTAGTTAATTTATTTAATTTTAATTATATATTAAATAAAAGTAGTTAAATTAATTTTTTTTTTAATTTTATAAAAGTATTTATTTTAAATAAAATTATTTAATTTTAAATAAATTTATTTAATTTTAAATAAATTTATTTAATTTTAATTATATATTAAATAAAAGACTTTATACTAATTATTTTTTTTAATTTTATAAAAGTAATTAATTTTAAATTAAAGTATTTAATTTTAATTATACAATAAATACCGACGCCATGTCGTCGGTATTTACTTGGAAAAAACCCCTCCCAAAATTTTCATTTATCCCGCCAAAAAGCAAAACGACAAAAGATTTTTATTGGTCTCGACGATATGTCGTCGGGACAATTATAAGTTATATTAAAAGTACACAAAAACTAGATGTGGTCAAAGACTTAGAAAAAAAATCGATCTATCCTCAATTATTGCCGGCGATATACCACTACCACACCACCACCACTAATCCGCCACCACTAATCCACCAACACCACCACCACTAATCCACCAACACCACCACACCATCACTGGTTCACTACCCCACCACATTCGCTACCACCACCACCACAATAGCTCTACCACCACCACCACAGTCTCCATTACACGAGCACCACTGTGCACTTCTTCCCCACTTCTTCTCATGTTTAATTCTTTCCTTAACCCCTCCTTTGTTTAATTCTTCTTCCCCACCACGCAGGTACTTTTAATTTTGCTATTTTTTTTTTTAATTTTTTTTTTAATTTATGTAAGTTAAGTGTTAATTAATGTAGTAATTCTTAACTTTTTTATGTTGTTTTCTGTCTCTTTTATTTTATTTTTTTATACAGCTGAGAGCTAGCGAGAGTCGAGAGCTGAGACAGCTGAGACATAGGAAATGTGGTCCATTTTTTATTTTTTTAAACTTTTGGTATCCCGATGACATGTCACCGTTAATAGTTTTAGCTCTTGTATTAAGCAACCAGTATAAATGTGCTCTCTTTTTATATAGCCCAAGCCCGAGACCGCAGCCCGAGAATGCAGCTCGAGACTGCAGCCCAAGACCGCAGCTCAAGACCGCAGCCCGAGACCGCAGCCCGAGAGACCATTGCCGAGACAATATGTTACTTGTTTTTTCATTTTTATGCTTTGTTGTATCCAGCCGTAGTAGTTGTAGTTTTCCAGCCGTAGTAGTTTAGTTTTCCAGCCGAGACAGTAGATATTGCGTTTGGTTAGTTGTTTGTTTGTTAGACTTTTGTGAATGTTTTAGGATTTTAGTGATTAATTTCGGAAAGTCCCCGTCCGAAGTTAATCATCCTATAGAAAACCCATCTGGAATTAATTTCGAAAAGTCCCCTGTTTGAGACTGCTTTTTGAATGTTTTGTCTCATTTAGGATATAGATGCGTATAATTGGTTTACTATTTGAGATGATTTCGACAGTGTTTCTCCTTTACTCCTACGAATATGTCTTTAATGCACATATTTGGGGAGTTGAGGGGAAATGCTGCCGAAATTTTCTCAAATAGTAAATCAGTTATACGCATTCATATATGAGACGAATCATTCAAAGAGTGGGTTAGGATTGCCTTCCATAGTTGCACTAGGTGAACAAAACAACTCGTAATAATTCCACGGTTATATGTGTTTGTGTCGAATCTTTTGAATGTGTTTAATTAAGTGCATATAATAACTGATTCCATCATAAAAATGCAGTTATGATACTTGATAAGAGTTGGACCGTTTAGAGAGTCGTTTTCAAAATAATTTTTTGATGGTCTTGCCGCATTCTTCAGTCATTGCAAGCCGATACTAAATAGTTACGGAAAAATAAATTGTCCATGTCGTATTTGTCGTAATGTTGAATGGGTAACTCTACATGATCTTAAAAACCACATAGGCGACCGTGGGTGGGACCCAACTTATACACAATGGCGCGATCACGGTGAACCGGATCCTCCGTCGTTAGTACATAACACAACACAACGTGAGATGAGTGACATGGGTGCGTGCCTTAATGATATTCTTGATATTCCTCCGAATAATGATATTCTTGATATTCCTCCGAATAATGAACAAAATGAGCCAACTCAAGGAAATATTTATTTGAATGTGTATGTATCTGAATATGTGCATGCTTATGTTAATTTGTTCATGAATTTCTGTATGTTATTCAACTTGTACTTTTACAGATGGCAGCAGTAGTCGTACGCGGTCACGGTGGTGATGGTGCTGGTGACCCACCACCTCCCCCGCGCAGTCTTGAGAGCGGTTGCCGTGGTAAGAATTTCCGGATTATTTTTAAAGAAACTTAAACCTGATCATTTGTATTTGGTTACTTGTTATTTTATGACGTGTTTTCACTCACTTCAATTTGTAGGATCATGAGCCCGAAGGGGAAGGGGTAGGGGTAGGGCAGGGGAGGGAGGGGCGGCGGCAGGACGGGTGTGCGTAAAGCCACCATGAACGTAGCCCTCAAGAATGTCGTGCGTGATTTCGGCCCGCAGCTGATTGACTTTGACTTCAATGATCAGGGGACAATCACTCATGTCGGCGACAACGCTAAGTGGTTCAGTAACTACATTGGTGAGCCGATTAGGGAGTTCCTGTTGTGCTATGATTCCTGGCACACGATCGAAGAAGAAAAGAAGGCTCATATCTTTCCTCGACTCGGGGTCAGTTATTTCATTTTCCTTTTATATTGTTTTTGTTACCGTGTTTATATATTTTAATGTGTATATTTATTTAAATTTATTTATTTATTTATCTATATATATTAGTTAACAAATATCAAAAAATTAACAAATATCAAAAAATTAGTAAACAAATTTGTTTATTTATTTATCTGTATATATTAGTTAACAAATATATATATATATATATATATATATATATATATATATATATATATTAGCTAACATATTAAAAAAATTAACAAAAATAAAAAATTTGTTTATTTATTTAAATTTATTTTAGTTGTATTTGATTGCAGGAAATGTTTGATCTGAGGACCCACATGCGTTCACCCCGGTGGGAGACCATCAGAGATGGCATCAACGATTATCTCGCAACTCGCTACAGGGACAACAAGCACGACATGAAGCGAGATTACTGGACTATACTAGGTGGGGTTGACAAGACGGATGAGATACAAAGGTAAATTTTTTTTTTTGTTAATTTTTTAATATGTTAGCAATTGATATATGTTAATTTTCTATTTTTGTTATTATGTTAGAAACCCTCCTCTGAACATGGAGCCGTTTATGTGGGAGAAGCATATTCAGTTCTACCTCAATGAGAAGACCGCCAAAAGGGCCAATGTCAATAAGGAAAATAGGAAGAAGAACAAGGTCACTAGCCGCCACGGATCTCGGTCGTTGGCCGCATCTCGACACGAATACGTAAGACACATTATGATTATTTTACATATTGTTCATTATATATATAGTACCCGTCCCTGATACAGAGCTTCCACGACCAGCGTTGCAAGGACGATGTATGGTTGCAGGACGAGGCTCGTGTTCAATACGTAAGTACCGTTTTATTTTTTATTTTATTTTTGTTTTTTTCACACACTTTAATGATTTATTGAAACATAATGTAGTAACCCGAGTAATATATTAATTTTATCATTTTTTTTTCAACTACACAGGAAGAGATGTGCGAACTGCGGGATCTGGGAGCTAACACGCCTACTGGGATAGCCTACACAGAGGAAGAGATACTTGCCCGGGTTTTAAAGGGCAAGCAACAGGGTTATATAGCCGAAAGGGGTAGGGTGTTAGCAGGCAGTGGCAAGACAAAGTTACCGATGCCGCCTCCCGGTTCGTACAGTGGGCCCAAGATTGACAGGATGATGGCCGAGAAAGAGAAGAAGATCAAAGAAGTTGAATAAGATGCTAAGGCCACTAAGCGCCAACTCACTGCAATTATGAATGTGTTACAGACTAACCCTGAGTTGTGGGGCCAGTTGATGAGCCAACTACCTTCTTAAACCGAGGTAGGCTCGGGTAGTAGGAGTAGCGGGGGTGAGGCAGCTCGGGCAGTGGGAGTGGCGCCGGCAAGGCAGGCGGCTCGGGCAGTGGCGATCTTGAGCTTGAGGATGATGGCGGTTCCGATGATGACGAGGGGCAGTGAGGTATATATGTATGGGTTATGTTGTACACTTTAACATTTTCTCCATCCATATGCTTGATCCTCATCCGTATTTTATACACTTTAACACTTTAACACGTTGACTTTGTCCATCCGTATGCTTGATTCATCCGTATGTTATTATTGTACACCTTAACATTTTGGCGACTTGAACATTGCGGATATAGCAACTTTTGTGGTATTGGCAGCTTGTATCACCCGTTTTGTAGAATTTGTAACGTTTTAATGTATTTGAGGGTGTTTAGCAATTATATATAAGTGTTTTAGCCATTATAACTTGTTTTGGGATATTGGCATGTTGGTATTGATGGTGTACAGGTTTGGATTGTGTATAGGTTGTGTAGATTTTTTCAGAAAAAATTTCCAGAAAAAATATAGAAAACTGCTGCTGTGCAGGCTGTTGTGCAACAGCAGTTTATTGTGCCAACGACATGTCGCCGGCAAAATATCAACATATTTATTTGATATATTTTTGTACCGACAACATGGCGTCGGTACAATACTAGAAAAGTTTTGCTTAACAACTTTGGTACCGACGCTATGTTGTCGGTACCAAAGTTTGACTTTCGTTGACTGTTGTTAATCACGTAGTTAATTATCAAAAACATACCGCCTACATGGCGTCGTTACAATACTTGTCGGATCCCAAAATTCTTTGACTGAAAATGGCTGTGGGACCCACACGAGCGTCGGCAAATGTCGTCGGGACAATAAGTCCCGACGGGGCATTCCTGACTATCACCGGCCGACGTCATTTCGTCGGCATCCACTACGTGCCGACGTCATGTCACTGGTACTATGCTTTTTTGGTCGTCGGGAAACGTCCTGATTGTACTAGTGTTAGGTAATTCTCCTTTTCCCACAATTACTTACACCTATTAGGATACTTTTTGTAGTGTGTGTCTTACTTAAACTATGTTACTTTGAGTAAGGGTTGCACATTGATAGAAGTTCACTAGGTTACTTTTGACCACTAACCTGTTTGGTGCTTACTATGGCTTTCATTGTACAAAAATCAAACGTCGTATTTGTAGAAGTATATAGTTTTATTTCATTTTGACAAGTTGTAAATAGTTAAGGGTTAGATTTGTAACTTTTTTATTTCTGTTACAAGTTAGTTAGGCGCCACATTTCATCCTTTTTATACCATGTAATCACCTCATTTTAGACTTAATGAAATTGAGTTTCTCACCCTAAATTTAGTTTCTCATATGGTACCAGAGCTAGATCAAAACCCCTAGCTCTGATCATTAATGGAGGAATACACTTAGTTTTCGTCTCGATCTAACTTCAATTCCTCTGTTTTCAATTACAGTCCATTGATTCATCACCATTTCTTGTTCGTTAAGGTTAAGGTAGCACACCATTCAATGGAGGCAATTTTCTTGGTTGGAGCCGTAATGCGAAGATAACTTTAGGTGCAAAACTGAAATTAAGGTTCATTGATGGTTCTTGTCCCAAACTAGTAGTAATTTGCAGAGGTGGATTTGTTGTGATTACATGGTCACTTGTTGGATCTTGAAGTACTCCATGGTTTCGTGTAACACCCCCAAAATCAGGTCCAGCTGAAGCATACATGTCACTGGGGTACTACTCAATTGGTATCACAACACAAGGTACAAAGAACGGTTTTACCTCAACCGTTTATCATAAATTTATTAACAAAAGTGTTAAATTTACATAATTCAAAAGTAGTGCGGAAATAGGCCCATAAAATAAGTAAAGCGGTCCCAAATATATATATATATATATATATATATATATATATATATATATATATATATATATATATATATATATATATATATATATATATATATATATATATATATACACTAGACGAGTACCCGTGCATAGCAACGGGATTTTATAGCGGCATGTAGTTTTAGTGATAAAAAAAGTTTATGGGTTATAAACGAAAAATAATAAAACTTCGAGGATTTTAGGATTAAACATAATGTTTTGAAACCCGGTTCGACCCGGGTGGTTCAACCGGTTGAACCGTTCCGGTCGAAAAAACGGGTCAATTTAAGCCGGGCCATCCCGACGGGTTGGGTCGAAAAAACGGAACAAATTAAACCGGGTCAACCCGCCGGTTTTGAAGCGTCCCGGGTCAACCCGCCGGTTTTTAAACGTCCCAGGTCAACCCGGTTTTCGATGTGTATTAATAGCAAACATTTTAACACTTCAATACTTTCCAAATGCATAGCTTAATTTCAATACTTTCCAAATGTGCTAAAAGTTTGACCATTTTTCAACATTTCAACATTGACCATTTTTACTTTATATGTAGTATAGATAAATTTAAGTTTCGAGAATTTGGATACGTGCTTTATAAGTAGTTAAGAGCATAGAGAAAATGGTCGGAAAATGAAAGTGTGGGTTGTTCCAATATCTATCGCAAAATTAAAAGTAGGATACACAAGTTGAACGTAGGGAAAAAAATATCACCTAAAATTACTTAAACTTATACATTTGTATTAGTCCGATGTATCAATGCCTAGAATACTTTGTCACAAATTAGTAAAGTTCGAAAAAAATTAATAACAAATATAGATAGTGGAAAGAAATTAGTAAAGTTTGAAAACATTTAATTAAGTCGTAAAGATGCCAATATGGACCTATCGAAAGAAACATTTAATTGCATACTTGACGTACTTTAATTTACAAATTGAAATAAACCCTTATAGTTTCATAAGGGATCATGTAATTGATTATATTATAAAGGACATGCCACATTAGATGGCTCAGTTGGCGCTTCTTCACATATACAGACACATACATACACAATAAAGATATGTTGCTTAGGATGTAAAGTGATTGATATAATAATAACTTATGATTTTTTATAAGGTAAACATATATAGTCGAAAATCATGTGCAACTTTAAACATAAAAGGCTACTCGGTAAATGGTTCTAGGTTTTCCATCACGTTACCAAAACATAATAGTATGTTGACGTATTGATTTTCAAAAACATTACCATAACATTTGTGGGTACACTTTGGTCAAGCATGTTGATATCTTGATTTTCAAAAAGATTTGATTCATGCGCGAATGTGTTACTCAAATCCATCATTGCAGGCCTAAGGATCAATTTACCTTGGAAGTAGATTTTGACGTTATGAATATGTTTATATAGAGTTGGTGATTATGTATATATTGTTAAGTTTTAACAATGGAACAATGTAATATAATTTTAAAAGATTTACTTGCATTAGTACATAAAATAATTACTTGCATGGAATAAGTGGTATGCATGAGTACGTAATGTGGTATGTTGTTTTTTCACGAATCTTGTTTTTCATAATTGGTGATGGGTAATTCATAGGCCCTTTGCTGAGTTACCTTTTGATAAGAGATAAGTGAAAACACTTGGTCGTTTTATAAGTCAGATATGTTGTTTTTTCACTGTTATTGTAGCAAGTTAGCATGCACGTATTTGCACCCAAGGTATCCTCTTATCAGTTGGTAGCATATGTTACAAAATGACCCAAAATATCACACATAACCATATATTAAAGATTCAGATGCACACAAAATAGTAAAATGACTAAAGTTAGACAAATGAAAAAATACGTTGCATGTGATCCTGATGTCATAGCCAAAGTTCCAGGGATAATGAATTAATGTTTGGATGATTGGGCTAGCAAGTTCCAGGGATAATGAATTACTGTTTGGATGATTGGGCTAGCAAGGAAATTGATGTCATAGACAAATTATATGTATATAAGTAATGAGGAGGAAACCATGTCATCAAGAATTAATCATTTATTGAGAAGAAACAAGATGTTTTATTCTTCACCACTGTCACTTTCATCAATCAAACTATAAATTCTTTTCCGACCAACTACCAAAACTCGATTCTCAACAGTTGGCGTTGGAGGGGGATGAAGCTGTTTACAAACAAACAAAAGCACTGCACAGGTAGGTGTTATCACTGTTATGCCATTAAGTAAAGCAATGAAAAAAAGATAAATAAGAGATTACAATGTACTAACCTGATCATCATCAACATTTTTTTGATAATTAATCTCCATCTACTTCTACTTAACTATACCACAAGTTGAAAATGAAAATAAGAATTATGATGTTTATATAGTCAAAAATAGGATAATGATTAGGAAAGTATTAAAATATATATATATATATATTCTTGTATTGTTTTCAAAAACCGTATCTTTACTACATCAATCTTTAGTTCTTTACTACACACTGCTAATCGTGTATACATATGATATACATTAGCTGTAGATGTTTCCCATATAAATGTGTTACCTATATTAGGATTTTAAGTTTGAATAGAAAGAATTAGTCAACTCTTCAACTCTTATGTATGTATACACGAGTGAATGTGTAGTTAAGAAAAGTTTGAATAGAAAGAATTGTTTCCTATAATAGTTGGAGAATTGTTTGCATGGCTGTATATTTCAATATTAAATGAGATTGTTAATACATTGTTACTACATTTCACAAAGCATATTTTCAAGGTTTCAAGGGTAGAATAGGCAAACCATATTTTCAACATTTCACAAATGTTGACTTTCCCATTTGACCATACACCCTTTATATGTAGTTAAGATATATATATATATATATATATATATATATATATATATATATATATATATATATATATATATTATATATATATATATATATAATATATATCAGAGTCGTCTATGACCGTGCCCCTTGCCAAACGCCTCTAGAAATAAGCTATCACCTTAAACCCGAAAGTACATGCTAAAAAGTCAGCTTACGCTGGTGAGTTCATATGTTTAAGCAAAAGTATAAGAGTTGACCAAGATAAGTGATTTGCTACACTAGACTAAGATAGATATAAATAACAAATTTCACATATATCAACAAACACAACCAATCCAGTATCAATATGATAGGTCACGATAGCCCTTTCTCATATTGACAAACACAGTAGGGCCCTAGGATATATTTGACCTTAGCCAAGCAACACGTTATAGCAAAAGGTATCCGGGTTATTTACTACCCTGGTCTAAGACAAATATCGAATGCATCTCTAACCTTAGCCAGTCAACAAGTTATAGCAAATCAAAAACAACAGTTAGGTCCATTCAAAACAGTTTTGAATGTTTTCACACCCCAAGGTTTCAATAAACAGTTCACGAGTAAAGGTGGGGTTGTGAAACTCACATGCATATCAGTCAATCACATAATGCCTTCAAATAACCAAATCAAATATTTTAGCCAAATAGTCATATATTGAGTAAACAGTTCGCATATTCCAAATAAACAGTCATTGAGTTTAGTTAAAAACGAGCATGTATTCCCCCAAAATAGTTATAAAACCGGTAAAAGTAAGGGCCATGAACCCACCTTAGCCACAACAATGCAACATTTCACGACTGACACAATTGACATCTAGAGCTAATCACAATGGTATCCAGAAGACATGCAAAACAGTACACGGAGGTACAAGCACAACGGTACGAGATCTGCATAACCTAATACGTATATAGTTATCTCAAAATACGTCTCGCACAATAATAAAGTCTATAAAAGACAACGTGTCGTAGTTTTCGTGGATTATTCATATCCTTACTTGCAAAAGTTTAGTATCAACGTTTCGTGTGGTGGTAAGAAAATATAGACTCTAAACACAACGCACGTCAACGAGGAAAAGACATCGACAAAGTCGAGGAAATACAAACGAGTACTCAAACTAACAAAGGAATATTCAGAAAAAAAAATGACAAATAGATAGAACAACACAAATAGGTCAATTGTTAGTTTCGGCATTTACCAAGTAATCCCAAACAGTTCTGGAAAAGCTAATTTAGGTTTTTATAATAAAGTCATTTATGATAAAAACATTAGTTTGGAATGTTTTATAAGTTTTGGCATAACGCTTCCGTTTATACAACATTCCCTAGTTATCGTGACTTTACCAAAATAGATTTTCACATTACAATATAAATTTCATGTTTCGTTATCATTCGCTTATATATTAGTTTTGGCTTATTGAATATTATGTGTCCGGTCCGAGTCTAATATATTAAATTCTTTTCGAATTGAATATATTATACCGTCTCAAATCCAAAATGTCCATTATCTAATATCATAAATCCGATAATGATCCAATACTTATCTAAATGATACAAATCCATTATATGTCCAATATTGAGTCATAATCCGCAATCAAATCCAATTCACAATTCCAGATATAATCCCAAAGTATGTCCGAAATGTACCAATAATCACTCATGTCACAATAAGTAAATATATTACTCCGATGTAACAATTATACATTTAATTATCTATATATACTAAACCCTGCAGTCGGTGGGACTTTTATATTCGTTATTATATTATACCTTGACTAAAATATTCGTTGGGCTGCCGTTCCATTCCTTGAGCCCATTGACGTGTATTATGAAGTCCAAAGCACAGTCCACGTTCCTGTCACTAATACTGAGTTTAGTATACATATGAGTCGCCTTCCTACTTCTTCCAGAAGCTATCCTGCGCCAAAATACGTGTCTTCAAATAAGCACCCCACCTGTGATTTCACTGCTTAATACCCATCAGTTCAGCAAATCCAGAAAGATAACGTCTTTTGCAATTAAACTTAATCAAAATAGAGGATTTAGGGTCTCAATTGTGAGGTTTTTTTGGGAAGTAGATTCTCTTTCTTTATGGTCGATTCATGTTCAATTATACGTAACTGGCATACTATATAAGGTTTGTAAGTTTAATATCGGTTTTCTTGATTATTATATATTTATATGTACTATAACATTGGTTTTGAAATTTATCGCCTGCTATACTATGATTAGCTAATCGATGATGGTTTATTCATTATTACACGTTTCTATATTGATTGATAATGTTGTTTTGTGTAAGGCCCGAAGCTGCTGGAGAGATGGAATATTCAGCCCGCCATATAGCAACACTGACGACTTATACTCATGAATATGTGTTTGCGTACTTGGTTATTGATGAGGTATGTCCTCCTCCGGATACTCCGGAGGAGACAATCACAATTATCTTTAAACATTTCTAAGGCAAAACCACTCCATGATGAGGAGAGTTGTCTGCTCAGGAGAGCTGTCTGCTCAAGGAGCATAATGAAGGAGCAATGCCTACTTCGGAGCTAGTACACTGACCATCAGAGCTAGTACACTGGCAACTGGCATACGTAGTACGATGATGTACGGATAACACAGGTGCTTGGTCCACAAACTAACATGGAGACAACTTTGACCCCGGAGACCAAGTCGGGTGCTTATCAGCGCCTTACGTGCTGCACCTAGAAGACAACTTAGCTTCCACCAAGGGTTTTGGCATGGAGCTAATCACAGGTAGTATAAAAGGAACTGTTCACACACATGAACGGGATCTCCACACACAGAAACTCCGATACAGACTTCTCTCCACCCTTACTTCTCTTTACTTATTGCTTATCACTCATACCAAGTACTCATTCTCACACCGGAGCTTGGTCTCGGACTAAAAACCCGGGGCGAGCTAACGGTGTCTTCTCTTATTTTCAGCCTACAAGAAGAAGGAGCTGCCGCGGAGTCTCCTGAAGCTTAGGGTTGAAGAGCATCTACGAACATTTGCTCAAACATTGGCGCCATCCGTGGGACCCTTATACCAATCTATTAGAGCTTTAAGCAATGGACGGTGGTATGATAGGTCCTCATCCGGAGGAAGGTAAGAACCTGAACACTGGTGTGGAAGAGACTGGGAGAACTCCTCCGGGAGGACACTCCGCTCCCTCCGGACCAGCTCAGGAAGGGCCTTCTCCGGCCTATGTGAAGGAAAACATTGATGTGTTAAGAACCATGATCAAGGAACTTGATAGCAAGGGGAAGGAGAAGGCAACCCCTCGCAAACTCTCATACGTAGGATCAAGAAGTGCTGAATCGGAGAACTGTCAAAAGAGTCTGTCGGTGGGAGAGGCCGGAGGATACTCCTCTGATGGATCATCCAAGTTTGGAAGGAGCAGGTCACGATCTGCTAGAAGACATTGGAAGAGTATCTCCAAGCGAAAGTCCTATGCTAAGTCTCATCGCCCAGAAAGGTCAGAAGGACGAAGCAGGTCTAGGACCAAGAGTGTTAAGTCGAAGTCTCGGTCAGCAAGAGCCTCTCGAAGGAAGTCAAGTTCGGAATCAGGATACGATACTATATCTGGAGATAGCTCAGAGGACCTGAACACGCCTTACAAGCGGCCAAAGCCTATGCCGTTCACCTCTCGGATTACGCGTTTTAGGTACCATCGAAGGGCTAAGCTTCTAGCGAATATTCGGGTGTATGAAGGAAACAAGGATCCGGACGATCACCTTAGCATCTTCTCGGCTGCGGCTGAGCAGGAGGAGTGGCCTATGCCTGTGTGGTGTAAGATGTTTCGTCAGACCTTGAGTGGATCGGCAAGGAATTGGTTTGACAGCCTTGACCCAAAAAGTATTGATGGGTTTGAGGAATTGAGCAACAAGTTTTTGGAAGAGTTCTCGCAACAGAAGAGATACGATAAGGATCCGACAGAGATCCACGGGATCAAACGGAAGCCGAATGAAGGACTCCAGGCATTTATGGATCGATTCAAGGCAGAGAGCTCCCACATCAAGGGAGTGCCTCCAGTACTAAGGATATCCGCGTTCATGCATGGACATGGTCATCCGGAGTTAGCCAAAAAGCTTAATGACAAAATCCCTAAGACTGTTGATGAAATGTGGGAAAGAGTCAGGGCCTTCATCAGAGGTGAGACGGCAGCTGGCACCACCGAAGTTATTAAGGTTCCACATTGGGAGAAGAAGCCTGATAGAGGCACATGGTCTGGTAGTCCAAATGGGCCTAGAAATCGAAACAACATAAGAGGGCAGGGTCGTAGCATGGGAACGTGCGCTCCGTATGTGAAGAGAGAGGGATTCACCCCTCTAACCAAGACTCCGAAGGAGATACTCGCCATGGATAATGTGAACTTTCCTCCCCCTCCTCCTTTGATTGGCACTCCGAAAAGTAAGAATATGCATAAGTTCTGTGACTATCACCAAGATAGGGGACACAACACTAATGATTGCTACCAGCTAAAGAAGCAGATTGAGGAAGCAGTAGCCTCTGGAAAGCTAGCTCACTTGGTGAAAGACATCCGACAGGGAAACCTGAAGAATAGAGCAGCTGCTAAGGGAAAGGCGAAGGTCATTGGCATGGTAAGATCCCAGGGGTACCGGAAGAGACCCTACGAGAAAGTGGAACATTGGATGAACAATGAGATAGCATTCCCCTCCGTCCCTCGATATCAGTTGGTAGATACTCCCATCATAGTCGAGGCCACGATTGAAGGCTTTCAGGTGAGAAGAATTTATGTAGATGGGGGGAGTTCATCCGAGATCATGTATGAGCATTGTTTTCGAAACTTTGATTACCGAACCAGATCAAGGTTGAAGGAGTCTAGGATACCATTGGTAGGATTCTCTGGAGAAGTCAGCTACCCACTAGGAGTCATTGACTTGGAAGTCACTATGGGGGAGTATGATAGGACCCGAACCGTACTGATGGAGTTCGCGGTTGTTGATAGTCCGTCTCCATATAATGTTATATTAGGAAGAACTGGGATGAGGAGCTTGGGGGCCGTGGCATCAACCATTCATTCCATGATGAAATTCCTCACCTCTAGTGGAGTAACCACAATCGTAACTAGTAGAGAGACACTAAGGGAATGCAGGCAGATCGAAGAGGCGCAATGCTCCAGTCGGAATGCCAAGATATCTGGCTCGAATCTGCGACAGAAAACTTCGAGAATAACGGGTCCTAGAAGCTCATCGATTCCGATGGAGAGACAACCTCATGGAGAGGAGCTCCATCCACGGAGACTGGGAAAAGAACTTGGCGAGGAGCAGGCTCCCCAGGATGATACCAGAGGAAGAACGTTGAAGCCAGAAGAGAAGGTAGTGGTTAATGACAAATACCCTGAGCAGCTCGTCACCATTGGTGGCAACTTGTCCGCAGAATGTAGAAAGGCTCTGATACAGACCCTCAGGAGGAATGCGGACGTGTTTGCATGGACTCCGTTAGACATGACTGGTGTTCCTCGGGCAATAACAGAGCATCGTTTGGAAACTTACCCTCATGTTGAGCCAAAGGTGCAGAAGAAGCGGAGTCTAGCTCCAGATAGGGGAAAAGTAGTGACGGAACAAGTTGATGAGTGGCTCAAGGCTGGGATCATGAAACAAGTACGGTACCCTACTTGGGTCTCTAATCCGGTGCTGGTAAAGAAGGCAGATAAGAGCTGGAGAATGTGCATAGACTTCAAAGATCTTAACAAGGCTTGTCCGAAAGATCTTCACCCTCTTCCAGAGATCGACTGGAAGATAGAGTCTCTCATGGGGTTCAAGTACAAGTGCTTTCTAGATGCCTACAAGGGCTATCATCAAATCCAGATGGCTAAGAAAGATGAGGAGAAGACTGCTTTTCAAACGGAGGAAGGAGTCTTTTGTTATACGAAAATGCCTTTTGGTCTAAAGAATGCTGGAGCAACTGATGAAGCGAAAAGTGTACCGCTTTTAGGGGGTCATTTAAGCCCTAAATCGTATTTATTTGATCAAATATTGCCCTAAATCGTTCCTTTTGTCATTTTAGGTACTTTGGAGAAGAAATCTGGAAAAGGAAGCATTTTGGACGTTTTTGGAGCATAAAAGTGAAGAAAATGACAAAGTCTCAAAATCGGCTGGAAAAGTACCTTTGACGGCGTCAAGCTCCATTTTGACGGCGTCAGCCCTTGATAAGCCAGAGAAATTTTGGAAGATTAAAGGGAGACGGCGTCAAGAAGGTCGTCAAGCCTTGATAGGCCAGAACGGATTTTGGAGGATTAAAGAGGGACGACGTCAGGAAGGCCATCCGGGAACCCTAGCCGCGGCGAGGTGACGGCGTCACATCCTATAACGTGACGCCGTCAGATCTGTTTTCCTATATATACTTTCATAATTTTTTGTCATTAGTGTGCAACTTTGTGAGGAGAAACCCTAAGATGAATTTTCTGCCATTTTTAAGGGTTTTATACCCTTGGATCTCCCATGTTTAATTGAAGATAAGTTATCAACTAATCATACAATATGTCTATGTGTTGTTTGATTATATCTTGTTCTTGTCTTTTAATTAACATGCTAGGCTAGATTTATCTTGTGTTTGCTTAGATCTAATGAAACCTAACTATTGATTATTGGTTGTTGGTGTGTTATTAATTGTATTGGATGATTGTTTATCGATGTTAGGCTTAAGAAAACTGGCTAACTTCCTATACGGTAACTTGCTTGAACGTCTTAAGAAACATGAACCAATGCGTACTAAAGGTTATTATGGTTGTATTTAATGCATGAGCGAATTCTAGTGATCCCATGTTAGGAGCTTCTTAGCCGGCTCGACATAGGAGTGAAGTAGGAGCTTGTAGAGTTGGGGAAGTACGTACGCCACCCCACGAATGGTATTAAGGAATACACCCGTCATCCACGCAGTTAATACACACTAATCAACCGGTAAAAGATAGTTAGGGAGTAAGGAAATCTAAGTAAACACATTTCTCTCCACATAAGTTCCACCAACCTTTTCATTTTCAGTTATTTTATTTTATTTGCATTCGTAGTTATTTGGGTTAGTTGACTAGCAACTAATTCCGCCCACTCCTTCAAACCCGAGATTTTACTTGCTTTCAAAAAAATATAAAAATACAAAAAGAATCTTCCCTCACCCTTAGACCTATTAGAGTAGTTTTTCAATCCTAACGACACTATTCCTCTAGAGAACGATCAATCCCCCGGTACTTGCCACTACACTATACTACATCGGTCAGGTACACTGCCTGGTGGGGATTGCAAGCCTCTTGAGATCCCTCGAGAGGTAAAACCTGTTGTAAGGTCGCAAAACCACGCATCAAGTTTTTGGCGCCGCTGCCGGGGAATAGTTATTGTTTAGGTTGAATTTTTATTTTATTAGGTCTACTCACTAGATTCCTTTCTACTGAGATTTTTATTTTATTTTTCTAGGTTTTCTTTAGTCTATCTTTTTTCTTCGTTTCTTTGTTCGTAACCATTACCATCCGACATCATGGAAGGTGGTAATATCCTTGATCCCAACAACCCACCACAACAACCACCACCACCTCCTAGAGCCCGTACCTTAGGAGACTACTCCCGTCCTAGCCACCATGGCTATCGAAACACCATTGAGCTCACTCAAGGAGCCAATGTCACTCCCTTGCGATCCGACACCATCCGGTTGGTGCAAAGCGGATGCACATTCCATGGACTTCGTTCCGAAGATCCTAATCAACATCTCAAGGACTTTCTCAAAATCGATGATTCCATAGACCTTGATGTTGCCACTCGAGAGACGACCCGACTGCGTCTCTTTCAATTCTCTCTGCGGGACCAAGCTAGTCAATGGCTAGAGCGCCTACCCGCATGATCCATCACCTCTTGGGATGATCTCACCACTCGTTTCCTTGCTCAGTTTTTCCCACTAGGAAGAACTACCAAGCTAAGGAATGATATCTTGATGTTTCAACAATGTCAAGGCGAAACCCTCTACGAGGCATGGACTCGATTCAAGGACTTACTCCAAAAAGTCCCTCACCATGGCATAGAACTTTGGCTCCATGTCCAAATCTTCTATGACCATATCAATCTCTCCACAAGGCAAACCATTGACCAATCGGCCGGTGGTAAGCTACGTGATCTAAGTGCGGAACAATCATGGGCTCTCCTGGAAGATCTTGCTCTTTATGACAACGAAAGTTGGAATGATCCCCGTGATTTGAATAAAACGGTCAAGGCAATATCTTTTCCTTCGAACAATTCAAGCACTTCCGACCGTAGGATCATAGAACTTGAAGACCAAGTCAAGTTTCTTATGAAATCCTACGAGGCTCCTAAACCTTCAAGCCAATTGAACAAAATCACTTCTTCGTGTGAATTATGTAGTGGTCCCCACGACACTCGTGATTGCATGGAACTCCCCGAACAAGCTTTTGCAGACTACGCATCCTCGCGTACCGACGGAGCGGGAGACAAGTGGTACACTTTCAAACCCGAGCCAAACCCCTACGGTGATTCATATAACCCCTCATGGAAAAATCACCCAAACCTTAGGTGGAAACAAAGCCAAAACGCACAACAAACCAATTCTTCCAACCCACCTAATCGTTTCCAATCAAGCGGTTCCAACTCGAACCGTACTTTCAATAACAATCCTTCCTACAATTATGGTAGTACCAATAACTTTGAAGGATTGATGTCCCTATTTATGGCATCTCAAGAAGCTCGTTTAGCCAAGTTTGAAGCCGATTTCAAACAAAAACAAAGCGAGATGACCAATAAGATTGACACTTTGTTGAAAGCCCTCAATGATCGAGAAATGGGAGCACTACCTAGCAACACAGTCAAGAACCCGAAACTAAACGTCAACGCCATTTCATCAGTTTCGTCTCCTAGTTCTTGTCCACAATATTATTCGGTCAATTCCATGAGCTCGTGTTTCAAACAAACCCAAGTCGTTCAAAATGACCAAGAAGTTATGATATCCAAATTGGTCAAAAACATAGTTGAAACGCCTCCCACTCAAAACCTTGACAATGAATTCAAGGAGCTCCACCTTGAAAGTCCGGTTATTGATGTGTTGGATGAGAAGAAGCTCAAGTTAGGCGACAAAGGGACCGCCTTCGTTCAAAACAAGCTACCTAAGAAGTTAGATGATCCGGGCTTATTTGTTCTACCTTGCAAGATCGGTAATTCGGAGGCTTATGACACATTAGCCGATCTTGGATCAAGCCTTAACCTACTTCCGTTACCTCTCTACACCTCTCTAAAACTAGGAAAACTTGAAGAAACCAAGGTGATAATAGGCTTAGCGGATGGAAGTGTTGCTTACCCGGTTGGAGTAGTCAAAGACGTGTTAGTACACATAGGAAAATTAGCCATGTTAGCCGATTTCCACGTCCTTGATATGGTTAGCGACCCTACATGCCCCTTGTTGATAGGTAGAGGATTTTTGGCGACCGCTAGTGCTATGATTGATTGTAAGGAATCTAAGATAGCGGTAGGAGAAGGTGATACTTGGTCAGTCTATGATGTGAAGAAACATGCCTATGATACTAATAAGGAACCAACACCCCATTGGTTAGAATTAAATAGGAGACCATCTAGATATGGACCTTGGATCGATAGAGACTTCATAGGACCCCAACCCTCATTTTACCTAGAAGAGGACTTTGTGAACCGAACACATACGGTAGAGCAACTCTTGGCTAGGGACACCGAATTGGATCCATTTGAAGACCCTCTAATTTTTAGGAAGATGATTGATTTTCTAGGAGTTTTGCCGATTAACCTAGGGATGAATAAGTGGACTTGTGAGGACGATGATCATAAGTGGGATTGGGACAAACCACCCAAAGATGGAGATGGGTCATGGCATATTAAGATGACATTGTATGACCCGGATGGAGAGAAGTTTGAAAAGATATATTGTACTAAGCGGACCAATAGGAAACTTCAATCCAAGCTTAACCCTAAAGACGTCCTCGATGACGAACTCACTTACATAGGGTAGAAGGACTTTGAGTCTAGCTACAAGACTCGTTAATAAAGAAAAGCGCTTCTTGGGAGGCAACCCAAGCTTTATTTGCTTTGTGTGTTTATTTATTTGTTTGTTTGATTTTATTTGCTTCCGTATGTATGTTTAATTTTTATTATTATTGATTCATGTTCGAAACTAAATTGTGAAAATGCTTTATATTGTTTTTAACTTCGTCTTAACTACATATAAAGGTATTTTGCAAAAGATAAGTGTAAGGGAAATCCAAATCGGTTTATTAGAACAAATGAACATGAATCATAACAATAATAAATTAACATACATATTAGTATTTGTTTGAGTCAAATGCTTGTATCGAGTCATAATGATGTTTTGCAGGAATTCCAGGAAGTAAGGTATAGGTTTTTCCAAAAATTTTCCGGAAACTTAACATGAGAATTCTGTCAGATCATTTCTGACGGCGTCAGGTGTTAATTTTCTGAAATTTTTGAAAAGTTTTGTTTTTCTTACGGAATCATAAAATGCATTATTAAATCTCTAACTTATAAACTCCAGGAATCTGCAAAATAATCATTCCACAAGCATTATATCCTTATATAGATTTATCCCGCCGATGTTATGCAGGTTTTCGTGTTTGTTTTCTCAGGTTTAACAGGTTATTTTGGACAAGGAGATGTTTGTGGAATCTAGCTTTTGGCGCTGCCTTAGTCTTGAAGCTTCAACATTACCTTGGAAGAAGATCTAACCATGCTACCCCTTTATCCACCGAACGAATCAGGGGAGTATTTGATTTCATTCTTTTACCTTATTTACTTTTACATCTTGTTATTTGAACATTGGGGACAATGTTCATCTTAAGTGTAAGGGGGGGGGGGGGGGTAAAGTACGATACTTTAGAAAATGCAATTACGCTTGATTTTTGTTTGTTTGATGGTAGATGTGTAATAAAACTGAGAGAAATACCTGTTAAGGCAATTTTAGTGCCAAATTTAAATTTTTTTACAACATATAGGAGTGAAACTTTGATCTTAATGAGCGTCTCACGGATAGGAGTTATATGACTAGCACAAAAACCGTACCACTAAAAAAATTTTCCACTCCCAAATATGTGAGGTTCGCCCCAAGAATTGGTAGGAAAAGCATTTATGCTATGATGTGTGTACCGGTAGCACTTAGATTCTAGAACTTGCGTTAGGACCATTCTGAGGCCACAAGTGAGACTCCATTCATGTAGTTAGATTTACTACATGATAAGAGGCATTAGGATTAACCCATTGTTTTACACCTGTGTTTTTGTTATAATTACATTGGCTACATTGGTCAAGTAATTCTCCAACACCCTTTGCGTTGTACCCATTTTTAGTACACGATACCCCTAGTACACCCCTCAGAGCCTATCTTTTCGTTTCTAACTTTAAGCATTTTACTTAAAGTAAGAATTTGTTTACACCCCACTTAAATGTACACCCAAATCGCCTTAGCCTACCTTGTATGCACTCATCTTTAGTGCATTATTGTGACAACATTTGTTTAAACCCCAAGTTAATTATCTAATTGATTACATGGTTACTAAGTCGAGTCATATCCTTGTACATATTGTTTTGGGACGATTGGGACTCATGGGTAAAGTACTAGTGTAATGGAGTAATGGGGAAGAACAACATGATTTCCCCCATATGTGCTAAATATTTTAAAAGTACTCCAAGTGTTTTGATTATCTTAATTCGAGTCATTAGAATAGTTATTTGTAAAGTTATGTAAAAGTTCAAGTGTAAGGGGAATGCAACGCCCCTATGATGTATTATTTTGGATGGTAGGGCAAGAGTGTATGAAAAAAAAAAAAAAAAAATCAAGAAAAATACAAAAAAAATGAGAAAAAGAAAAGTAGAAAAAAACATACGGACTACCATCCCGTTTCATTTTATGTTTATTTTATGTTTTTTTTATTTTGTTTTTAGCTTAAGATTGAGTCGAGTCTTGGCTTAGCAACATTGTATAGTACTTGTAATCAACCAAGATCGTTAACTCGCCACCAGTAAAATATCCCTTATCCAACAAATCCGTGTTTATCATATCCCTACACCTAACGTTATAACCCGTTTAAAAGCCCTCTTTGATAGTTTATCTTAGGTGCTTACGCCTAGTGGAAGAGGTTTTTGATCCTTTCCCAAGCCTATGGTAATCTATTTGCTATGACAGGTAGTGAGAGATATTATCCATTTTCATTTATGAGATTTACGTTTATGACACCTGAGAGATGTGAGTATCTAAACACTACTTGTGAGGTGCTAGTTTGTAATCTCCGTGCTTATTATGATTAAAGTGGAATGACTATTTGTTGTAATTACTTTTATATTAGCATTAAATGACCCCTAACTTGTATTTTGATTAGAATAAAAGCGCATTTGCTTGAGGACAAGCAAATCTCAAGTGTAAGGGTATTTGATGAAGCGAAAAGTGTACCGCTTTTAGGGGGTCATTTAAGCCCTAAATCGTATTTATTTGATCAAATATTGCCCTAAATCGTTCCTTTTGTCATTTTAGGTACTTTGGAGAAGAAATCTGGAAAAGGAAGCATTTTGGACGTTTTTGGAGCATAAAAGTGAAGAAAACGACAAAGTCTCAAAATCGGCTGAAAAAGTACCTTTGACGGCGTCAGCCCTTGATAAGCCAGAGAAATTTTGGAAGATTAAAGGGAGACGGCGTCAAGAAGGTCGTCAAGCCTTGATAGGCCAGAACGGATTTTGGAGGATTAAAGAGGGACGGCGTCAGGAAGGCCATCCGGGAACCCTAGCCGCGGCGAGGTGACGGCGTCACATCCTATAACGTGACGCCGTCAGATCTGTTTTCCTATATATACTTTCATAATTTTTAGTCATTAGTGTGCAACTTTGTGAGGAGAAACCCTAAGACGAATTTTCTGCCATTTTTAAGGGTTTTATACCCTTGGATCTCCCATGTTTAATTGAAGATAAGTTATCAACTAATCATACAATATGTCTATGTGTTGTTTGATTATATCTTGTTCTTGTCTTTTAATTAACATGCTAGGCTAGATTTATCTTGTGTTTGCTTAGATCTAATGAAACCTAACTATTGATTATTGGTTGTTGGTGTGTTATTAATTGTATTGGATGATTGTTTATCGATGTTAGGCTTAAGAAAACTGGTTAACTTCCTATACGGTAACTTGCTTGAACGTCTTAAGAAACATGAACCAATGCGTACTAAAGGTTATTATGGTTGTATTTAATGCATGAGCGAATTCTAGTGATCCCATGTTAGGAGCTTCTTAGCCGGCTCGACATAGGAGTGAAGTAGGAGCTTGTAGAGTTGGGGAAGTACGTACGCCACCCCACGAATGGTATTAAGGAATACACCCGTCATCCACGCAGTTAATACACACTAATCAACCGGTAAAAGATAGTTAGGGAGTAAGGAAATCTAAGTAAACACATTTCTCTCCACATAAGTTCCACCAACCTTTTCATTTTCAGTTATTTTATTTTATTTGCATTCGTAGTTATTTGGGTTAGTTGACTAGCAACTAATTCCGCCCACTCCTTCAAACCCGAGATTTTACTTGCTTTCAAAAAAATATAAAAATACAAAAAGAATCTTCCCTCACCCTTAGACCTATTAGAGTAGTTTTTCAATCCTAACGACACTATTCCCCTAGAGAACGATCAATCCCCCGGTACTTGCCACTACACTATACTACATCGGTCAGGTACACTGCCTGGTGGGGATTGCAAGCCTCTTGAGATCCCTCTAGAGGTAAAACCTGTTGTAAGGTCGCAAAACCACGCATCAGCAACATACCAAAGGCTTGTGGATTCCACATTCAAGGATCAGATCGGATTAAACTTGGAAGCTTATGTGGATGATATGGTGATCAAAAGTCGCACCGAGCCAGACATCATCAAGGATGTGGAACAAACTTTCGCTACTCTTCGGAAGATTAACATGAAACTTAACCCCAAGAAGTGCTCGTTCGGAATGGAAGAAGGGAAGTTCTTGGGGTATGTGGTTACCTCCGAGGGAATCAGAGCCAACCCGGAGAAGACAAAGGCAGTCATGGACATGCCTTCACCCAAGAATCTCAAGCAGATGCAAAGCCTAAGCGGGAAGTTAGCAGCACTCAATCGTTTCTTATCCAAATCTGCTGAGAGGTCCCTACCTTTCTTAGATACGTTGAAGAAGTGCACTAACAAGAAAGATTTCAAGTGGACAGAAGCGGCTGAAGCGGCATTTCTAGAGATGAAAAAACTTGTGTCTGAACTACCAACTCTTACCACCCCAATGAAAGGTGAGACCTTGATGATGTACTTATCCGCGGCAAAGGAGGCGGTTAGTGCAGTACTTCTCACAGAGAGAAACGGAAGACAAATGCCAATACACTATGTTAGCAGATCATTGCAGGGAGCGGAGGCAAACTATGCTCCAATGGAGAAGCTCACCCTTGCATTGGTTCATGCAGCCAGAAGGCTGAGAAGATACTTCCAGGCTCATCCGATCAAGGTTATCACAGATAGGCCTATCCAGCAAGTATTAAACAGCACTGAAGCATCTGCAAGGCTTGCAAAGTGGGCGGTTGAGCTAGGAGCGTATGGTATATCATATGCCCCAAGGGTCTCGGTGAAAGGCCAAGTCTTGGCAGACTTCTTGGCTGACACTGTGGCAGAATTACACGACGATCCTACGGTCGGAGGAGCTCCGATGGTAGAAGACATTCCCGAGTCATCAAGAGCAAGGGAAGACTTTACCCCAGGACCTAGGTCTTGGAGGTTGTATACCGATGGTGCATCGAATGAGAATGGCTCCGGAGCTGGACTCATCCTTATCGCTCCAGACGATGTGGAGTACTCCTATGCACTTTGCCTAAATTTTTCTAATTCAAATAATGACGCCGAATACGAAGCTCTGCTGGCTGGGTTGAGAATAGCAAGGGAAATGCAGGTGACAGACATACATGCGTTTGTAGATTCCAAGTTGGAGGCTAGTCAAGTTGAGGGATCATACGAAGCTAGAGGCGAAAAAATGAAACAATACCGAGAGAAGGTCATGGAGCTGGCAGGGTCATTCAAAAGGTTCCGGATCAGTCATATCCCTAGAGCTCAGAATAAAAAGGCTGATGCCCTGAGCAAGCTAGCTGCAGTCCAATTTGATCATCTGTCTAAGGAAGTCCTAGTAGAGGTGTTAAACGAACGTTCCGTTGAAGCAAAGGAGGTCTACGTGATAGTGGAAGAGGAAGGCCCTACCTGGATGACTCCTATCCACAACTACTTGGAGAAAGGGGTTCTACCCGAAGACCCGGTGGAAGCCAGAACCCTTAAGGATAAGATCGAGAACTACACCTTGGAAGATGGAGTCCTGTATAAAAAGTCTTACTTGGTACCACTGATGAGGTGTGTGGGACCTCTTCAGTCCAATTACATTATTAGAGAAGTGCACATGGGCTCTTGCGGAATGCATGATGGACCAAGGCAAGTGATAGCTAAAATCATGAACCTGGGATACTATTGGCCTACCATGCACCGAGACGCAAGGGAGTTAATTCAAAAATGTGATAGTTGCCAAGCTCATGCGTCCGTACCAAGACTACCCAAGGCAGACATGATCTCAGTAACATCAGCTTGGCCATTCATGAAGTGGGGAATGGACATTGTGGGACCTCTGCCGGAAGCTCCCGGAAGAGTCAAGTTTTTGATTGTGGCAATTGATTATTTCACGAAGTGGATGGAGGCAAAGCCAGTAGCTACCATCACTGGCAAGCAGATAGTGAACTTTGCGTTTGATAACATTGTATGCAGATTCGGAATTCCAGCCTTCATCATCACAGACAATGGAACTCAGCTGGTGAATCACCCCCAAGCTAATGGAGCGGTGGAAAGGGCAAACAGAAGCCTCCTAGAGGGGATAAAAACCAGATTGGAGAAAGGAGGATCAGCTTGGGTTGAGGAAGTGCCAAACGTATTGTGGGCACACAGGACAATGAAAAAAACTAGCAATGGCGAAACTCCATTCAGCCTAACCTATGGCACTGAAGCAGTCATTCCTGCTGAGATTGGTATGCCAACGCATCGAACTTCCAGATTGAACCAGGAAACCAATGACCAAGAGCTCCGGTTGAACCTCGATTTGCTGGAGGAAAGAAGGGAGATAGCAGCTATAAGGGAAGCCAAGTACAAGCAGCAGGTAGAAAAGTACTACAACAAAAGGGTACGTCATGTGCAATTCAAGGTAGGAGAGTTTGTCCTTAGAAAAAATGAAGTTTCTAAGGTAAAAAGCACCAGCAAACTCGGTCCAAAGTGGGAGGGGCCTTACAGGGTGACCCAAGCATTTCAGAGTGGTGCCTACAAGCTAAGCGACATGAACGGGCAGGAGATACTGATGAAGCGAAAAATTTACCGCTTTTAGGGGGTCATTTAAGCCCTAAATCGTATTTATTTGATCAAATATTGCCCTAAATCGTTCCTTTTGTCATTTTAGGTACTTTGGAGAAGAAATCTGGAAAAGGAAGCATTTTGGACGTTTTTGGAGCATAAAAGTGAAGAATTCGACAAAATGCCCAAGCTGCTGGAAAAGTACACGTGACGGCGTCAAGGATTGCTCCTGACGGCGTCACGGCTTGGCAAAAGAGGTGGATATGACAAATACACGTGACGCGCCAGAAAGTTTTACAAAGGAAATCTGACGGCGTCACCCTTTAAGGTGATCAAGGCTGTCACGGTATAAGTTAAAGATAGACGGCGTCAAGCACAATTGTGACGGCGTCAACACTTGACGCGCCAGAGTGGATTTTGGAGGATTAAAGAGGGACGGCGTCAGGAAGACCATCCGGGAACCCTAGCCGCGGCGAGGTGATGGCGTCAACTCCTATAACGTGACGCCGTCAGCCCCTAAAGTCTATATATAGTTTTGCAATTTTTATTCATTGTGTGCAACTTTGTGAGGAGAAACCCTAAGACGAATTTTCTGCCATTTTTAAGGGTTTTATACCCTTGGATCTCCCATGTTCAATTGAAGATAAGTAATCAATTAATCATTCAATATGTCTATGTGTTGTTTGATTATACCTTGTTCTTGTCTTTTATTTAACATGCTAGGCTAGATTTATCTTGTGTTTGCTTAGATCTAATGAAACCTAACTATTGATTATTGGTTGTTGGTGTGTTATTAATTGTATTGGATGAATGTTTATCGATGTTAGGCTTAAGAAAACTGGCTAACCTCCTATACGGTAACTTGCTTGAACGTCTTAAGAAACATGAACCAATGCGTACTAAAGGTTATTATGGTTGTATTTAATGCATGAGCGAATTCTAGTGATCCCATGTTAGGAGCTTCTTAGCCGGCTCGACATAGGAGTGAAGTAGGAGCTTGTAGAGTTGGGGAAGTACGTACGCCACCCCACGAATGGTATTAAGGAATACACCCGTCATCCACGCAATTAATACACACTAATCAACCGGTAAAAGATAGTTAGGGAGTAAGGAAATCTAAGTAAACACATTTCTCTCCATATAAGTTCCACCACCCTTTTATTTTCAGTTATTTTATTTTATTTGCTATTGTAGTTATTTGGGTTAGTTGACTAGCAACTAATTCCGCCCACTCCTTCAAACCCGAGATTTTACTTGCTTTTATAAAAAATATAAAAATACAAAAAGAATCTTCCCTCACCCTTAGACCTATTAGAGTAGTTTTTCAATCCTAACGACACTATTCCCCTAGAGAACGATCAATCCCCCGGTACTTGCCACTTCACTATACTACATCGGTCAGGTACACTGCCTGGTGGGGATTGCAAGCCTCTCGAGATCCCTCGAGAAGTAAAACCTGTTGTAAGGTCGCAAAACCACGCATCAAGTTTTTGGCGCTGCTGCCGGGGAATAGTTATTGTTTAGGTTGAATTTTTATTTTATTAGGTCTACTCACTAGATTCCTTTCTAGTGAGATTTTTATTTTATTTTTCTAGGTTTTCTTTAGTCTATCTTTTTTTCTTTGTTTCTTTGTTCGTAACCATTACCATCCGACATCATGGAAGGTGGTAATATCCTCGATCCCAACAACCCACCACCACAACAACACCCACCTCCTAGACCCCGTACCTTAGGAGACTACTCCCGTCCTAGCCACCATGGCTATCGAAACACCATTGAGCTCACTCAAGGAGCCAATGTTACTCCCTTGCGATCCGACACCATCCGGTTGGTGCAAAGCGGATGCGCATTCCATGGACTTCGTTCCGAAGATCCTAATCAACATCTCAAGGACTTTCTCAAAATCGTTGTTTCCATAGACCTTGATGTTGCCACACGAGAGACGACCCGACTGCGTCTCTTTCAATTCTCTCTGCGGGACCAAGCTAGTCAATGGCTAGAGCGTCTACCCGCAGGATCCATCACCTCTTGGGATGATCTCACCACTCGTTTCCTTGCTCAGTTTTTTCCACCAGGAAGAACTACCAAGCTAAGGAATGATATCTTGATGTTCCAACAACGTCAAGGCGAAACCCTCTACGAGGCATGGACTCGATTCAAGGACTTACTCCAAAAAGTCCCTCACCATGGCATAGAACTTTGGCTCCATGTCCAAATCTTCTATAACCACATCAATCTCTCCACGAGGCAAACCATTGACCAATCGGCCGGTGGTAAGCTACATGATCTAAGTGCGGAACAATCATGGGCTCTCCTGGAAGATCTTGCTCTTTATGACAACGAAAGTTGGAATGATCCCCGTGATTTGAATAAAACGGTCAAGGCAATATCTTTGCCTTCGAACAATTCAAGCACTTCCGACCGTAGGATCATAGAACTTGAAGACCAAGTCAAGTTTCTTATGAAATCCTACGAGGCTCCTAAACCTTCAAGCCAAGTGAACAAAATCACTTCTTCGTGCGAATTATGTAGTGGTCCCCACGACACTCGTGATTGCATGGAACTCCCCGAACAAGCTTTTGCGGACTACGCATTCTCGCGTACCGACGGAGCGGGAGACAAGTGGTACACTTTCAAACCCGAGCCAAACCCCTACGGTGATTCATACAACCCCTCATGGAAAAATCACCCAAACCTTAGGTGGAAACAAAACCAAAACGCACAACAAACCAATTCTTCCAACCCACCTAATCGTTTTCAATCAAGCGGTTCATCCCCAAACCGCACTTTCAATAAAAATCCTTCCAACAATTATGGTAGTACCAATAATCTTGAAGGATTGATGTCCAACTTTATGGCATCTCAAGAAGCTCGGATAGCTAGATTCGAATCCGAATTCAATCAACAACAAACGGAGATGACCAATAAAATTGACAACTTATTGAAAGCCCTCAATAACCAAATGCTATCACCTCCACATAAGGACGCTAAGAACACAAATAGCGGACCCCAAGTAAAAGACCCCTCTTCATTCAAACATGTCCACTTCGTCAACATTGTCACTATGAAACCAATTGATAGGAATGAGGATAATAGTGAACTTGAGGATGAGGTTAAGAAAGTCGAGGTTGATAAAGAAGTTAGGAAAAGTGAGATTGAAGAAGTAGATGATGATGAGGACTACTTCAATAGGCTACCCACTAAGGAAGAGCGCGCATATCATACAGACTTATTCGATGACCCCGAGACACCATACTTCCTAGGTAGACCAATTATAAAAATGGGCGACCCTTCTAATCTCAACATACCATGCAACATCGGACATTTGCATGTGTGGAAAGCTTACATCGACCTTAGATCGCCCATAAACATCATGACTAGAGCCCACTACAACTTGATAATGAAAAATCAACTTGGGTATAGGATGTTCCCTGATAAGGGTTGGATGAGTAACTTCACGGGAAGAATTAAGGGATTACCGGTTTATGTAGGAAACTTCACCTATGTCACCGACTTTGTAATTGTAGAAGATATCCGCCCTGTAGTCGATGCATGCTTAACTCAAGTAGTTTTTGGAAAACCATTTGTTAAGGTCTCTGGAATGACTTATGAACCTTCCTTAGGGATAGTTAGATTTAAGGATGAGACCGATGAGGTAAACTACCAAATGCCATATAAGATAGAGCAATTCCAACACTTTTCAAATGTTGAGAAGGAGCTTAAGCAAGCAGTCTACTATAGGAATGATGGAGATAGAAGTAAAGGAGTAGACTATGTTATGGAAAGGATATCCGGTTTCTACAGGGATTGTTTGAAGTTAGGACCGGAATATAAAACCGGACATGAGAATGACCTAGAAACCGTGACCAATGATGGAGTCACGTAATGTACGGTGACTTTGAGTCTAGCTACAAGACTCGTTAATAAAGAAAAGCGCTTCTTGGGAGGCAACCCAAGCTTTATTTGCTTTGTGTGTTTATTTAGTTGTTTGTTTGATTTTATTTGCTTCCGTATGTATGTTTAATTTTTATTATTATTGATTCATGTTCGAAACTAAATTGTGAAAATGCTTTATCTTGTTTTTAACTTCGTCTTAACTACATATAAAGGTATTTTGCAAAAGATAAGTGTAAGGGAAATCCAAATCGGTTTATTAGAACAAATGAACATGAATCATAACAATATTAAATTAACATATGATTTGATGTTGTATATATTTTTGTTTATTTTTAATTCCAAAGAAATCGTAACGAATACAATTCCCCCGGGTCGTTCTCCCAACGAAGGTTTGACGGCGAATAAGTCGAATCGGAGTCGTGAATATGTGAAGTGAATAAGTGACGTGAAAGATTATTTTGGTGTTGATTAAACTAAAATATGAAAAATTAAAAGCAATCTACGCTATTAAAATAAATGCACACAAAGAAAATTCAAATAAATGCAAATCCCGGGCTAATCCCGAGATTTATAAATCTATTAGTGAAATTATACTTAAAATAGAAATAAAAATAAAATAAAATCTAAGGGCCGAAAATGAATTTTATTAAAAACTGATTTTATAAAAGAAATTTAAGTAAATAAAGTTTTATAAAAAAACGAAGGACTAAAATGGTAAAAACTGAAACTATTATTGACTTACTAAAAGATAGGGACCAAATGGTACATTTCTGAAACTTAAATAAAACTGATATTGAATTTAAAAGAAAGAAAGGGACTGATTTAGACTCAAATGAAACTAAAGGACTAATTTGCAAATAACGAAAGTAACAAAATTGATTTTAAACTAAAAATTACCCAGGTTCGATCCTGAGTCAATGCAAATTAACCAAACTAATTTTTTTTTATTTTTCTTCTTTCAAAACTCAATTAACAACTAACAAAATAAATTTTTAGAAAAGAAAAGAGCTTAAAAGAAACTAGAATAAGCTGGAAAAACAGCTTGACCAAATCTTGAACATGCAGCAATGTTTAAAACAGCAGATTAAGAACAAGTTTTGAGAGCACAATTTAGTGACCGGATATTATTGCTACTACTCAAGAATTAAAACTCCAAAACTACAACAGGAACACTACTCAGAAACTCAAAATCAATCCAAAACAAACACTGATGATCAATAAGATGGACCTATGAACACAGCAATTCAGAACACAAATTGCAGCATACTTTAAAAAAACTTTTAACCAATTAAACACTACCTAAGATTGACTAATTTGAATTTAAGCTTCTAAAATCTATCAATCTATTTGAATTAAAGCTACTCTAAACATCAACTAACATGTATCATCATTATGCTTAACAATTCCAAAGATCACAGATAATAGAAAACACCATAACTAGCAGTTCCAATGAAATCTAAAGCAATTATGATTTTACTCAAATGCACACCCAATATTATGCTAGAACTGAGCTAAATAAAAGTGTTGCAGTCAATATGAACTAAGCAAAACACAACTAAACAACAATATCACAGTGAAATCCACAAATCCAAATATCCCCTTAATCCTACTGATCACACTAACAGACTTAGAAACAATCCTCAAATCTCAAAAACAATGATTACCAAATTCTTAGAATCACAGAACACTATCAATTCAGAAACTATACTAGACAGATTTTAACTATACTATTAACTAACAAATTTAACTATACTAACAACTAATTAATAAAACAAGTTTAACTAAAATTAAATCTATCAATTAAGCATCAACTAACTAACATCAAACAGAAATTAAACTAGATAAGCAGATCTAAGCTAATATTCTTGAGTGGAAATGTGAAATTGAATAAAAACTTACAAACTACTCTCAGCAAGAACAGAGAGTTTTCCCATGAGGCCTATCTTTGGATAGGCTAACTGCTTCCAATTTTTCAGATAGACTATCAATTTAAACCCAGAATCATAACCTTCAAACCATGGTTGACTTTCGTTGACCAAAGTAACTTTGAATGTTACAACAGCATTGACACTAGTACTCAATTACAATAAGCTATAGAGCTTACATAAGCTGATATTAACTGAAATAGAGCTCAATGAAGCAGCTGTGAACTATTTTTTTAATTTTTTTTTTATTTTTTATTTTTTTTTCTTTTGTGATGATCTGATATTTAAACAAAGTGAATAAACTCAAAACTGAAATCAATTATAACTAAATGAGAACTCGGATTCAAAGTTACTTCAAATTTAAACTTTCATTAAAACTTTAAAAATTACAATAATCAAACCGAATAAACATAAACAGAAAATTACAATTGAAATTATAAGACTAAAATTCTAAAATTACTTTGACAGCATAACGTTGCTAAAAAAATTACATATCGAAAATGAAATAACCTTCTCCTATTTATAGGCCTAAACCGAACCTCTGGGTCTTGCCACGCTGGCGATCCGCGTGCTTCTTAGCTCCATATCCACCCTTAGATCATCTTGAGCATCATCCAAATGTTCTTGACCCTTAGATCACATTTAGTGAGGTGTTCGAACCAATAGCAAGCCGCCATTTGTCCCCGTGTGTGCTTGTTTGCTTCTGACACCTCCTGACACGCTCTGACATTCTAGAAGCCCTTTGATTTGACTAATAAGCCCTTAATTGTAGTAATTTTGAGGGTCGGTAATTTAGGGTTCATGGGATAGTGGAAATGGGGGGAAAGGGTGAAATTTGGGGATCGGGGATAGGAGAGAGATAAGGGGTAAGGTGTGTTTATTTTTCTTATTTAACTTCTTTGACCGAATGGGTTTGTGGGTCGGGTTATGGGATGGGTGGACCGGTTATAAGTTTTAAGTGGATTGGGCTGGATAGTATGATAAGGTGGGATGGGTTTTAAGATGTGGATTTGTGTAGTGGGCTTGTGGAATTATTTAAAATGGGATCCGGTTTTAATGTTTTAAAAGAGTTAAGGGTTTAAAATGTAGGGACTAAATGTATAAGTTCTTGGATTTTCAAGGGACCTTTGCTGCCATATTTTTAAAGATGATCCAAGGGCTGAATTTGACGATCTCTTATACTTGGAGGACCACGGTTGACTTTTTGACCATTTTCCTTGTTCTCGGTTCCGGTTCTGAGCCTTTCCGTATCTCGTGCTCGTTTTCTTGATTTTCTTGTGTCTTTTGTCAATTTTCACGATATCCATCCCTGCACATACAAAAACACAAAAACACAATATCTTTTGGCATTTTGGTCGGGTTTTTGGTTATTTTGGTCCGGTTTTGGTCTAGAAATGGTATGTGTTTAAGCACATACCAAAATTCCCCCAGACTAAGCTATTGCAATGTCCTCATGCAATGTTATAAAACTCCCCGATTTTCCTTTTATTCTATTTTTGTATTTTTCTTATTATTCAAGTGACGGCTTTGTTGACAATCATTATCTAACGATAATTTTTAGGGTCATAGAGTAGAAACACAACTCATAGAGGAGTGACCATAAGGATAAAATTCATCGTCCTTGATTTTTCGCATGCTCCCAAACTAAGCTTATAAACGAGATCACAACCTACTTAGAAATTAGATGCCAACACTACTCATGGAAGTTACTTGTGTAAGAACCTCTCGCTCCCAATTTCTTATTTTTGTTTCTACTTATTTTATTTTTGTGAGAGAAATGAATTTCTTCATAATCTTCTCGTTTTCATAATTATTAGTCCGATAAAGATACCAAGTTTAAAACGCTAAGTAGTTTTCCATCTTCTTGCAAGAAAGTTTGCCTTAAAAATGAGGTCCAAATCAAGGTTATTACATACGTCAAAGACTAAAGAACTCATACAAACATGTAGACATTAGTTGTGGAGAAACATCACGTGCACCTCATGTGACCGATCTAGGGTCATTCACATGCACCTCACGTGCCATCAACTTGTCTAACATTTAAGCACAAAATCCATACATCTCAACATACATTTTTTTTTTTTTTTTTTTTTTTTTTTTTTTCAACTTTTCTTCACTCAATAACTTAATACCACGGGATTACCGGGTGATTCCAAAACATCATACAATAGTAACCCTTAGAAAACGAACCTTCACGGTTTAAATCCAAGACCTTACCGCCTTTAGAAGTAAGGATCCAAGGTCCGATCTCAATCCGAAATCTAAGAGCACTTTACAACTTATTCACTCAATACGGGACCTTGATGTGTACCCAAATTTTAGAGCAAAAATTCTTTTAAGAAGATGGAGAACTAAATTTCGTTCTAAACCTAAATATCTTTAATTATTTATACAATATATGGGATGAAACAATTTTGCGGGAGCAAAAGACCACAAGTACCTACGACGAGCTCTAAAGAGAACCAACTACTCCACGTTTGGCATCTAACTTCTAAATAAATTCTATCATTTCCCGCTCTTCGCACATTTAAAAATCTCAAATAATGAAATTCGCGAATACTTAGCCGATAATCAGCCACGCATATATAAAGTCAGTTACAGAAACTTGCAAATTCTTGAAAAGAATTCGCGTTTTCTAGCTCCTTATGTAAAAGACTAGCGAAAGCTTTAAAGCCATGCATGTATAAAGTCAAGTACGGGAACACGCAAAAGAGCAGCTCCTTGTGTACAAGACTAGCACAAGCTTTTATGATCATCATTGGTTAAGGGAACAAGCTAGGGCTCAACACGCCCGGTCAAGTCAAAATTTTATTCCTACTCTACCCAGCGGAAAATCAACAAAAATGTCAAAACTTATTATATTTTTGCACAAAATTTTTAAATTTTCTCATTTTTTTGGATTTTTTCAATTTTTGAGGAAAAACGGGATTGCATGAGAAAATAGCAAAAATGCAAGGCAAAAATCAAATCGCAAGATTACCCCCCCAGACTAGAACGAGACATTGTCCTCAATGTCTTAAAGGTACGGGTATCCCTACAAAAATCTAAGGCCGTTTATTAATTATGCCAAAAGATAGATGTAAAACGATAAGATTTTGGATATTGGATAAGCAGCGGATGATGAAACTCGAGTAGCGTGAAGGAAACTACGAGCACGAGAGTCTTCATCATCAGCATTCCTGGACACATCACAGAAAAACAACGAGACACAAGATATTGGAGAGGAGCTCTCCTCACGTTTTATTAGAAAAGAGATAAGAAGATAGATGGATAAGCATGGGGTGCCTCCCACGAAGCGCTTGTTTTTGTTAACCGAGTCACATGAGCTTGACTCGACCCCGAATTTAGTTGTCCATGGGGAAAGTTTGGAGATCCGGGACAACCATGGATGGTACGTCCCCTCCAAAATAGTGCTTCAACCTATGACCATTCACCTTAAAGTTTGGACCGTCATTTTGAGCTAACTCGACGGTTCCATATGGAAAAACTTGAGTGATGGTAAATGGCCCAGACCAGCGGGTTTTGAGTTTGCCCGAGAAAATCTTTAGCCGAGAATTGAAAAGGAGGACTCGATCACCAACGTTGAAAATGCGGTTCTTAATCTTTGAGTCATGAATCCTTTTTGTTTTCTCTTTGTATATCAAAGAATTCTCGTAGGCTTGATCCCGAAGCTCATTTAATTCATTAATTTGGAGCTTACGGTGATCACCCGAGGTCTTAAGGTCAAAATTGGCATGTTTCAAGGCCCAATATGCCTTATGCTCGAGCTCGATGGGTAGATGGCAGGCCTTTCCATAAACCAGCTTGTAAGGAGTACACCCGATGGGTGTCTTGAAAGCGGTTCGGAAAGCCATAAAGCATCATCCAATTTGTCGGCCCATGAGGCTCGATTTTCACCAACGGTTCTTTCAAGGATACGTTTCAATCCACGATTCGAAACCTCGACTTGTTCGCTTGTTTGCGGGTGATACGCGGTAGAGAGTCGGTGAGTGACACCATACTTGAGCATAACTTTTGCAAATTGATCATTGCAGAAGTGAGTACCGCGATCACTGATTATAGCACGAGGAGTTCCGAATCGGGAGAAGAGATTTTTCAAGAACTTAACAACCACTCGGGCGTCATTAGTGGGGAGCGATTTAGCTTCAACCCATTTTGACAAGTAATCGACGGCCACGAGGATATACTTATTCCCTCGTGAAGACGGGAATGGCCCCATGAAATCGATGCCCCACACGTCAAAAATCTCACAGACTTGAATTGCATTTTGAGGCATTTCGTCTTTTTGCGAGATTTTTCCTTGACGTTGGCAAGAGTTACAAGACTTCACCAAGTCGTGGGCATCGCGGTAGATTGTCGGCCAATAGAATCCAGAATCAAAGATTTTTTTAGCGGTGTAGCTGGCACCATGGTGTCCCCCTGTGGGTCCATTATGACAAGCGTTGAGGATGTCAACGGCTTCTTGGCCATGCACACACCGTCTTATCACTTGATCGGCACATATCCGGAATAAGTAGGGATCGTCCCAGAAATAATGTTTAACATCTTTGAAAAACTTCTTTTTCTGCTGGGACGACATCCCTTTCACCACAAAATTCCCCGCATGGTAATTTGCGTAATCAGCAAACCATGGGGTACTCGGATCATTTTTTGAAGATATTTTCCCAAGTGTCTCGAGAGGAAATGTCTCGGTGATTTCCGTTTTCTCGAGATCACTTTGATGAGGATTTTCCAGTCTGGACAAATGATCAGCGGCTAGATTCTCTGCTCCTTTTTTATCACGAATGATAATGTCAAATTCCTGGAGCAGAAGAATCCACCGAAGTAATCTCGGTTTAGCATCTTGTTTTGCTAAGAGATACTTTAGAGCAGAATGGTCCGTATACACTATGCTTTTTGATAAGACAAGATACGGTCTAAATTTCTCAAAAGCGTAGACAACAGCCAACAACTCTTTCTCAGTAGTAGTGTAATGAGATTGAGCATTGGTCATTGTCTTGCTAGCATAGTGTATCGGTTGGAAGTATTTGGACTTGCGTTGCCCCAGGACTGCACCGATAGCATAATCGCTTGCATCACACATTAGCTCAAAGGGCAAGTCCCAGTCGGGGGCAACCAAAATGGGAGCTTCAGTCAGTTTCTTTTTGAGAACCTCGAATGCTTCGATGCATTCGGGAGAGAAGATAAACGGAGCATCTTTTTCAAGAAGATGGGTCAGAGGCCGGGCGATTTTTGAGAAGTCTTGAATAAATCGTCTGTAGAAACCGGCATGACCAAGGAAACTTCGGATTCCTTTAACGGTAGTGGGATGAGGTAGCTTAGCGATAACATCGACTTTAGCTCGATCGACCTCAATCCCAGATTTGGAAATCTTATGGCCGAGGACTATGCCCTCTTTAACCATGAAATGGCACTTCTCCCAATTTAGAACGAGATTGGTGCTTTCACACCGTTCAAGCATTTTCTCTAAATGGGAGAGGCACGAGGAGAAAGAATTTCCATAAACCGAGAAATCATCCATAAAGACCTCCATCGTCGTCTCGATCATATCATGGAATATGGCCATCATGCACCTTTGAAACGTGCCCGGAGCATTGCACAAGCCGAAAGGCATGCGTCGGTAGGCAAATGTTCCATAAGGACACGTGAAGGTGGTCTTTTCCTGATCTTGGGGATCAATTGGTATTTGAAAATACCGGAAAAGCCATCGAGAAAACAATAGAACTCATTTCCCGCCAAACGCTCAAGCATTTGGTCCATAAATGGTAGAGGGAAATGGTCTTTACGAGTAGCATCATTGAGTTTTCGGTAATCGATACACACTCTCCATCCGGTGACGAGACGTGTGGGAATTAACTCATTTTCTTCGTTTGTAATGACGGTCATTCCACCCTTTTTAGGCACACAGTGGACTGGACTAACCCATGAGCTATCCGAGATCGGATAAATCATCCCTGCGTCGAGGAGTTTAATAACTTCCTTTTTGATGACATCATGGATTTTTGGGTTAACCCGTCTCTGTTGCTGAACAGCGGGTTTGAAATTATCTTCCAATAAGATCTTATGGGTGCAGAATTTAGGGTCAATACCCTTTATGTCGGAGATCTGCCAAGCAATAGCACTTTTATGCTTTTTAAGCACGTCTAAGAGTTTTGTCTTCTCCTCATCTTTGAGAGCTTTTGAAATGATGACGGGAAATGTATCGGAATCTCCCAAGAAAGCATATTCAAGATGAGGAGGTAAATCCTTGAGCTCAAGCTCCGGAGGATTCTCAATAGACGGCTTAATTTCCTTAACGTCGGCCATTTTAAGGTCCATCGGAGGGGAGAAAGGGGTAGGGTCTTCATTCAAAAGTTGTTCAAGCATAAGAATATCCCCCTCGGATCATAATAAGAATCATCATCTTCCGGTGAAGAAGATGTGTCGGTAGCAAGAAACTCATTGACCTCTTCCAAAAAGAAATCACCTCCCTCAAACGGAGTGAGGGACGGGGAAGAGTCGGAGATGATCGGTGAAGAAATAGTAGACGGAGAAGAATCATCAATAGAGGTAGAAGAAGAATCCAAAGTGGGATTGCCACTAGAAAAACCGAGAATCTCTTGAGCATACTCCTCCGTAGTGACGTCAATAATATCAATACGGTTCACGGACATGCAATTATCGTTGGAGGAGTATCTCGCGTTTTGATCCAAATCGAAAGTCACGGCTTCATTACCAACTCGCAAGGTAATCTCTTCATCATAAACATCAATCAACGCTCGCCCGGTTCTTAAGAATCCTCTCCCAAGAATGAGAGGAACTCGGGGATCGGCATCAAATTCGACAATCACAAAGTCTGCCGGAAAATGGAATTTTCCCACATTAACGTAGACATCTTCGGCTATGCCAATTGGACGAGTAATTGATCGATCTGCGAGCTCGAGAGTCATTCGGGTCGGAGTGAGAGCGGGGAGAGATAATTTTTCCCAGACGGACTTAGGCATTAGGTTAATGCTAGCGCCAAGATCGGCCAAGGCGAAACATTGAACCATCCCCGGAAAATTGCACGGAATAAGGAACTTTCCGGGATCTCCTAGCTTTTCCGGAAGCTTTTTAAGGAGAACCGCGGAACATTGTTCATTTAACGGGGTTGTTTTTGCCATCTCAAACAATTTATCTTTGTTACTCAACAAATTCTTTACCATCGATGCAAACTTCGGCATTAAGAGAGCAGCATCCGCAAAGCTAATTTCGAAACTCATATCTTGAAAGATTTGATAGAATTTCTCTATCTGATGCGTATTCTTATCATGGTGCTTTTGCTCATCAAGTCGCGACGGATACGGAAGTTTTATCTTAACGGGAACCTCTTGTTCAAAATCAATTTTCCCTTTTCCTTTTGACGATTGGACAACCGGAGGTTGGATGTTTTCGGTCCTTCCGTTATTAGTAGGAAGTGCCGTATCCGTTGTCACCTCGGTTTCACGGGCGACTACCTTGGGAGGAAGAGAAGAAGAGGTAGTCGGAGCCGTAGGTCCATCATAACTAACACCACTACGTGTTGTGATCGCTTTAACGTCTCCCCTCAGGTTTGCGATCGTGTTGCTGGGAAGAGAAGTAGTACCCGAACCCGAGGGTTGATCATTTAAACGTTTCTTAATCTCACTCATTTCCTTAGTTAACAACTCTTGAGTTCTTATCAAATTTTGATTTTGAAGCATTAATTGTCGAAGAATCTCATCCGAGGGTGGCGGATTTGGAACAACATTTTGATTTTGATTAAAATTTTGCCCTCGGTTGTTGTTATTGAAACCTTGATTATGAAAATTTCCTTGATTTTGATTCATATTTCCTTGATTAGCATTGAAATTCCCATAAAAATTCCCTTGATTTTGATTTCCTTGAAAACCCCGGTTTTGATGTTGATTAAAACCATTGTTTTGAAAACCATTATTTGCACGATTTTGATTATTGTTCACTTGATTACGGTTTTGACCTTGATTTTGATTTTGATTGTTGAATCCCGGTGGTGGTCCAAGGTAATTATTGGAACGGTAGCTAAGGAGATTATGGTCTCCTTGGGGTTGGTAACCGTTACCACCCTGATTTGCTGCATACACATTCTCGTGAGGAAAGGCACCGGTGGCCGGACACTCATAATACGGGTGTGGACCACCACATGTTTCACAAATCTGGTTCACAACATTAATTTGTTGAGTAGTTCTTTCCTTCATTAAAAGTCCCATTTGTTTAGTAAGAGTTAGAATAGCCTCATTGGTTTTGCTATTTTGATCAAGAACATGAGCCAAAACTTCGTCATTTGATTTCCTACTAGCACTCGAGACTTGAGTTTTGCTCCTAGAAGTCCTTACTCTAGCTTTATTCTCGATGATCGTAAAAGCTTCTTGCTGGTTCCGGGTCAACAAGTTTCCACCCGCAGCAGAATTGAGTGAATCTTGATCAGCATGACACAACCCATTATAGAAAGTATCAATCTGATGCAAGAGTGAAAACCCGTGATTTGGACATTTTTCCAACAACTCCTTAAATCTATCCCAAGCTTCGCTGAACGATTCATCGAAAGCTTGTTGGAATCGAAAGATTTGAGTGCGGAGATTAGAAGTTTTAGACGGAGGATAGAAATGATTCACAAACTTAGAAGCTAGATCACCCCAAGTGTAGATGGAATTTGGAGGTTCCTTTTCTAGCCAAGTCCGGGCCGCTCCTTTGAGGGAGAAAGGAAACAATTTCATTTTGATCACATCATACGGCACTTGGTTGATCTTTATTGTTTCAGTGATATCGGTGAAATTTCTGATATGAGAATGAGGATCTTCATTCTCAAATCCGTGAAATGAGATACTCGTGATAAGATTGAGTAACCCGTGATTGATTTCAAATTGATTTGCAAGAATATCGGGTATCACGATGGCCCTTCGCACACCATTAAATGGTGTTTGAAGTTGTTCCTCCATCGGACGGAGGTCGGGCCCCGGTTGTGCTCCTTGATTAGGCTCCACCGGAGGAGCTTGATTGTCGTTCATTTCCTCAACGTTTGGGAAATGAGCACGGTGTGTGTGTCGAATTACCCTTTCGGGATTTGATAATGGAGAAATAAGATTTTGAGAAGATGAGCGGGTGTTCATACACCAAAAAGGAAACAAAAATGAAAATCAAAAATCTTTTTGTATTTTTGGTTGGGAATTATTTTTGGCTTTTTTTAATATATTGAAAAACAAAAGATTTTATTTTCTTTTTGGTAACCGTTACGTTAACCGTAACCGTTTCCTTTAAAACTACGCGCAGCGTGGCGGGAAGGCAAAGGTAGCTCCGAAGATGCTTAAAAACCCGCCTTCTTCAGCTCGACAATTTAATGTCAAGCTTCCTTAAACCCCGTGATTAGGTTGTAGTAATAAAGTAATCCGAGAACGATTAATTTCACGATTTGTTTTGTTGTTATTTGGAATGGTTTACAACCGCCCTCCTTCAACGGAAGACGGAGGATGTTTATTAATGATGTATTTATGAAAACACTTTAGGAAAAGTGTTTTATTTATTGTATTTTTGTATTTTATATTTTTTTTTAAAAACAATAACTTCCAAGGAAGGATCTTCAAATCACAAAAACAACGGACGAAATCGACGCACTCGTTTCAAGCCTTCCCCGGCAGCGGCGCCATTTTGATTTGATGTTGTATATATTTTTGTTTATTTTTAATTCCAAAGAAATCGTAACGAATACAATTCCCCCGGGTCGTTCTCCCAACGAAGGTTTGACGGCGAATAAGTCGAATCGGAGTCGTGAATATGTGAAGTGAATAAGTGACGTGAAAGATTATTTTGGTGTTGATTAAACTAAAATATGAAAAATTAAAAGCAATCTACGCTATTAAAATAAATGCACACAAAGAAAATTCAAATAAATGCAAATCCCGGGCTAATCCCGAGATTTATAAATCTATTAGTGAAATTATACTTAAAATAGAAATAAAAATAAAATAAAATCTAAGGGCCGAAAATGAATTTTATTAAAAACTGATTTTATAAAAGAAATTTAAGTAAATAAAGTTTTATAAAAAAACGAAGGACTAAAATGGTAAAAACTGAAACTATTATTGACTTACTAAAAGATAGGGACCAAATGGTACATTTCTGAAACTTAAATAAAACTGATATTGAATTTAAAAGAAAGAAAGGGACTGATTTAGACTCAAATGAAACTAAAGGACTAATTTGCAAATAACGAAAGTAACAAAATTGATTTTAAACTAAAAATTACCCAGGTTCGATCCTGAGTCAATGCAAATTAACCAAACTAATTTTTTTTTATTTTTCTTCTTTCAAAACTCAATTAACAACTAACAAAATAAATTTTTAAAAAAGAAAAGAGCTTAAAAGAAACTAGAATAAGCTGGAAAAACAGCTTGACCAAATCTTGAACATGCAGCAATGTTTAAAACAGCAGATTAAGAACAAGTTTTGAGAGCACAATTTAGTGACCGGATATTATTGCTACTACTCAAGAATTAAAAATCCAAAACTACAACAGGAACACTACTCAGAAACTCAAAATCAATCCAAAACAAACACTGATGATCAATAAGATGGACCTATGAACACAGCAATTCAGAACACAAATTGCAGCATACTTTAAAAAAACTTTTAACCAATTAAACACTACCTAAGATTGACTAATTTGAATTTAAGCTTCTAAAATCTATCAATCTATTTGAATTAAAGCTACTCTAAACATCAACTAACATGTATCATCATTATGCTTAACAATTCCAAAGATCACAGATAATAGAAAACACCATAACTAGCAGTTCCAATGAAATCTAAAGCAATTATGATTTTACTCAAATGCACACCCAATATTATGCTAGAACTGAGCTAAATAAAAGTGTTGCAGTCAATATGAACTAAGCAAAACACAACTAAACAACAATATCACAGTGAAATCCACAAATCCAAATATCCCCTTAATCCTACTGATCACACTAACAGACTTAGAAACAATCCTCAAATCTCAACAACAATGATTACCAAATTCTTAGAATCACAGAACACTATCAATTCAGAAACTATACTAGACAGATTTTAACTATACTATTAACTAACAAATTTAACTATACTAACAACTAATTAATAAAACAAGTTTAACTAAAATTAAATCTATCAATTAAGCATCAACTAACTAACATCAAACAGAAATTAAACTAGATAAGCAGATCTAAGCTAATATTCTTGAGTGGAAATGTGAAATTGAATAAAAACTTACAAACTACTCTCAGCAAGAACAGAGAGTTTTCCCATGAGGCCTATCTTTGGATAGGCTAACTGCTTCCAATTTTTCAGATAGACTATCAATTTAAACCCAGAATCATAACCTTCACACCATGGTTGACTTTCGTTGACCAAAGTAACTTTGAATGTTACAACAGCATTGACACTAGTACTCACTTACAATAAGCTATAGAGCTTACATAAGCTGATATTAACTGAAATAGAGCTCAATGAAGCAGCTGTGAACTATTTTTTTATATATTTTTTTTATTTTTTATTTTTTTTTTCTTTTGTGATGATCTGATATTTAAACAAAGTGAAAAAACTCAAAACTGAAATCAATTATAACTAAATGAGAACTCGGATTCAAAGTTACTTCAAATTTAAACTTTCATTAAAACTTTAAAAATTACAATAATCAAACCGAATAAACATAAACAGAAAATTACAATTGAAATTATAAGACTAAAATTCTAAAATTACTTTGACAGCATAACGTTGCTAAAAAAATTACATATCGAAAATGAAATAACCTTCTCCTATTTATAGGCCTAAACCGAACCTCTGGGTCTTGCCACGCTGGCGATCCGCGTGCTTCTTAGCTCCATATCCACCCTTAGATCATCTTGAGCATCATCCAAACGTTCTTGACCCTTAGATCACATTTAGTGAGGTGTTCGAACCAATAGCAAGCCGCCATCTGTCCCCGTGTGTGCTTGTTTGCTTCTGACACCTCCTGACACGCTCTGACATTCTAGAAGCCCTTTGATTTGACTAATAAGCCCTTAATTGTAGTAATTTTGAGGGTCGGTAATTTAGGGTTCATGGGATAGTGGAAATGGGGGGAAAGGGTGAAATTTGGGGATCGGGGATAGGAGAGAGATAAGGGGTAAGGTGTGTTTATTTTTCTTATTTAACTTCTTTGACTGAATGGGTTTGTGGGTCGGGTTATGGGATGGGTGGACCGGTTATAAGTTTTAAGTGGATTGGGCTGGATAGTATGATAAGGTGGGATGGGTTTTAAGATGTGGATTTGTGTAGTGGGCTTGTGGAATTATTTAAAATGGGATCCGGTTTTAATGTTTTAAAAGAGTTAAGGGTTTAAAATGTAGGGACTAAATGTATAAGTTCTTGGATTTTCAAGGGACCTTTGCTGCCATATTTTTAAAGATGATCCAAGGGCTGAATTTGACGATCTCTTATACTTGGAGGACCACGGTTGACTTTTTGACCATTTTCCTTGTTCTCGGTTCCGGTTCTGAGCCTTACCGTATCTCGTGCTCGTTTTCTTGATTTTCTTGTGTCTTTTGTCAATTTTCACGATATCCATCCCTGCACATACAAAAACACAATATCTTTTGGCATTTTGGTCGGGTTTTTGGTTATTTTGGTCCGGTTTTGGTCTAGAAATGGTATGTGTTTAAGCACATACCAACATACATATTAGTATTTGTTTGAGTCAAATGCTTGTATCGAGTCATAATGATATTTTGCAGGATTTCCAGGAAGTAAGGTATAGGTTTTTCCAGAAATTTTCCGGAAACTTAACATGAGAATTCTGTCAGATCATTTCTGACGGCGTCAGGCTTTACAACCTGACGGCGTCAGGTGTTAATTTTCTGAAATTTTTGAAAGTTTTGTTTCTCTACCGGAATCATAAAATGCTTTATTAAATCTCTAACTTATAAACTCCAGGAATCTGCAAAATAATCATTCCACAAGCATTATATCCTTATATAGATTTATCCCGCCGATGTTATGCAGGTTTTCGTGTTTGTTTTCTCAGGTTTAACAGGTTATTTTGGACAAGGAGATGTATGTGGAATCAAGCTTTTGGCGCTGCTTTAATCTTGAAGCTTCAACATTACCTTGGAAGAAGATCTAACCATGTTACCTCTTTATCCACCGAACGAATCAGGGGAGTATTTGATTTCATTCTTTTACCTTATTTACTTTTACATCTTGTTATTTGAACATTGGGGACAATGTTCATCTTAAGTGTAAGGGGGGGGGGGGTAAAGTACGATACTTCAGAGAATGCAATTACGCTTGATTTTTCGTTTGTTTAATGGTAGATGTGTAATAAAACTGAGATAAATACCGGTTAGGGCAATTTTAGTGCCAAATTTAAAATTTTTTACAACATATAGGAGTGAAACTTTAGTCTTAATGAGCGTCTCACGGATAGGAGTTATATGACTAGCACAAAACCGTACCACTAAAAAATTTTCCACCCCCAAATATGTGAGGTTCGCCCCTAGAATTGGTAGGAAAAGCATTTATGCTATGATGTGTGTACCGGCAGCACTTAAATTCTAGAACTTGCGTTAGGACCATTCCGAGGCCACAAGTGAGACTACATTCGTGTAGTTAGATTTACTACATGATAAGAGGCATTAGGATTAACCCATTGTTTTACACCTGTGTTTTTGTTATAATTACATTGGCTACATTGGTCAAGTAATTCTCCCACACCCTTTGCGTTGTTCCCATTTTTGGTACACGATACCCCTAGTACACCCCTCAGAGCCTATCTTTTTGTTTCGACCTTTAAGCATTTTACTTAAAGGAAGAATTTGTTTACACCCCACTTAAATGTACACCAAAATCGCCTTAGCCTACCTTGTATGCACTCATCTTTAGTGCATTATTGTGACAACATTTGTTTAAACCCAAGTTAATTATCTAATTGATTACATGGTTGCTAAGTCGAGTCGTATCCTTGTACATATTGTTTTGGGACGATTGGGACTCATGGGTAAAGTACTAGTGTAATGGAGTAATGGGGAAGAACAACATTATTACCCCCATATGTGCTAAATATTTTAAAAGTACTCCAAGTGTTTCGATTATCTTAATTCGAGTCATTAGAATAGTTATTTGTAAAGTTATGTAAAAGTTCAAGTGTAAGGGGAATGCAATGCCCCTATGATGTATTATTTTGGATGGTAGGGCAAGAGTGTATGCAAAAAAAAAAAAAAAAAAAAAAAAAAAAAAAAAAAAAAAAAAAAAAAAAATCAAGAAAAATACAAAAAAAATGAAGAAAAAAAAAAGAGAAAAAAAAAACATAAGGACTACCATCCCGTTTCATTTTATGTTTATTTTATGTTTTTGTTATTTTGTTTTTAGCTTAAGATTGAGTCGAGTCTTGGCTTAGCAACATTGTATAGTACTTGTAATCAACCAAGATCGTTAACTCGCCACCAGTAAAATATCCCTTATCCAACAAATCCGTGTTTATCATATCCCTACACCTAACGTTATAACCCGTTTAAAAGCCCTCTTTGATAGTTTATCTTAGGTGCTTACGCCTAGTGGAGGAGGTTTTTGATCCTTTCCCAAGCCTATGGTAATCTATTTGCTATGACAGGTAGTGAGAGATATTATCCATTTTCATTTATGAGATTTACGTTTATGACACCTGAGAGATGTGAGTATCTAAACACTACTTGTGAGGTGCTAGTTTGTAATCTCCGTGCTTATTATGATTAAAGTGGAACGACTATTTGTTATAATTACTTTTATATTAGCATTAAATGACCCCTAACTTGTATTTTGATTAGAATAAAAGCGCATTTGCTTGAGGACAAGCAAATCTCAAGTGTAAGGGTATTTGATGAAGCGAAAAGTGTGCCGCTTTTAGGGGGTCATTTAAGCCCTAAATCGTATTTATTTGATCAAATATTGCCCTAAATCGTTCCTTTTGTCATTTTAGGTACTTTGGAGAAGAAATCTGGAAAAGGAAGCATTTTGGACGTTTTTGGAGCATAAAAGTGAAGAATTCGACAAAATGCCCAAGCTACTGGAAAAGTACACGTGACGGCGTCAAGGATTGCTCCTGACGGCGTCACGGCTTGGCAAAAGAGGTGGATATGACAAATATACGTGACGCGCCAGAAAGTTTTACAAAGGAAATCTGACGGCGTCACCCTTTAAGGTGATCAAGGCTGTCACGGTATAAGTTAAAGATAGACGGCGTCAAGCACAATTGTGACGGCGTCAACACTTGACGCGCCAGAGTGGATTTTGGAGGATTAAAGAGGGACGGCGTCAGGAAGACCATCCGGGAACCCTAGCCGCGGCGAGGTGACGGCGTCAACTCCTATAACGTGACGCCGTCAGCCCCTAAAGTCTATATATAGTTTTGCAATTTTTATTCATTGTGTGCAACTTTGTGAGGAGAAACCCTAAGACGAATTTTCTGCCATTTTTAAGGGTTTTATACCCTTGGATCTCCCATGTTCAATTGAAGATAAGTAATCAATTAATCATTCAATATGTCTATGTGTTGTTTGATTATACCTTGTTCTTGTCTTTTATTTAACATGCTAGGCTAGATTTATCTTGTGTTTGCTTAGATCTAATGAAACCTAACTATTGATTATTGGTTGTTGGTGTGTTATTAATTGTATTGGATGAATGTTTATCGATGTTAGGCTTAAGAAAACTGGCTAACCTCCTATACGGTAACTTGCTTGAACGTCTTAAGAAACATGAACCAATGCGTACTAAAGGTTATTATGGTTGTATTTAATGCATGAGCGAATTCTAGTGATCCCATGTTAGGAGCTTCTTAGCCGGCTCGACATAGGAGTGAAGTAGGAGCTTGTAGAGTTGGGGAAGTACGTACGCCACCCCACGATTGGTATTAAGGAATACACCCGTCATCCACGCAATTAATACACACTAATCAACCGGTAAAAGATAGTTAGGGAGTAAGAAAATCTAAGTAAACACATTTCTCTCCATATAAGTTCCACCACCCTTTTATTTTCAGTTATTTTATTTTATTTGCTATTGTAGTTATTTGGGTTAGTTGACTAGCAACTAATTCCTCCCACTCCTTCAAACCCGAGATTTTACTTGCTTTTATAAAAAATATAAAAATACAAAAAGAATCTTCCCTCACCCTTAGACCTATTAGAGTAGTTTTTCAATCCTAACGACACTATTCCCCTAGAGAACGATCAATCCCCCGGTACTTGCCACTTCACTATACTACATCGGTCAGGTACACTGCCTGGTGGGGATTGCAAGCTTCTCGAGATCCCTCGAGAAGTAAAACCTGTTGTAAGGTCGCAAAACCACGCATCAGATACCAAGAACCTGGCATGCTTGTAACCTCCAAAAGTGCTACATGTAAAGCACCGGAGCATTCTCACTATTACTATGTATTCCCTCCGGAGAAGCAATTTTCAAAGCGCAAGGCTTGCTCCGGGGGTAACTTTAGATATTATTGATGTATTGTTTCTATCGGCATGATATGAATGAAACAAAATTTTCCAACAATTTTCTAAGTTATATAATTGTTCATCATAGTGTGACTATGAAACGACGGACGGCTCGCTACCTCTGTTCGAATAGGGTGACTCCTGATAATGTGTTCCCCATGGTGAAATCGGTGCCATTGGTGGTTTAGGCTGAGCAACCTTTGCTAATTGACTCCGCATCAGAAGGGTCAGGAACAAACACCTTCCCCTTTTGCGCGTAATAATGGCTCTCCAGTGAGTAGCTACATCGGATAGAGCAGGTGGTGTGAGGACGATGATCAAAACGCCACATCAAAAACATAACGCAAAAATATTGATCTAACTGTTATGTTCAAACATCGGTACAAGACTCAAGTATATGTGAGCAAGGCCACGGCTCGTCATGTGCACGATAAACCCTGTTCAAGTATGCAAGAACAAGACACTAAATCAATAGTTGCTACATAGTGTTTATGAAAAGTGCATATATCTAATTTGCATGAATAAATCACAAGGTAAATAAACGTACGACCAAAGTAACAAACAACATACCACAAAGTCATAAGTCATACATGTCTGATACATGAACAAAATGCCAACTACATGGGCAAAAGCATCAGTAGCCACTAGTCACTGCTACTGGAAATGTTACAGACATCCATAATCATAAGTCATATACATGGTTGAAACATAAACAAAATGCCAACTACATAGGCAAAATAAGCTACAAACTAAATCTAAGTCAGACTCCCGAAGAATCTCTGGAAATAGAAGATGCCTCCTTGTTCTTCAAGTGCCCTGGGACGGATGTATAGCCAAAAGTCTTTGTGGTAGAAGCAGCAACTGATGAAACACGTGAAGGAACCACTGTAGCAGAAGGCATGGTGGAAATAACAATCGATGAAACACCTGAGGGAGCCAATGTAGCAGAAGGCACTGTGGAAGTAACAACTGATGAAACACCTGAGGGAGCCACCGTAGCAGAAGATATCTGATGGGAAGAAGCCACCATGTCAGGCTCAAGCTGCGTGATAGCCGACAAAGCATCCCCAGCATGCTGAGACACTTTATGAAAAAAGGGAAACACCTCATTAGGTAAGGCTGCCGCAACTTCATCAAGTTTTTCCTTGGCCCCCGGAACAAAGTTAGAAACCTTCTGAGTAATCTTTAGAATATCATCTTCAGAACGACAAATACATAAACCATGCGCGAAACCAGCACTGATAGCCATAGACGACACTCCAGCGAGAGCTCGACGAAACTCTCCACTACCAAGAAACCTCCGAACGAGTGTCTCGAAATCATGCTGAAAGAAGGAAGTAATATCATCGCTGGTCTTTTTAATGAATCCATCACGATCAGAAAGTGTACGCCGCAGCTCACTCAACTCGGCCTCACTATCCTTCAACTTAGACTTAACCCCAGCAAGCTCGGTATCAACCTTTGCTTTCTCCTTTTTCAACTCATCCCTCTCCTCTTTATACCTCTTACTCTTCATGCTTCTACGATCATACTGTTCAAGCTTCTTAGTCAACTCAGCCACCTTCTCGTTGGCACTAACTGTGATCTTGGTCTGCTCCTTCAAGTCAGCCGCCTGGCGGCCAAGGAGACGTTCCTGTCGCTTATAGCGCGCTGAAAGGCGGTTGACCCTATCAGACTCAGCAGTATAACGGGAGTTCAATGCAGTACTGTGGGATAACATGAGACAGGTCAGAACACTCATTCTATCAGAAAGCTGTTGAGTAGTAAGCTCGTCCACCCGAAGAGCCTCAGCCGGTGTAACCGCCCGCTGAGCGAAGTCGCGACAAGCTTTGGGATCCTTAAAAATCTCTTTCTTCAAAACCCCAAGGAACGGCGCATGAAAATCATCCCACTGCTCTCTAGAGTATGGAGGGAGCTGACTGGTAGAGCTATCATCGTAAGGGTAATGCATATAGTAGGGCCCAGGTTGGAGGAACTCAGCCTCCAACTCTCCTCCAGTAGTATCCCCTTCTTGCGGCTCATATCTGAACTCAGAGCGCAAATCACCATAGTCACTCTCGTCATCCTGACCGACATCACCCCCAGTGTCGTTAGGGACCTGGTCATCTGTCTCGGCAGCGGGACGAGTATCCCCAGCGGTACCTGTACACATATATGAGAGAAAGAGTAAGAAAAAGACACCATAATTTAGAAACTACATACATATATAAATGGTAGAAGAAGAAATTTACCATAAGCTGCCTCAGTACCAACCGCAGCAGCCTCTGCATGGGATCTATCCTCAGCACGGATAACATCTGAAAACCCATCACCTGGAAGGATAATGGTATGTGTCACGTTCAATCCAGTTCTCGAATTAAATGTTCGAAGGGGAACAACGTTTAGATACTCACCTCCAGGGTTCCCCTCAGCATGCTCAGAGTTATGCATAACAGTACCTGCATCATCATGAAGTGTATCGCCATCAGCTAGCTCATCCCCACTAGGTTGCTCATGAGATCCTGATCCTCCTCCAGCTACTGCTCCAGAATGCTCTTCATCTACTCTATTTCTCTTGGTCGCATCGGTGGATCCCGCGGTCTGAGTAGAGGCCTTTCGCTTGGCCGTGCTCCTAGCCTTTGCGATCACCTTAGGGTTAGGCTGAGTCGCTGCAAATTCTTCTGGAGTAGGACCAGGAATATCGGTTCCTGCCGGAGTGAGTGGTGTAGCTCGATCCATAACCCGCTCCAGGATAGAGGTAGATCGATCATGAAACTCCTCCCTCACTTCAATACCATCAATTGAGGGCATACACATAAACTCGAAAATGCTCATAGCTGCAAAAGAAATCCTTGTTAGAAATACACAAGAAAACAAATTATAATATGAGAACATCTGGAAAGATAAACATATTCTCCCGTACCAGTGCCGTCACGGCGTCTAAGCACCGGGTCGCATAACGATGACTTCCATACCCGGCTTAGCCCAGAAAGAACCAACACACCCTCAGGAAGGATACGAAGCCTTACAACATGTTGACCCAACCGAATCACATCATCCTGACTAAAATCACAAATCGGCAGGTCATCCGTAATGGACGACTCCGGATGTCTCCAAGGCATATAGTGTGGAATAGCCCTCCGGTCTATCAAGAAAAACTTTTCCTTCCAGTCCTTCAAAGAAGACTTACTGTCATCCATGCATACATTTGCTCAAACAGTTATACCCTAGGTTCAGCTTTGTATTAATCTTTGTAATACAAGAAATGCAAGGATATGTAATCAGGTATATAGTGGTTTCATTAGCTCATCGTTTTGGTTTCTGTTTTACAGGTAGTTGACAAACCTGAACACGAGTGTCAGTTGCAATACCATCTTGAGGTATAATATTTATGATTTTAGCTTTTGTTGCAAACTCGAGTCGTTTGTGCAAAAATGTTACTTTGTGTGCCGTAGTTTGTTTAAGGTTATTTTTTGGCACGTACTAGGTAATTTGAATACGGGTATATTTTATGAGTTCAATTTTTGTATGAATATATCATTGGTAAAAGCATCCTTCCTTAACAAGGGTTAAACCACCTTTTCGGAAGACGACAAACGGATATCTGTGTGTCACGAAAGCAATGCAATATGAGTTGGAACAAGTTTGGGAACTAAAGTGAGAGGGATAACCTATTTTTTTTTTTTTTTTTTTTTTTTTTTTTTAATTTTTTTTTGGGGTCATATATGACTTTAGTCATGCTAAAATTTTAACCGTAATTGTTTATGAGTTCAGATTTTGAATTTTCAGTTTTCATGGTATACAAGGAGTTACAGTCTCAAACAAGCTGATGTGACGGAGCGGAACGAACGACACGTTGGGGAGTCAAACACTCGAGCACATCGCGCATAGCGCAAAACATGTTGCGGTAATTTAGCTCCGTCTCCTTGTGGTTGAAAATTAGGAAAGATGGTGGAAGACACATCAGGGTCCCGGGGTATCAACTGGTGGTTTCCGAAGTTGCTACGTCCGACCGTGTTAGGAAAATTAGTTTCCATAAGGTATCGTGTTTGTAGTTGATTGTAATCATCATTTATTTTCATTATTTGAAATGCATATGTAATCCTTATTGTCGTTAGATTGTTTTTGCAAACTGCTTATACAAAACATATTCGCTTATAAGCTGCTTTGTGAAACATTAAATGCCTGTCTATTTTATGGCAGGGTGGTAGATACAAACCACTTCGAAGGAAATGGAGATTGTCGAGAAACCACTTCCAAGGCACCAACGTGGTGCAATCTGTATTCGTAGTGATCAAATCATGAAAGCTTACCTAAACGACTCTGAAGCAACCAAGAGAACGATTGCAGACGGATGGTTGCATACCCGTGATATTGGGTGCATTGATGACTTGCTCTACCTGAGCTTGAAGCATTGTTGCTCACACATCCTGAAATATCAGACGCTTATGTTGTCCCGTAAGTACTGAACATTACGAGTATACGATGTTTCTTAGTTACTGTTAACGGATGGGGTCTTTTTAACATGGTAATTTTAAATAGCAAGTTACTTATCAGGTCCATATAATTGTAGTCACTAGGTCTGATGTACCCAATTAATGACGTGCATACATAATTATTAGCGGCTATTTGTTCGAAAATCGTTGGATCATGTTCAGACGTTCAGTGATTAAAAAATTGTATAAGGAAGATATTCTTTCTAGCTTTCTGTTATACTCGAGTCTCGGGTATGATTAACATGCTGAATCTCATCTTTTTTGTACGCAGATCGGGTATTTGGGCCTACTACAACAACACGTCATGTATATGATATTGCAGCCCATCATGTTGTTGGCGGTGCTATGGAAGGCGTTAATGGTATGAAATATTATGTTTTGCATATTGATCATTGGTGGTTCAAGAACAACGGAATATCTTAAGAACAACCTTTTCAAGAATTTAAGTGGTCATCCAGACTTTATTAAAGACACAACGAATGTTATAGGTATAGACTCTTGTCTGTCAATTGTTTCATTGATGTGAGTTTGAGGCAAGAATTTCTTCTCATTTACTTTTGAATGGGTCGAATTGGGTTGTTAAACAGGTTGAAAGTCAGCAAAAGTCTTTCTGTAATATACAACCTCACAATCTTTTTATTCAAAGATTTGGATCATTATTGTAATATATTATCTTTGCAATCAAATATTGACCCATAAATATCTTTTCATAAATTTTAAGAAATGAGAAATGTTTGTGGGTCAGTTCGACCCATACTAAAAAATAACCAGTTTCAACCAGATGTCGTTTTGACCCATTAACCAACCCACCCATCTTGCAACCTCCAATGAGTTTTTTTTACATTATTGTCTCGGTTTGTTAGATGGTTTGTCAATTGTTCATTTGCAGTTGAAGCATTTAGACAGACAGACGCTGATTACCTTAGTGGTGAAAATCCTTAGCAAAGAGATGTTGGTTCTACTGCATTAACTGCTGTAATGTTTGGTGACCGCATTCTGGTAGCAAATGTAGGAGATTCCCGAGCTGTTGCTAGCAGGGCTGGGTCAGATTGGTTGACTTAGCTACTGAATTTAGTACCATATTTTATGACCTTAGAAGGCTAACATTAAATCCTCCTGATCTATCTATTGAGACGTAAAACTAGAAGTGGCAATTTCGACCCACTTATTTTTAATTTAGAGTTCAGGCTTTGTTTTTATCTCTCAAGTCTCTAACATAATTCGTATTAAAGGAATGGGTCCATTCGGTTTAACGACTCATACGGTTTATAGGTCACCCAAAATGTATATTACGTATATTTTAGCACTCATGAGTCGTGTCTCTTTCAATTATCTTATCAGCTGAAGTTCTTTTCTGTTTACAGTTTTAAATATCAACGAAAACAATAAGAGCATCAAAGATGACCAGTACTTCTGAAGGTAACCTTCTAATAAGATGATTTATTATCTAAAAAAAATCCATGACTGTTGCTGGAAATGTTCATAGGTTGTTCCTTTTTTTTTCTCCATATCATGTAAGCTAACAAACGATAAGACAATGTTTGTCTATGATGTAGAATAAGCTGAAGATGATAGCCTGCTTTTTACGAATTCTTACAACATGCTTTCGTGATGCTCACACCGTGTTTTTTTTCCTTTTCCAAAACTGTTTAAATCAATACAAAGGCTATTATCAAATTTATACAAAGGCTACTACTTAGAATACTTTAGTCAGTAGTCACCCACTGTAATATGTATCATAACTGTAGCAACTACGTATACGGCTGTAAATCAGCATGTTTCACACCACCAGTCGTGAAACACGCCATTCTGTATATCTGTATTCGTCATGACAGTAGTCCAAAGGTATGACCCACGCCGCAACGCGGCGGGTACGTCCCCCTCGTTTTATACTAAAAATAAATGACTCAATCAAATACACCCTTATATAGACCATGGTTTTAGCCCAACATTTAAACTAAACGCACCTTTATTACATATTGGGCTTCGGCCCATGGATAACACAAACAAAACTCAACCAATGGGGTTTGAGGCCCGCATCACCCAACACAAACACGAACAACAAGAGAGTGACAGGAAGGGAGGTGGAGACGGCGACGGTGACGGCGTGAAGGTGGCTGTGGAGCCAACCCTAATCGAAACCCTAGCTCGATCTTCACAAAAACCCGTAGCAATAACCCTTCGTCTTCTTCTCTTCAATCGACGGCGGTTGATGGCGGCACGGCAGTGGTGACAGCAACAAGCCAACAAAATAAACCCTCACAACAACCCTAGTCATGACCTTTACCATAAAACCGAGATAATAACACTCGATCTAAAACAGAACTATACAAATCTTGGCCAATAAGTGGTGGTGGTGGCGCGTTGTTGTGGTGGAATGGGTGCTTGGAGCGCGTGTGGTAGATAATCGTATAGAGGGGAGCAAGAGGGTGAGTTTGGTGGTGGCGGTGTGTAGCGTTAGAGGTGGCGGTGTGGTGTTGCTGTGGTGGCCGGAGATGGTGGAGAGGTGGTCGGCGATGGTGGCTGCTAACCCTTGAGAGGAGGCTAGGGTTTTATAAAAATGAAGGTGTGATATAAGTAGGTTTATATATAGAGAAAACCTATGGACCACAAGGACCAATATTGTAAACCCTAGTAACTTTAGGGGTAGCGGGGAAAATATAATCGAGGGACCATAACTGTAATTTGTAAAATCTTTCTCAAAATGAGGTTCGGGGCTCGTTACTAGTAAACGGTTGATTTAAGTCACAAGAATTACACCATTGCGCCCAGAATAATATTTCCAATCAAAACGGCCATATATACGCCTAGTATTTTGAAATTAACATCAAACTCAAAATAAATTGTCGTTTCTCCGAATAGAACATGTCGGGAAAATTACGGGATATTACATTTCTGAGTTATCTGAGGCCTTTTTGTATGCTCAATCTGCCTATCAATTGTGGAAAGAGATTAATGGTCCATTGATCTATCGGTTAGAAAGGGAATTAAGCAAGATCACTCAAGGTACTCTTAGTAATGCTGCTTTCTTTAACAAATTAAAAAGAAGCTCTGATGAATTACAAAACTTAAATGAATTACATGTTTGTAATTGTGGAAAAATGAATGAATGTACTTGAGTTGTCTTTGATAAGTTTCTTGAAAGGGATAGCCATTTGAAGTTAATTCAGTTTTTGATGAAGTTGAATGATGAGTATGATTTTGTTAGAAGTCAGATTTTGGCCATGGATCCTCTTCCTAATGTGAACAAAGCCTATTACATTGTGCAACAAATTGAGAAACAAAAATAAGTTACCAGTCATGTTTTTTATCCAACTGCATTTTTTGCAAACACTAGCAATAATAGGAAGAGTAGTAATGCAAGAAGGGATATCAGACAAGCTAGAACAAATGCTAGAAATGATTAGAGAAAAATGTGTACTCATTGTGGTCAGGAAGGACATGTGTTTGAGCAATGTTTTGAAAGGTGCTAGAATTGCTGCTCATGTTAATTCAGGATTGGAAGAAAGGGTTACTGGAGAGATACCTTTTGACATGGGAAGTGAAAATGATATTGGAATTGGTCAGGGTAATGTAGATCAGAAGCTTGTTGCAGTTGTGTGTCATGAGATGATGAGGACGTTCAAAGGAAAAACACCTATGGAGGATAATGGTAGTTATGTGAGAAATTATGCTAGTACATTTGCTCATGCATGTATAATGTCATGTTTCACAGTGACAAAAATGAAAAATGAAGAAAGGGATGTGGGTTTGGGGCTGTGTTCGTTAGTTGGGACCCACTCATATTTTAATAGAATAACTGAAGTGACAAAAATACCTTCCTAATTAACGGTCAAGCATAGTCAACCTAACGGTAGCCGTTAAAACTGGACTAAACCCGTAACGGGTGTTTCATTTTGGACTAAACCCGATACTTTTCAAACTAATGGACTAAAAATAAAACACCCGGTAAACCCAAGGACCAAAAATGTAGTTAACTCTAAATACTAAAAAGTGTATAAGTTGAGTTAATGTGAAAACCTTAGTAATTTGTCACATAATTATGATACTCCAAAAAGGATGAAACATGTTTATTTTGTGCAATCTGCTTGAATTTGAGTGTTTTTCTTCTTCTCGAGACTTATGAGAGACACGATTTCGTTCTAGCGTTAAGTACTATACGAAATGGTTAAAGTAAAAATCTGGTCGCAACGCACAACGTAAAACATCCTAGTTAACATAAAACTACGTACAGCCTGGGCTTCGAAGTCTTTGGACTAAATAGGTGTTGGGCTCACTTGTGGCCCGACGAATTCACAATTAAAAGGAACTGACTATAAGAAAAACTATAAAACGAGGTCGAAAGAAGAGTTTTTCATTATTCCCTTTGTGCCGACTTTTTATTTTTGTTTAACGATTGTTATTGTTTGTGTTTCTTTAATATATCAGGCTGAGTTTTCTTATATCTAGTTGTTGTTGATTAATTCTTGTAGTGATTAATATGCGGTTTAATCCATATGCGTGATTGTTTAAAAAGCATAAACTGATCAAGGACTTAGGCTTGAATTATTTTGAATTGAGTGTGTGAATTCGACGATCTTGCCGTGTTTTCATTATTATTAGTTTCAATTTCAATGGCAGAGCATACACCTAATGAGATTTATGAGGAAATTCTCGTAAGATTGGATGCGGAGAATCTTCTTAGATGCAAGAGTGTGTGCAAGTCATGGAAATCTTTGATATCGTGCCCTTGTTTCATTAAAGCTCATAGGAAGCGTAGTTACAACAATAATGAGGCTGTTTTTCCCTATTATTTCAGCTTCAGCATGTTCAAAGGTGATCTAAAATACTATTTTGTTGGTTCTGCGAATGGCCTTGTATGTATTAATAGTTTTTCTCGTGACGAATTTATAATAGCCAATCCCTGGACTAGAGAAGAGAAAATATTTAAAATGCCTCATACAACGGTATTTTCATGTTGGGGTTTTGGGTATGATTCAGTTACAGATGATTATAAGGTTGTATTAGGGAACAGGGATTTCGAGAAGGGTGGAACATCTTTCCAAGTGTTGTCTTTGAAATCAAATGTTTGGAAACATATCGGAGACGTGAACTATAGATGTTCTATGTCTCTAAGTCTCGGTACTTTATGCAATGAGGCACTTCACTGGTTTATGTATTCCCCAAAATTATTGATGAATTCACAAATTATTTCTCTTGATTTATCCAAGGAAGTATTCAAAGAAATTCCCCAACCTGATGATGCGAGATATGAACCTGGTAGTGTTACCTCTGATACAATAGTGGGGATTAAGGACGAATGCCTGTGCATATATCGTGAATCTCTTCCTGAGCATAATCTATGGTTAATGAAGAATTACAATGTAAAACAATCTTGGGTAACATTGGGGCGTAATTACCAACTGAAGTTTGAATATAACTACAATGACCATGCCGTTCGTTATGAGAAATCAACTTATCATAATACATGGTTTTCACAAAAGTGTGCGAGTGTCCCTACTACTAATGTTATGCAGAGCCTTGTATCTCCAAAACTTCAAGCATGCAATGAATAGGCAGGCGGCTTCTAATCATCATCGGTTCGTTCTTTCATCACATCACATAATAAATATACTGTAAAAAAATTACTTGTTCCTTGTGAATTCTTATTATATATATCATCAATTGCATGCTCTAATAATAGATTGAAAGGTCTTGTTCTGTTATTTTGACCAGCCATAATCATATAATTTCTTTCAAATTAGAATCATTAATTGATCATTAAAAAATCGTTGTATTAATTCAAGCTCATCAGTTGTGGATTTAGTGCTTAAATTCTAGCTCACTTTCCGTTTTATTTTGTCAGTTAACCAAGAATCAACTTCAGAGTTTGATGCTACGGCAAGATGACGTGACAGAGTTTCATATATTGCAACTTATATGAATGAAATTTGTGGCAGAATTATTTGAATCATCTACGTTTTTGTCTAGATTTACGGTTAATTCTGTGAATTGTGCTGTTATCATTATCCTATTGCTTTGATATTTGTCTCGGATATATTACTTATAATTTATGGTGATGACTTACGAGATGATCTGTCATTTGATTCTATATTGTTCAACTTATTTTGTGCATCTGTTAGCTGCATAATGAACAAAGTACCGCCAGTATAATTAATTGTCTACTGTTAATGAGTTGGGTTCAATACATTTATGTGCATTGATCATTTCCCTTGGACCAGCAGATTGATGAACATGTAATGTTCTAAAGTCTGTGCTAAACAAATATTGTTGGATCAAAAGTCACATTTTAGATACGAGTACTATATTGTCCATATCAGACAAACTGCAATTGCGGTAGGGCTGATCGTCGGTCGAAGACCGGACCGGACCGACCAAGACCGAGTCCGAAATTGCCCAGAAACCAAGACCGAGACCGAATGTGTCGGTTTTTAGACCGGACCGAGACCGAAATAAGGAAAAACTCGAGACCGAGACCGGACCGCTAGTCCGTTTGCTCAGCACCTCATGTATGCTTTGGGCGTAAATATTTGTCTTTTGAGTCGTTTCGTGTACTTTTTTGAACTATATATAATTATATATAACTTATAGAGAAAACATAAATTTTCTAGATTAATAAATGGTCTAAAGATGAACAATTTTTAAAAGGGTTTTAATATTTTTGAGCATTATCATTTTATGCAGGTTGCTTGCTTGGATCAACAGTTAATAAAAAGAGTGTTGTTTATAGTTTCGGAGTTGTTAATTACTGTAATAAAGGGTGTTAAAAGATATTTGTCTTAATTGGACCAAAACGTGAAGTTTCCAAAGGTAAACATTAGTAACTTGTAGATATAATAAAGATTTTCAAAGCTTAATGTCACGGAGTCATTCCTTCGACCCCACATGGCGTCCTTAACCCGATAAGCACCAACCATCCGTCCCGTGTGTAATAGAGGTTCACTGCCTTGGACTCATCAGGGGAGCGGCCCCAACTCCTAACCAGTGTAGTGCCATATCGAGTCCGCTACTCGTGGCACGTACTACACCCTTACCGTTGGGGTACTGCAACAAGACCAACAGGATAAACCAAGAACCCACACATTCAGAAACGCTTCCAAGCAGAACCCGTCCTTCAAAATTTGGTTCTTGACATTCTCCCACCACCAATTCATGCACAACCTCGTGCATGGTCATCCGCCTCGATGAACGACTTCCCTCAATGATTTGGATTTACTCCGGCTTCATGGCTTTAAGGGACATTCGACTTCCAACTCTTTGGGTCCCAGCGTGCAACGACTACACTCCATCATTAGTCCATTGCTCTTTCTGGCGACTTAAGATCCAGCGTGCAACGACTGTCATCCCCATTTGGATTAGTCCATTACTCCTTCTAGCTTCCATTGAATGCGACATTGTGTACTCAACACGACATCATGTTATACTCAACGACATCCCGAAAGACCTCTCCCACCACCTTTGCTTAGCCAACACTTTAAGAACTTTTGGGAGAGCGACATAAACGATTTTGCTTCGGTCCGCCTCGGTCCGACTTGGCTCTGATGCCACTTGTCACAAAGTCATTCCTTCTATCAGGCGTGGCGTCCTTAACCCGATAAGGACCAATGGTTTTATCCCGCCTTGGACTTATCAGGGGAGCGGACCCAACTCCCAACCAGTGTAGTGCCATATCGAATTCTCTACTCGTGGCACTTACTACACCCTTACCGTTGGGGTAATCCAAAAAGACCAACATGATAAACCAGGACCCACACATTCAGTAACGCTTCCAAGCAGAACCCGACCTTCAGAATTTGGCTCGTGACATTCTCCCACCACCAATTCATGCATGACCTCGTGCATGGTCATCCGCCTCAACGAACGACTTCCCTCAATGATTTGGTTTTACTCCGGCTTCATGGCTTAAAGGGACATTCGACTTTCAACTCTTTGGTTCCCAGCGTGCAACAACTACACTTCATCTTGGATTAGTCCATTACTCTATGACTTAAGATCCAGCGTGCAACGACTGTCATTCCCATTTAGATTAGTCCATTACTCCTTCAGGCTTCCATCGAATGCGAAATTGTGTACTCAACGCGACATCATGTTATACTTAACAACATCCTGAGAGACCTCTCCCACCACCTTTGATTAGCCAGCACTTTAAGAACTTTTGGGAGAGCGACACAAACGATTCCGTTTCGGTCCGACTTGGCTCTGATACCACTTGACACAGAGTCATTCCTTTGACCCTGCGTGGCGTCCTTAACCCAATAAGGACCAGCCCTCCGTCCCGTGTGTAATAGAGGTTCACTGATGTCTTATATGTAACTGAATTTCAATTAAACTTACTATCTGTTGGTAAGTTAATTCAAACCAATAATTTGACAGCTCAATTCTTCCCAACTGCCTTCATGTTTTAGGACCTTACAACTAAGGAAATTGTTAAGGTGCGTATACATGTCTTTCTGACTCAACTTCCTTCTATAATAATGTTGTTGAGTTATATGAGTCACACAAACACTTAGTCCCTTTCCTGAGTTTGAATAAACTTCTTACAGTAATGTTGCTAGTGTAAAATCAAATGTGGATGTTCATACTTTTCATGCTAGACTTGGACACACTTCTGTATCCACGCTAGTTCATATTTCTAATTTTAAGTCCTTTGATGTTTCTTATTTTCATTTTGAAACTTGTATGTTGTCTAAGCATCATAGACTTCCTTTTCCAAACAACCTTTCTATTGAAATTGTCCCTTTTGCCTTATTGCATGTGGATTTGTGGGGTCCCTATAGACACATTTTGAAAAGCAAGCCAGAGAAAAGCATCGTTGAGATAATACTTTTCATCCTAATCTCATCTACTGAAAAAGGGGCCCTCTTGATCACCTGAATGGGTATCATTATTTCTTTACCATTGTGGATCCCAAAATTAGAGCAACATGGACCTATTTGATTCACGGTAAAGATCAGATACCAAAATTGTTGGCTACATTCTTTACCTATGTTGATAACCATTTTAAAGGCGGACCTAAGTATGTTAGATTAGATAATGGGACAGAAATAGTTAACAAAAGTTGTTTAGCTCTTTTTCAAGCTAAGGGCATTATTCACCAAAGTTCCATAGCCTATACACCTCAGCAAAATGTTGTGGTAGAGAGGAAGCACAAGCACTTACTTGAAACTGCTAGGTCTATTAGATCTCATGCCAATTTGCCAATAAATTTTTAGGGTGGATGCCTTTTTATAGCTGCTTATCTGATCAATAAAATGCCTATGAAATAGTTGGGTTGGAAATCACCTTTTGAAGTCTTGTATGGTAAACTACCCACTTTAGAACACCTTAGAGTGATAGGGTGTTTGTGTTATGCTGCTTTGACTAAAGCACACAAGGATAAGTTTAAAAATAGAGGGATCAAGTGCATTTTGTTAGGGTATCCTTCAAACCAAAAGGGGTATAAGTTGTACAATTTGGAGACAAAAGAAGTTTTTCTGAGTAGAAGTGTGATTTTTGAAGAGAAAGTATTTCCTTTCAAGGAACCAACTATTTCTTTAGCAGCAAACCAAATGGCTTCTTATCCTGTTTTTGGTGAGTCTACATCTGAGGAAGATCCTTTAACCATATCTACAAATGCTGCACCACCAATTCCAAACACTCCTATTCCTTCAAATGAACCTAAAAACCTTAACCCAAACACTACTTTTGAGTCAGAAGAAAATGTGCAGCCTATGAATGTTCCACCGCCCACTAAGAATTACAACCCCTTTCCTTGAAGAAAGTCTTCAAGAACTTATTCAAAGCTATAACACCCTGAAACCGGGCCTAAGCGTTTTATTTTGGGAATGCCATTTAACTAAGTTGGCCATTAGTTTTATAAGTTCAAAGGACGTATGGGACTGGTTAGTCAACCCGATAGTCAAACTATAAGTATTAAATGTTATGTAGATGGTTATAGAAAATATGACATGTCACATTTATGAGAAGAGTGGACTTAAGGGATCTAAGTTGCTAAGTGCTAAATGTGTTATTAAGTGTTTGTGGCCAAAATAGAAAGAAAGGAACCTAAGGGACCCAATGTGCCAATTAGGTAGACTTGCCACCTACAATAATTTAGATAATTCTCTTATTTTGAGGAGAGTTCCAGAAAGTGGTGGTGTAAGTGTGTGTCATGAAGTGAAGAAGAAATGGAAAAGGAAAGATGGTCTTGGAGGTCAATTGATGAAGGATTGAAGCTCTAACACTAGTAATATGTACCCAGCTATGATCCTTGCCATGGTGTTGGCTTAGATGACAAGAATGGAGATGATGATGTCCTTGGGTTCATTAGCTTGGGATCGAGGTAAGTAAACCGGTTATAAGTTAATGTTTTATGGATTTCAATGCATTATGTGTTATGTGATGTTTATGTTAAGGAGATGGTATGACTCAAATGTATGTGCATATGTGTTATTGGATAGTAAGGCTAGTTTGGCACAACTAACAAATAAATGTTAGAATAGGAGAGCTTGACTAGGAAATAAATGGTGAAGCTTAGTGATGGCTTAAGGTATGTCTTATGTTTAAATGTTGAAATGGATGAATGGTTATAATGTGTAATGTGTGATTGATGTATAATATTATGTTATGATCGTTTTGCTTACTAAGTCTCATGCTTACGGTTTTAAGATGTCAATGTTTTATAGGTGCTTATGCTAAGCCGGTAAGATTGGACTAAGGCTTAAGGATAGCTAATGTGGAAGATTAGAAGCATGGTAAGAAAGTAAGAGCTTAGGTAGATACCGAGCTCAAATCAATGTTGATGCCCCCGTGAGTTGTTTAACGGTCATAAGGTCGTTGTCAAGTATCAAGATTATGTTTTAATATGTTAAGGTCAAGTATGTTTAATGGTACGTCATAGTTTCGATTAAAGTGTTTATGGTCATGGTTAAAGGGGTGTTTGGATTAATGTATTTTATACCCATTTTGGGATTTGAACGGGTCAACGATCATGGATCAAGGTTGTCATTGTCTTTAATGTCAAATGTGTGTTTTGGTTTTGGTTTAAGCATTTGTTTTATGGTTAATGGTATTATGTATAACACCCCCTAAATTATGAGTTAACACGTGGGAGACTAATCGGGGTATTACGGGGAGGATCATAGTCATATTCATAGAAAACGGCTCAAAAGAGGCGTTTTGAAAGTTATTGTCATTCAAATAATATTTTGAGATACAAAAGTGAAATATCAAAGTTGTGAAATCCCATAAAAGGGTGTAATAGTTTGATATGAATAACATGATTTGATATGAATGACATGATTTATTTTACATCACAAAAACTGTAAGTTTATTGCCTGCTTCGTGCCTTGAGATGCTCCGCTAATTACCTGAGATAAGCATGCTTAAAAGTGTCAACACAAAGGTTGGTGAGTTCATAGAGTTTATAAGTAAACAGATGATTTCAATAGTTTCGAGAGTGAGGTGGTAATTGTAATAAATACCAATATTGATGAAACAAGTAGTGGGTTATGTTGGGTGGTATCCAAAGTAACCGAATAAGTAATTCGTTTGCCCTACGTTGGGTGATATCCAACGTAACCGCATAAGTGATTCGTTTGCTTCACTTTGGGTGATATCCAAAGTAACTGCATAAGTGATTTGTGTGCCTTACGTTGGGTGATATCCAACATAACCGCATAAGTTATTTGTTTGCCTTACATTGGGTGATATCCAACGTAACCGCATAAGTGATTTGTGTGTCTTACGTTGGGTGATATCCAACGTAACCGCATAAGTGATTTTGTAGGTTACTAAAATCTCAAACACACACACGATATGAAAGCTAAGATACGTACAACTACTATATAATAAGCTACGAATAAGAAAAGATAATAAGCAATAAGAGAAGAGAATAAGATGAGAACAAGAGAGAATGGGAGGCTTTCACTATTCGAATGATTCAAGGACAAGGCTTTCGCCACTTACATGAAAAACCAACACAATATGAGGCACCCCATGCCTTCTATTTATAGGCCACGAACTAGGGTTAAGCACATGGGGTGACCTTCTAGAAACTAATTACATTTAACACTTCATTAGCCGGCCCATGGACTTCTAATGGACCGGGCTATACTTACAAACATAAAGTCCTATTAAGCAACATTAATTCGATATGAACAAGACTTGAAATATATTTGAAACGTGTTCCTAACAATCTCCCCCTAAGTCTTGATCATCAATGTTGCTCGATGTCTTCTTTGCTTCTTAGGCTTCCGACATCTTTATAATCTTTGTTTCTTTGTTCTTGTTCTAAGATAATATGATGTTGTCTCGATCTGCCAGTCTCCAACGTCTTCTTGTCTTCTCCATCATGCTCATATGTCTTTGACTTGTTTTCTGCAACATGTTCTCACTTTTCAATCTTTAACTTGAGAAAGGTTTAGATGTTTGAACTTTTAACTTTACTATATCATATGTTGAACTTTTGATGTTACTGAGTCTTTGAGAGAACATTTCTTCAAGATATGAACATGATGGAGTCTTGATGGTTGAACTCCAGATCCTCAGCAGCAGCAGCAGCATCAGCATCAGCACGAACCAACCGGTACTTACAGGCTCAGACTCGAGATCGTCAACAGCATAGTGTGAAGACTTTCTCAAATCCTAACCCAGACCGTTCTGAACCGGATTCCCCCGAAAGGGATAACACGGACACACCGAAGTGCACCCACGATTTAGTGAGTCGCTGGAGATCACCCCACGACTGTAGACCGTTTGGAGCAAACACTAAGCGTAACCCACAAGGAGTTACCGAAGTGACCTGCTGTCAGAGTTGTTAGATGTTGTTCTGGCAGGATTTCCATTCAATCATTGATAATCACAAATTGTGACTTCTCTCATGAATGTTCTCGGCAGATTACTAAGATCTGCGAAGGACACTTTCCTAAGTTACAACTGATGCCCATGATGTAGAACACCAGAGTAATTCTAAGTGTACCTAAGAGATCTTTTGATGAATCTCATGGCTCTAGACTCAATTAGTGCACATTTGATTGGTCGTCGGAGGCGTGGAGCAGATTGCCTCCTTTTCAATATCAACACTCTCGTAATGAGAGGTCGATAGATTATGAAGGGTTCTCCGTGTGAATGAAACAAATGTCTTTTGAGAGACACTTAAGTGGCTTAGTAGGTTTATTAGTGCGTCACTGGGTCCATGACGTCTTTAGTCTTCAATACCGGTGATGCTCATCAACCAGTAGATTATGAATTGAACCCGGTGTCTGCCCTATGGTTGAACAAATGGAGGGCTATTTCTTTTCACCCTTTTCTTTGCTTTTCTTTTTAATTCTTCAACCCCTTCTTTCTCCTTTCATTTATTTTCTCCTTTTTTTTAATATCATACCTAGGACTTTCTAGTTCTAAACTATTGGTATTGTCCTTGGGTAGATCCCTCCGGCTCTGGCAGATCATAGGACGGTTTTCCCTAACCTTAGTCACCTTATAACTTCATGACTATCCTAATGATGCCATAAAACCAAAACCATTGAAAATCTCTCAAAGTGTCGATAATTTGTAAAGACATTTTGTTCACACCTTGAGGTTTTGATGATTTTCAGAAAGACTCCCCCTTAACATGTGCGCATAAGTAATAAATTTGAAATTTGCACATGTCGGAAAGAGCTGGCACTTTTGAATTGATTGAATTTCAATGAACCTGATCGTTGCGAGACACGCTTACATCACCAGTTAAACTGGCTTGAAATTATTACCCGTCCAGATCAGATTCAAAGATTATCGCTCGAAATTGGTACATTCTACTCAGACACGTCCTTTGCGAGACACGCTTACATCACCAGTTAAACTGGCTTGAAATTATTACCCGTCCGGGACATGTCCTTTCGACTACTGACTTTTCCTATCGTCAATTCGAGGGTCAATTCTGAGTTTGAGCACACGAGATTCCAGCAAATGAGACATCATATTTTAATCATCTTTTATTTCTCCCCCTCAAAAATAGCATACTCATGATGTTTTTGGAAAACGTTTATGATTAAAATATGCTGTTTTTGAGTTTTAGGGAAGAATTTCAAGAACATTTATATTTTTCTGAACAAAGATTATATGTTTCAAATACTCCCCCTTAACAAGGGAATACTTGTCCTTATGAGCAGAATGTTAAAAAAAACTTTAGAAAACATTCTGGTTTTAATTCTGCTTATAAGTAAGAAGCTTTCCCTCCTTTTTCAGGATTGAGGCACTGAAGCGTACCTCAGGGTCCTTTCTTTGAGGTCCGGGTTGTACACTGTTATGTGTGCATAAGCCGTAATGCACAGGCCAATATGGAAAGAATAATGATATAAGAATTATGTAATATGAGAATATATTCTTACATCAACCGCCTTTGCCAAAAGTTGAGAATACTGGGTCAGTCTGCTGAAATAGTCTGATAGCGAAAGGTGGACGACCCCCAACATAACTTTCTAACCTCCTCATCTAATCACGATGATACAACCTTTCTTCAATCTTCCAAACAAACTCCTTAACTTGTCGCATCTCCTTAGAATTCCATCTTCTTGATTTTCTTAACGTTGAATCGCGAACCCGATTAGCTAACCCATCACGTACACTCTTTAAGGTATCGTCACAGAACTTATGAATTTCGTTGAACGCCATGAAACGGTGAAAATCCGTTGTACTTCTGTAAACGAACCCAAAGACCGGACTATGTAGCATGGTGTATTGAGGGTCCTTTTTGCTGTTGAGTAGGAATTGTGGTTCAACAAGGTTTAGCTTCGTCTGATAACTTTCGACACCTAGCTGGAGATCCTCTACTCGTTCTTTGATGATTGTTCTCCTGATGTAGTGACATAGAGAGGTACTGAGTGCATATCGAAGCTCGTTTGTCAGATGTTGCAGTTTGCCTTGGACTTTCATCAGGTACATGTCTTCGATATCATTCAGGTTCAAATCAGGAAGATCAGCCTCAGAGAATTTGTAGAGATTGTTGTCAATTCTTTTTACTGTGATCTCTTCGAGAAATATATAATCACACCTTCTGGATCCGCTCACATTGATGACGGCCACTATTTTGAGATCACTGTAAACTGGTTCCCGTGATTTCTGGAGAGCAAGTTTGTACTTGTACCAGCTTTGTCGTTTAGAATACCAGTGATGAATCCCCAACTCTGCATCACGATCATATTTCACGAGCTCTTTAACAAACAGATGTCTGTTAATAGCTTCTTCTTCAATAGCTGACTGTGTATAGTGAGCAGCTGGTGTGAAAGTAATTGACGTGGCATACTTTGTCTTCCCTTGTGCTCCGTTCTTTAGAAGTTCCAGATCGTTGTTGAAGAAAACTTGGAAGGGAATTTCTGAGTGGTGAGATCTTCGTATCACGGGAAGCGGCTTAGTCCAATCAGTGATGTAAGGACGGTTCTTGCCAACTCCCCTGACTACGTCTGGATTAGCCCAGTCGAAATCACTTGACATTGCGCGTGCAATGTTTTCAAGATGATATTCAAGTTCGGCTGCACTGTTGGATTTATCTTTCAGAAGAATGAAGGCATCGTTCTTGATCCGTCGAAGTTCCCGTTTGGTCATCTTCTTTATGTTAAGACTTCTTTTGATCTCTTGAGTAACAGCAAACGTGCTGTCTTCAACTCGGGAAGCTTCTTCAGTCGGAATCTGAGCACTTGCCAGATGATCAAACCATTCATTCCCTAGCTCATCCTTATCATTATCAAGCCAGGTGACAACAGCTGGTTCATTAGATGACTTCTTGCTGCGTGATGACTTGGATTTGGAGGGCTTTGGTTTTGGTGGTGACGGTGGTGAATGTGGTTGATCGTCTTGTGGCTGAAATTCCACATCTTCAGCCGTGAAATGCTCATATAGATGTTCGGTTTCAGTAGGACCAGATGATTGATGTTTTGGAGGTAGAGATGATGTTGTATTTCTAGTTGGCTCCTGAATATGAATCCCAGACCCGCTTTTGTGTTTCTTATGCTCGGGGTTAGGGTCTTGATCATCCTCGTCATCCTCTCGAATGCGTTTCCCTTTGTCAGCAGCTACCTTGCACGATTTCTTCTCAATGTGTGCTTGAAGAGCCGCGATCAGGTTGATTTCTTCTTGAGAAGGAGAGGTGATTTCAAAGAGTCTGTCGAGAAGCACGAGCTCGATTTATTCAGTGGTGAGATCTTGAAGCGGTTTGGTTTGGGAAGAAGATGAGACGACTTCTTTGATTTTGTCTTCAAGTTGTGAATCAATGTGCTCATTTATATTTTGCTGAAGATCAGGAAAATATTGTTTGACAAAATGCCTTGTCTTACGTGTGATATGATCTTTGATATTAAAACCAAGGAATTCATCTATCTTCTTCTTACTTTCCTGCATCTCCTCCACTTGCTGAGACAAGTTCTTGACTATACTTTCCATTTCAGCCAATTTTGTTGTTGCTTGTTTGTCTCTTTGTGCTTGTGCTCTCTTTACTGCTTGTTCAAGTTTCTTTGCTGCAGGAGACACAACTTCAACTTTTGTGACATGTACAATTCTTCTTTTACTCTTTCCTTTGTAAGCTGATGCGTGGTTTTGCAACCTTACAACAGGTTTTACCTCTCGAGGGATCTCAAGAGGCTTACAACCCCACCAGGCAGTGTACCTGACCGATGTAGTATAGTGTAGTGGTAAGTACGGGGGATTGATCGTTCTCCACAGGGAATAGTGTTCGTTAGGTATGAAAAACTACTCTAATAGGTCTAAGGGTGAGAGAAGATTCTTTTTATGTTTTTATATTTTTATGAAAGCAAGTAAAATCTCGGGTTTGAAAGAGTGGGCGGAATTAGTTGCTAATCAACTAACCCAAGTTACTACGAATGCAAATAAAATAAAATAACTGAAAATGAAAAGGTTGGTGAAAACTTATGTGGAGGAAAATGTGTTTACTTAGATTTCCTTACTCCCTAACTATCTTTTACCGGTTAATTAGTGTGTATTAGTTGCGTGGATGACGGGTGTATTCCTTAATACCATTCGTGGGGTGGCGTACGTACTTCCCCAACTCTACAAGCTCCTACTTCACTCCTATGTCGAGCCGGCTAGGAAGCTCCTAACATGGGATCACTAGAATTCGCTTGTGCATTAAATACAACCATAAAAACCTTTAGTACGCATTGGTTCATGTTTCTTAAGACGTTCAAGCAAGTTACCGAATAGGAAGTTAGCCAGTTTTCTTAAGCCTAACATAGATGAACAATCATCCAATACAACTAACAACACACTAATAACCAATAATCAATAGCTAGGTTTCATTAGATCTAAGCAAACACAAGATAAATCTAGCCTAACATGTTAAACAAAAGACAAGAACAAGATAGAATCAAACAACACATAGACATATTGAATGATTAATTGATAACTTATCTTCAATGTAACATGGAAGATCTCAAGGCAAAAAGCCTTGAAAAAGCTGCCAAATTCGTCCTAGGGTTTTCACACACAAAGTTCCCCAATAAGTTCCACCCCAATGACAAAAAATTGCAAAACTATATATAGACTTTCAGATCTGACGGCGTCACGTTATGGAGTGTGACGCCGTCACCTCGCCGCTTTTAGGGTTCCCGGATGACCTTCTTGACGCCGTCCCTCTTTAGCTCTCCAAAATCCGTTCTGGCTTATCAAGGCTTGACGCCGTCAGATTTAGGGGTGACGACGTCCCTCTTTAAATTAAGCCGTGACGACCTTGATCATATTAAAGCGTGACGCCGTCAGAATTCCCATGCAAATTTCTCTGGCTTATCATGAGTAATTTTCACATCCACCATTTTATTGCCAAGCCGTGACGCCGTCCAGGGATAATCCTGACGCCGTCAAAGGTAATTTTCAGCATGATTTTGAGACTTTGTCGTTTTCTTCACTTTTATGCTCCAAAAACGTCCAAAATGCTTCCTTTTCCAGATTTCTCCTCAAAAGTACCTAAATTGACAAAAGGAACGATTTAGGGCAATATTTGATCAAATAAATACGATTTAGGGCTTAAATGACCCCTTAAAAGCGGTACACTTTTCGCTTCATCAAATACCCTTACACTTGAGATTTGCTTGTCCTCAAGCAAATGTGCTTTTATTCTAATCAAAATACAAGTTAGGGGTCATTTAATGCTAACATAAAAGTAATTACAACAAATATTCGTTCCACTTTAATCATAATAAGCACGGAGATTATAAACTAGCACCTCACAAGTAGTGTTTAGATACTCACATCTCTCAAGTGTCATCAAAATAAATCTCATAAATGAAAACGGATAATATCTCTCACTACCTGTCATAGCAAATAGATTACCATAGGCTTGGGAAAGGATCGAAAACCTCTTCCACTAGGCGTAAGCACCTAAGATAAACTATCAAAGAGGGCTTTTAAATGGGTTATAACGTTAGGTGTAGGGAAAAGGAAAACACGGTTTTGTTGGATAAAGGATATTTTACTGGTGGCGAGTTAAAGATCTTGATCAATTACATGTACTATACAATGTTGCTAAGCCAAGACTCGACTCAATCTTAAGCTAAAAATAAAATAACAAAAACATAAAATAAACATAAAATGAAACGGGATGGTAGTCCGTATGTTTTTTCTACTTTTCTTTTTCTCATTTTTTTGTATTTTTCTTGATTTTTTTTTTTTTTTTCATACACTTTTGCCCTACCATCCAAAATAATACATCATAGGGGCATTGCATTCCCCTTACACTTGAACTTTTACATAACTTTACAATTACTATTCTAATGACTCGAATTAAGATAATTGAAAAACTTGGAGTACTTTTAAAACATTTAGCACATATGGGGGTAATAAATGATGTTCTTCCCCATTACTCCATTACACTAGTACTTTACCCATGAGTCCCAATCGTCCCAAAACAATATGTACAAAGATATGACTCGACTTAGCAACCATGTAATCAATTAGATAATTAACTTGGGTTTAAACAAATGTTGTAACAATAATGCACTAAAGATGAGTGCATACAAGGTAGGCTAAGGCGATTTGGGTGTACATTTTAGTGGGGTGTAAACAAATTCTTCCTTTAAGTAAAATGCTTAAAGGTCGAAACGAAAAGATAGGCTCTGAGGGGTGTACTAGGGGTATCGTGTACTAAAAATGAGTACAACGCAAAGGGTGTGGGAGAATTACTTGACCAATGTAGCCAAAGTAATTATAACAAAAACACAGGTGTAAAACAATGGGTTAATCCTAATGCCTCTTATCATGTAGTAAATCTAACTACACGAATGTAGTCTCACTTGTGGCCTTGGAATGGTCCTAACGCAAGTTCTAGAATCTAAGTGCTACCGGTACACACATCATAGCATAAATGCTTTTTCTACCAATTCTAGGGGCGAACCTCACATATTTGGGGTGGAAAATTTTTTTAGTGGTACGGTTTTTGTGCTAGTCATATAACTCCTATCCGTGAGACGCTCATTAAGATCAAAGTTTCACTCCTATATGTTGTAAAAAATTTTAAATTTGGCACTAAAATTGCCCTAACAAGTATTTATCTCAGTTTTATTACACATCTACTATTAAACAAACAAAAATCAAGCGTAATAGCATTCTCTAATCGTACTTTTACCCCCCCTTACACTTAAGATGAACATTGTCCCCAATGTTCAAATAACAAATGTAAAAGCATAAAGTAAAAGAATGAAATCAAATACTCCCCTGATTCGCTCGGTGGATAATGAAGTAACACGGTTAGATCTTCTTCCAAAGAGAATGTAAAAGCTTCATGACTAATGCATCGCCAAAAGCTTGATCCAAAACATTTCCTTGTCCAAAATAACCTGTTAAACCTGAGAAAACAAACACAAAAACCTGCATAACATCGGCGGGATAAACTCTATATATAAGGATATAATGCTTGTGGAATGATAATTTTGCAGATTCCTGGAGATTATAAGTTAGAGATTTAATAAAAACTTTTCATGAAAACAAAACTTTCAAAAATTTTTAGAAAATTAAACCTGACGCCGTCAGGTTGTAAAGCCTGACGCCGTCAGAAACAATCTGACAGAATTCTCATGTTAAGTTTCCGGAAAAATTTTGGAAAAACCTATACCTTACTTCCTGGAATTCTTGCAAAACATCATTATGACTCGATACAAGCATTTGACTCAAACAAATACTAGTATGTATGTTCATTTATTATTATTACGATTCATGTTTATTTGTGTTCTAATAAACCGATTTAGATTTCCCTTACACTTAACTTTTGCAAAATACCTTTATATGTAGTTAAGACGAAGTTAAAGACAAGATAAAGCATTTTCACAATTTAGTTTTGAACATGAATCAATAATAATAAAATTAAACACACATACGGAAACAAATAAAATTAAACAAACAAATAATTAAACATACAAAGCAAATAGAGCTTGGGTTGCCTCCCAAGAAGCGCTTGTTTTTGTTCGAGTCACAAGCCTGACTCTACCCTTATTTAACGGATAAAGGAGAGGTTTTTCCTACACTTAGGATTAAGTGCGGGTGATAGTAGCGATACACACCATCTTGGTGGAAGTATGCCGCGTGAGGAAAGAGTGGTGGATGAATTATATACTCAAAGGGGTGTGCTCCTTTCATCATAACCTTACCTAGTTCACTTTGGTCAATGGGTGAGTTAAAGTGTTCTCCTAAAAAGGGATCATTTTCTAACAACTTCGAGAGACTCCTAATTGGGAATCTATCTTGACCCAATAGACCCGGTTTAAACCCATAATGTTTCTTGTGATCAATCATGAATGGGTGATGTAAGTATGTAAGGTCATGTTTCACTCCTATATTGGCTTCCTCTCTACAAGGCTTAGAGTCTACTACCTCCAACGTAAAACTACCCGGACTATATGGTTTGATGGGTGGATCGGGACCTTTTTCATTTCCTAAATTCACATCTAAAGATGGAAGATTAGGTAACGGTTTTGGTTGAGGCTCCGGTTCATCAAAACTAGGAACTTCCATAGAACTAAAAGAAAGGTTATGACTACAAGTATTCAAACCTATTTCTTCTAGTTTTGTTTCTTCCAAAGGTTCTACTTCAATTGGGGTTCCTATAGTCCCTTCTACTTCTTCCGGGTAAGTCACGGGCGGTGTGTATGCCTCAAATGATGGTAGGACTTGTGGGGTACTTGGTGGTCTTACATTTTCTACTCTATCGTCCATCTTATCAAGATCACCTAAGTGTTCATCTTGTACTATGGTGGTGCCTAACCATGACATGCAGTTAGGTGGCTCAACTTTAACCATCTCAGAATCTTGGTTTGACTCTAAGTCCATGTCCTTAGAAACTAGGTCTTTTTGCTCATACGAATCCATCAATTCGTTCCACTTATGGGTCATGGTTAGGAAGCTTTCCTCAAAATTCATCCAAAGGGTCTTACTAAAAGGAATTGATCCAGATAATGATTGTCTAAGAGAAGTATCACATGCATAGAATTCATTAAACCCATCTAACCTTACCCTCAACTTCATTTGGATATCACAAAGATCACGAAACAATTCATAGGAATGATAGGAAACAAATCTCTTGGTGAAGTATAATTGTTCATCTATTGTCAATGATCTAAATGGAATTTCATCCGCCATAGTGACAAATGAAAATGGTTTTACAAACAAAGGGTACAAAGAAATAAGATAGACTAAAGATAATCCTAGAAAAAGAAAATAAAAAGTCTCACTAGAAAGGAATCTAGTGAGTAGACCTAATAAAATAGAAAATCAACCTAAACAATAACTATTCCCCGGCAGCGGCGCCAAAAAACTTGATGCGTGGT